>CM066993.1:23482500-23620000 GCA_033977485.1 Hydrangea macrophylla
CTTCGCTCAATATTGAGCCTTGCTTTCTCATGAATCTGCTTAACAAAATCTGCTTTCTTTTTGCCATCTAAATTAACATGCTCAGTAACAGGTAAAGGAGATAAATCCAAAGGAGTTAAAGGATTAAAACCATACACAATTTCAAAGGGTGAAAATTTAGTAGCAGAATGGATAGTACGATTATAAGCAAACTCAACATGTGGTAAACATTCTTCCCATGTTTTGATGTTCTTTTTAATAATAGCCCTTAACAAAGTAGATAAAGTCCTATTTACTACTTCGGTTTGACCATCAGTTTGTGGATGACAAGTAGTAGAAAATAATAACTTAGTCCCCAACTTACACCACAAGGTCTTCAAAAGTAACTCAAGAACTTAACATCTCTATCTGAAACAATGGTTCTAGGCATACCATGTAATCTCACAATCTCCTTAAAGAACAAATCAGCAACATGTGAAGCATCATCAGTTTTGTGACATGGAATAAAATGTGCCATCTTGGAAAATCTATCCACAACCACAAAAATTGAGTCTCGACCGTGTTTAGTCCTAGGTAAACCTAACATAAAATCCATTGAAATATCAATCCATGGTTCACTAGGAATTGGAAGCGGTGTGTATAAGCCATGGGGTTGTACTCTAGATTTCGCTCGCCTACATGTGACACATCTACCACAAATCCTCTCAACATCTTGTTTCATGCGTGGCCAATAGAAGTGTTCTTGCAAAACGGCTAATGTTTTAACTACCCCAAAATGTCCCATTAACCCTCCCCCATGTGACTCCCTCACAAGCAACTCTCTCACAGAACAATTTGGAATGCACAATTTATTTTCTCGAAATAAAAACCCCTCATGCCTATAGAATTTATTATGGGCAATTTTTGCACAAGATTCAAACTCTTCCCTAAAATCTAGGTCTAAAGGATATAATTCTTTAATATGCTCAAAACCAAGAATCTTAGCATCAAGAGTGGAGATTAGAATGTACCTTCGAGAAAGTGCATCGGCAACGATGTTCTCCTTACCTTGTTTATATCGAATGACGTATGGAAACGTCTCAATGAATTCAACCCATCGTGCATGCCTCTTGTTCAACTTGTGTTGGACTTTAAGGTGCTTTAAAGACTCATGATCGGTGTGAATCACAAACTCTTTAGGCCACAAATAATGCTGCCATGTCTCCAAAGCTCGAACCAATGCATACATCTCTTTGTCATACGTGGGATAGTTCAAGGCAGCCCCACTTAACTTCTCACTAAAATATGCAATCGGTCTCCCTTCTTGCATAAGCACGGCGCCAATACCTAAACCTGAAGCATCACATTCAATTTCAAAAGTTTTTGTAAAGTTAGGTAAAGCAAGTAAAGGTGCATGAGTTAACTTCTCCTTGAGTAATTGAAATGCCTTCTCTTGCTCTTCCCCCCATTTGAACCCAATATTTTTCTTGATGACTTCGGTTATCGGTGCATCTATATTACTGAAGTCTTTCACGAACCTCCTGTAAAAACTAGCAAGTCCATGAAAACTTCGCACATTACTTACACTAGATGGGCTTGGCCATTCTTGGATAGCACGAATCTTTTCTTCATCAACCTGTATTCCTTGTGCACACACAACAAAACCAAGAAACACAAGCTTATCGGTGCAAAAAGTGCACTTCTTTAGGTTAGCAAACAACTTTTCATTTCTAAGCACATCTAACACAAGTTTTAAATGCTTCAAATGCTCTTCCAAGTTTTTGCTATAAATCAGGATATCATCAAAATAAACAACTACAAATTTTCCAATGAAAGCACGCAAAACATGGTTCATCAATCTCATAAAAGTACTAGGAGCATTAGTTAATCCAAAAGGCATAACTAACCATTCATACAACCCATATTTTGTTTTAAATGCAGTTTTCCATTCATCACCTTCTTTCATTCTAATTTGATGATACCCACTTTTCAAATCAATCTTAGAAAATATACAAGAACCATGCAACTCATCTAACATATCATCTAAGCGAGGAATAGGGTGTCGATACTTTACCGTTATGTTGTTGACGGCTCGGCAATCAACGCACATTCTCCACGTCCCATCCTTCTTAGGAACCAAAATCACCGGAACGGCGCATGGACTCATACTTTCTCTTACGTACCCCTTTTCCATCAACTCACTAACCTGCTTTTGTAGCTCCTTTGTCTCCTCAGGATTGCTTCTATAGGCTGGTCGGTTTGGAATGGTAGCACCGGGCACGAAATCAATTTGATGTTCAATCCCTCGAATAGGGGGTAAACCATGTGGAACCTCCTCGGGAAAGATATCACCAAACTCCTGCAAAAGAGAAACAACAGAACTAGGCAAAGATGAGTCAATTTGGTTAGTGTTTAAAAATGCCTCTTTGTACAAAAGTACAATCATAGGCTGATTTGAAAACAACGCTCGTTTGATCTCACTCGCTTTTGCATAAAAATTATTTTTTTGGTTTCCCTCTAATTTTCCCTCAATGGCTGCAATTTTCTTTTCTTTTTCCCTCTCATTTTTCTCACTCCTTTTCTTTTGTTCACTCTCTTTCTTTTGATCACTCTCCCTTTGCAACCTCACTTGATCTTCATAAACTTGCTTCGGTGTCAAAGGCACTAAGGTGATTGTCCTTTGATTAAGCACGAACGAGTATTTATTTGTGAAACCATCATGCTTAACACGTCGATCAAATTGCCATGGCCTCCCTAACAACAAGTGTCCAGCTTGCATCGGAACCACATCACTCAAAACTTCATCTTCATATCTCCCAATACGAAAAGGAACTATTACTTGTTTAGTCACCCTTACTTCTCCACTATCATTGAGCCATTGCAATTTATAAGGCTGTGGATGCTTGATTGTTGGCAGCCCTAATTTCTCCACCAAAGTTGTGCTAGCAACGTTAGTGCAACTCCCCCCATCGATGATCATACTACACACCTTATCTTTGACATGACATCTCGTATGAAAAATGTTCTCCCGTTGCACCTCATCTTCTTTAACTTGCATATTTAGAGCTCTCCTTGCCACTAACAAATCCCCTTGGG
Source organism: Hydrangea macrophylla (assembly GCA_033977485.1). Taxonomy (NCBI): domain Eukaryota; kingdom Viridiplantae; phylum Streptophyta; class Magnoliopsida; order Cornales; family Hydrangeaceae; genus Hydrangea; species Hydrangea macrophylla. The sequence goes on from CM066993.1 coordinate 23,485,555, forward strand.
CAGCGTACTCTTCATCATCGGCATCCTCCAATGGTGGCATAGATTCATTATCATCTTCATCTTCGGTTTCAATCTCACCATTGTCTCGCATCACCATAACCCGCTTATTTGGACATTGACTTGCTATATGTCCCCTGCCTTGGCATTTAAAACACTTAATGTCACGATTTCTAGAAGTAGAAGAATCAGATTTACCTTGATTTCCATGGCTGGTCACTTCTTGTTTTTGCTCAGTTTTTGGCTTCACCAAAGGCTGCTTCTCATCTCTTTTCCAATTATTTGGTTTCCAAGCAGATGTATTGGAATTTTGGCTTGGATTTTGGCTTGGACGTGTGCTGCTGCCCCTCCTCTTGAGTTGATTCTCAATTTTAATAGCCATGTGTACCATATCCTCCAACTCAACATAGTGTTGCAATTCCACTGCATTGGCAATTTCCCGATTCAACCCAACTAAGAATCTAGCCATTGTAGCCTCTCGATCTTCCTCTAAATTCGCTCGAATCATAGCTACTTCCATCTCCTTATAATATTCTTCCACACTCCTATTACCTTGCCTCAAACTTTGCAACTTGTTGTACAACTCTCGGTAATAATAGCTTGGAACGAACCGCTTCCTCATCACAGTTTTCATATCCTCCCACGTCTCTATTGGACGCTCCCTATTTCTTCTCCTATTCAACACCAATTGATCCCACCAAATGATAGCATAATCAGAAAATTCAATGGCAGCAAGTTTTACCTTCTTAGCCTCAGAGTAATGGTGGCAATCAAATACTAATTCTACCTTCTTCTCCCATTCTAGATAGGCTTCCGGATCATTCTTCCCTTGAAACGAAGGAATCTTCATCTTAATACTACCCAAATTATTATCTTCCCGGTTCCTAGCTTCTCTAAACCTAACTTCTCTACCCCGACGACCATATCTCCTATGATTATCTATTGACTCCTGATCATTTTCTTCGTCAAAGTCTTCCCAAAAATACTCCTCTTCTTCAACTCTCACTCCCCTCGGTTGAACTCTCTCTCTTCTACGTCCATGAGGAGCATTGTTTTGTGGCTGCTCCACACGTGCATTCTCTACTCTATCTAACCGTTCATGAACTTGATCCATCTCTGTCCTCAATACCCTCCTCATTTCACCCATTAATGCCTCCAATAGTAGTTTCTGATCAGTCTCTCCCGAAACCTCCCCGGCAATGTTTTTGTCTTTATGGGCCATATTTCGCTGCAAAACAAAGACTAGATAAAAAATATATATAGGACCTCACAACTCTCGCTCACGTGTTTCACTCAACTAGGATGTATCACTCAAGTTCACTCGTGTTTAAACTGAAAATCAATTTGGCTTTTACCCTCTTATGTGCTCACCACTCTTGCCTTTTTCCACTCGTAGTAATTCTCACTCGGTTCTTATGAAACTGTTCAAACAATGACCCGAATTTCTCAGTAACAATCCACACCCAAACTAGACCAATCAAATTTGGAAGCTGAAAGCACGACGAAAAAAAAACGAACGCGGATGGCTAGGTTTCCAAAAGCACAAAAAAGTGGAATTTTCGGGAAATTTTTTTGCACACTATGGAGTAAGGTCAGATTCGGACTCCTTAGACCCCAAATATCGCAAAACAAAAATAAAATTTTAAGCCGAGTTTTTGTACTTTTTTTTTTTTTTTTTTTTTTTTTTTTTCTCCCCTACAGATCTCTTCTTTTCTTTTCTTTTTTTTTTTCTCTTTTTTTTTTTTTTTTCTTTTTTTTGTATTTTTTTTTCTTGAATAATCAGGCAGACTTCACAGTTCACGTATCTGATTCAGAAACCCTAATTCCAAGAAGAAAAAAAAACCACAATAACAACGATCACGAGAATGAACAAACACGAAGTAACAAGAGCAAATCACAGATCAGATTCGCAAACCCTAAACACAAAATTCCAGATCGTAATCGAACACCCTTTTTTTTTTTTTTTTTTTTTTTTGATACGGTTCAAAAACGAGAACGAATAAGAAAACGAAGAGAAACAAAAACGAATACGAACAGAACCAGAAGAAACGAATAAGAACAGAAACGAAAAAGATATGATAAACCTGAGACTAGAACTGTGCTCTGATACCAACTGATACGAACCCCGCCAATACTGTGACGAAACCCGTAACACGATTAATGTCTCGGACCGTTCTACTGTCAGATTCAATGGAAACCGCGACCCAACACCTATAACAGATGCGAACCTTGGTATAAAGGATGGAGACGCCACAATCAAGGATGGAAAACTCGATTGATAAGTCAAGGTATGAACGCCACAGAGTAAATCTTATAAGTTCGAATAGTTCTTCAAAGAACCAAAGAGAAAACTCTCACAATATTATTAATGATCAAAAACTGAATATTACAAACCCTAAAACTGTTAAAATAGCTGAGCCTTAAAGTTGGGCCCTTTTAAACCTACGGAATATTATAGCCCAATATAATTCACTCCAAAACTAAAATAAAAAACAAACTAACAAATATGAAAAAGTTCTTAAGTTGGCATGCAAGCCTATAATTTATTCTAGAGCTTGAATCATGGACACCCAGCCTTGTGGATCACTAGTATCCTCCTTTGGGCCACTCAAATTAGTCTCAACCCAAATTTGTTGAACCAGCCCATTGAGATTGTCCTTGAACCGCTTTGCTCGCGCCCTTGTAACCGGACCAATTGGCACGTGGTTCGGGTCCGCATTCCACCTTGTGCTAGCCGCCATGTTCTCATCATATAATTTCTTTCTCAATCGATTGAACTTTTATCAATCAACTGACCTTGTAAATTTCATTTCCAATCGATCAAGATTGTGCGGTTTCAATCGTTCAAACCCTTTTCAATCGATCGAAACTCTGCCGACATGAATGCAATAATTGAGACCTAGTTCAATCGATCGAACATTGGTCAATTGATTAAAAGTGTGCCACCATCCCTCAGTCAATCGAAGTTGGTTCGATCCATCGAATGTGTTTGGATTTTTATTCAAGTTTCTGCGCAAACACTGCCACCTTGCACCCCTCTTTTCTATATATATGTTGTCCATTCGTGTGTGTGTATGTGTGTGTGTGCTTGGAAAATAGAAGAGAGGAGAGAGAGAGAGATGTTGTATATCTACATACACCCACTCATATATATATATATATATATATTTTTTCGAAAAATGGTAAATAGATTCCAAAAAAAGGAGGAAGTACAAAAGTACAAGGGGCATACCCCAGGATATACAAAAAGAATCAGGGCTCAAATAAGCAACATGTAGCAAGGAAAGCTACCAAACAACAGAGATTAAAACAAAACAAAAACCAACAAGCAAAAAACAAAAAGATTGGCATTAAAGCCAATTACAGATAATGGAGTCAAAATTTCTCTGATGTTTCCACTTCACCCTAATAAGAGCATTGATTTGAGAAATTAAGCTCTTAAGAGTGATTGCACTCGGACAAAAAACACGTTTGAAGGATCTGTTGTTCCTTTCTTTCCATAACCCATAAACAGTAACTCCCAAGCACATTTTAGGAATCAAGTGATGTGTCTTCTTTCCTTTAAGATGATGAGCCATCCACTGCAAAGTATCATTCCATCCATGCCCATTCCAGGCCAGACCACACCTCTGCATAATTTCCTGCCAATTACCATGAGAGTAAGGGCAAGAGAAGAACAAATGATCATGAGTTTCCTGATGAGAATGACAGAAAACACAAGCAAGGGGACCAGGGGTAAAAGAGGCAATCCTGTCATGGGTAGACAATCTGTTATGAGCAGCAAGCCACAGGATAATACTCGACTTAGGGGTTCCTCCTTGGTACCACACACTGTCATGCCAAGGAACAACAGGGTGATGGTTCTGCAAGTGATTCCAAATGAGGGAAGTATTAAATTTCCCCGTAGGAGTAACAAGCCATCTTATAGTATCCTGAAGACTGGAAGGTTTGTAGAGATTGGATAAGATAGTCCTAACTTCATCCAGTTCAATGGAGTGGGTTCTAGGCCAATTCCAGTCACTATCTCTAATAATGGAACTAACTTTAGCGTTAATATTAATAGCAGCATCATAGGCAATTCTAATAGTATATTTATCCAAGAGAGGGCCCAAAGGGAGCCAATTATCAAACCAAAGAAAAGTGTGTTCACCATTCCCAATTTTATAAAAAAGCAAAGGCTTGGCAACTTGTCTAAGTTTCAGCAGTTTTCTCCAATACCAAGAGCATTGGGAAGGAACTTTGGCTTGCCAGAAATTGTTACTTTTCAGCATATACAGGTGGATCCAATTTTTCCATAGAGAAATATTTGACGGATCAAGAAGATTTCCAATGTGTTTGAGATTCAAAACAGTATTAGTTAAAATAATGTCTTTGAAACCCAAGCCTCCTTCCTTCTTGGGTCTACAGACTGTATCCCAAGCAATCTTAGCACCATGGCTAATCTCAGAGTTACCAGCCTATAAGAATCTAGCCATAATTTGAGACACTTGTTTAAGAACTCCTTTGGGCAGAACAAACATGCCAGACCAGTAAAGTTGAATACCTGTCAAAACAGATTTAATCAATTGAGCTCTACCAGCATAAGACAGGAATTTAGATTTCCAAGAGTTAACTCTAGCACAAATTTTACTAACCAAATCCTCACAATCCTGTTTTTTGAGCTTAGAGGTAATAAGAGGCACCCCTAGGTACCTAACAGGCAAGGTACCTTTAACAAAGTTGAGGGTAGAAATGATATTATCAGCCATATCCTCTTCAACATTAGAAAAAAAGAGACAACTTTTAGTATTATTAGCTTGAAGCCCAGTAAAGAGATAAAATTGGTTGAGAACATTTCTAATAACAGTAGCAGTTTCCACATCTCCATTCATAAGGATAAGAAGGTCATCAGCAAAACAGAGATGGGATATTTGGAGCTTATCACACTTCCAATGATACTTATAAGGACTAATTCTAATGAAATGATGGAGCAGTTGACTAAGGGTATCCATGACAAGGACAAAAAGATAAGGAGAGATGGGGTCACCTTGTCTGATACCCTTAGCTCCAGCAAAGAAACCCACAGACTCACCATTGAAATTAATAGAGTACTTTGGAGTAGTAATGCATGCAATAATCCATTTCTTTAAATTGGGGGGGAAACCAAGAACATCCAATAAGTCAATGAGATACTCCCAACTCACACTGTCATAGGCTTTCATGATATCTACTTTAGCAGCCACTCTAGGTTTACCCAAAGGTTTGTGGTAATCCCTAAGGAGGTCTTGAGCAAGAAGAATGTTGTCACTAATTTTTCTACCTTTTACAAAAGCAGATTGGGCCTGGTCAACCATATTAGGGAGAATCATTTGAAGTCTATTGGCTATGATTTTAGAAATACATTTGTACACAGTATTGCAGCAAGCAATGGGCCTAAAATCTCCCATTCGGGAGGGATTGGGAACTTTAGGAACCAGGGCAATAAGCGTAGTATTTACCACTTTAAGCATCTCACCACTATGAAAGAACTCCCTAATAGCAGCAGTAAATGAAGGGCCAGTAATAGCCCAAGAATTCTTAAAGAAAAAAGAGTTATAGCCATCAGGACCAGGGGCCTTATTACTATGCATACTGAATAAAGTATTCTTGATCTCAATGTCAGAAGGGATCCTATCCAACTCTGCCATAAGCTCCAGAGGAACTCTTTTATGGATAACACTCCTAAGGGCTTCTTTACCAGGATAAACCTGATTAGAGGCAGTACCAAGCATGTTTTGAAAAAACCTAATAGCTTCATTCTTAGCTTCATTACAATTAGTAGTGAAAGTCCCATTAGGTTTTTCAAGCATAAAAATTCTTTTCATGTTCCTCCTAGACTTAATAGACATATGAAAATATCTAGAATTTTTATCTCCAGCTTCTAACCATTGTAGTCTAGATTTTTGTTTAAGAATTTCCTCCTCAACCCAAATAGCTTCATGAAAAGTTTTCAAGGAAAGATTGTGCCAATCAATCAAGCCCAGGTTTTCTGGATCTCGAATTAAAAGGGCTTGGACTCTTTTTAAATCTTCTCTAGCTTTGTCAGCATTAATCTTTTCTTTCCCAAGGGTAAGTTTGCTAAACTTCTTAAGTTCCTTTTTAAGGGACCTGAGCTTATGGCAGAGTTGAAATTGGGCAGTTCCTTCAACATTAACATCCCAAGCATTCTTAACAATATCATTATAGGAATCCAAATTGGTCCAGTAGTTATAGAATTTAAAAGCCCTACCTTTCCTACTCTTACTTTTATCAATATGAACAACAATAGGAGAATGATCAGAGATACCTGGAACCTGGAAGTGGGCAAACGAATCACTGAGATTATCAATCCAAGCTTGATTTACCAGAGCTCTATCAAGCTTCCTTTGGGAAAAGTCTGGCCTACCATACCTTTTGTTACTCCAGGTAAACTGTTCACCAATGTATCTAAGGTCCACTAAGCAACTTTCATTAATAGCCTTTTTAAAATCCTTCATTTCATTATTCCAGCCACAGTTAGGATCAGAAACTTCATCCGGGCTTAAAGGCACATTAAAGTCACCAAGAGCAATATAGTTAGTGGCCCTATTATTCAGGGAAATGGACCTTAAGTCAGACCAAAGGTCCATCCTAGCTTGCCCAGTGTTAAAACCATAGATGAAAGAAGCTTCAAAGTTGAGAGACTTATCATCCTTCTCAATGCTAACATGTATCAGTTGGGAGGAGATTTTAAGAACAGTAAGATTAATTTTGTCAGGGTTCCAACCAACCCAAACTCTACCAACAGAATTAGGACTACTATTAGTAACAAAGTTCCAATGCTTTAAACATTTAGTTTTAATAAAGTTTTCATTAACTTGTCTAACCTTGGTTTCAGTAATACCAATAATGTCAATATTATTATCATAAATAAATTTGGCAACTTCAGATTGCCTAGTGGGCAGATTAAGGCCCCTAATGTTCCAACAACTAAATATCATTAAAATTGGGAGAGGGGATATCACTAAATATCTATGAGAAAGAGAGAGCGACAGAAGAAGGCATAAGAAGAAGAAAGAAGAGAAAGAGACAGAAAGAGAAGTGAGATAGACAGAGGAGAAGAAGAGGGAAGAGAGGCTGCTATTAAAACTCAGAGCTTGGATGTTTTTTTAAATGCGCCCTTTTTTTTTTTTTTTTTTTTCGGAAAATGGTAAATATATTCCAAAAAAGAAGTACAAATGTACAAGGGGCATACCCCAGGATATACAACAAAGCACACAGCATAAGGACAGGTGGCCAAGAAAACCACAAAATAGCCATATAAGGCGAAATCACAAAACCAATTTAACCTACAAATTACAAATCACCTGGGTTACCTAATAAAACCCAACAAGATACACAACACACAGGATTACATTAAAGAACAAAATAGGGGCCCTATTGCCAATTAGCTAGCAGGACATCAATTTGGTTGTATCTTTTCCATTTGGTGTTGATTTGAGCAAAAACTTGTGAGACAAAAATGTTCAATAATTGTTCTTTTGGTGTAGAGGAGTTCTTAAAATAATCACTTTGGTGAGTTCAAACCTTACTCAGTAGCTAGATGAAATGTTTTATGAGTTTTGGACGTAAATGAATGAACCCAAACATACCCATGAATTCGGGGCATTCACTACCTAGTTCTCTAGAGAAGAAGACTTTCAATCGATCAAACTGATTTCAATAGATTAAAATCATTTCACTTTAATCGCTTGAAGATACTTCATTCAATCGAACTTTATTTTCCTCAATCGATCGAAATAACTTCAAATGATCGAGACCACCTTCACTTCAATCGATCAAAATGACTTCAATCGATTGAACATCACAAAATGTGGTTATTTCCTTTTATTTATAATGCATACTATTTAGCTGTTCACATATCAATGCATGTTTCCGATATGCAATACTATTGAATCAAGAGATAAAGAAATGTGATAATGGGATATCGTGGTGGTTACGTACTCAGATTCAGGTTATTAGTTAAGTGTTAATCTTGATTGAGTTTGATGATACATTCATTTTAATCTGAGTATTCAGGCTATATGGAAAAGTCATGTATCAGTGATAGTATAAACGATAAGTAGGTTTGACAAGATCTGGGATTCTTGTGGAGACGGGCGTTGGTCGATCATATGTCCTTAAAAGCGGTAGATAGACGAAGGTATCTATGACTTGCAGTGGACCGGACTAGTAGCCCTAAGATAGCTAGATAATCTAATCATATATACTTAAAAGCGGTAGACGGACGAAGGTATTTATGACTTGCGGTGGACTAGGCTAGTAGCCTTAAGATAGCTAGATAATCTAATCATATGTTCTTAAAAGAGGTAGACAGATGAAGGTGTCTATGTCTTGCAGTGGACCGTGGTCACTAGTAGATGTCACTAAGTCATGGCAATGGAACTGATGTGTCTTTGCTCAAAGTGTTATATCCCTGAGTTGCAGGGGGCAGTGGATATGTTCTTAAAAGCAGGGGATGGACTGACAATATCTGTCGATGTAGTAGATAGATGAAGGTGTCTATGACTTGTGGTAAACTAGGAACATGTATTCTTGAACGCAGTAGGTAGATGAAAGTGTCTCTAACTTGCGGTGGACTGGGAACATGCACTCTCAACACGGTAGATAGAGCATTGGTGTATCTAGGAGTTGTTCCATCTGATCTTTTCATTAACAAGTCAGGTTATTATAATCCTTGCATACAAGATGTGAGTAATCATTTAATGAAGAGTTAGTAGTAGCATTATAATTTATGACCTTCATAACTAGTGATTACATTATACCTATGATACTGCATTAGTTTATACTCACTTAGCTTTCAGAAAGATGATGGCATTTATGCCTGGAAGTTCCCTGTCGATCCTACCCTATTCCTTATGATGCAGGTAACAAAGCCTACGATGATGGTTACTATCTGGAGGGGGAGTATGCAGAGGGTGGTCCTACCAATGATAGTTATGCTGGTGAAGATGAAGATAGATATCTAGTTTTTTTATGCTGTTAATTTCTATGCTGATGATTACGTCTATGCTAGATGAAGATGTAGATAGATATCTAGTTTTTTTATATTTCTGTTGAACTTTGTTATATTTGGTACTTGGGCATATGTTGCTTCCAAACCTTTTATATTTCCTGTTACAGACTCTAATGTTGTAATAGCTAGGATCTGTGTAATATATTTAGCTTGGTTATGTTACTGTCCTTGTTTTATTATCTAACTAGTACTGTATGGTGTGGACAATTTAGTGACTTCACCAGTCATTCCCTATGGATCCAAACCTTTTTGCTATTCTGGGGCGTGACAGGATTTTTGATATCAGAGCTTAGGTTTGATACTTTCGTTCACTAATTGTCCCACGCCATCTGGTCCTAGCATTTTAAGATCTATGAGATGAGATATGAGTTTAAGATAAGTTCGTCCTTCTGATGATAGATAGTTTCCTTTGCAGGTTAGTATGGATCCAGATTTTCATATGTTTTTGAAAGATTCATTTGGATATGTGATTCACAAGAACACAGTCGAGCTAGCTATTCCAGAGATATACCGTAGTCATATTTTCCAGACAGCTATCCGGTATTTAGAGGAAAAGATGTGGAATTCCCTTCATATCAAGGGACTGACTAACCTGATAGAGATGCACATGAATGTGCATTATTATGCCAGAACTCGAGAGGCCACATACTAGGAGAAGACTCAATGGATCCAGAGTAAGTATGAGATGGATGCGATCGAGTTACGAGCCATCCTAGCAGGACCCATCCCTCCAGAGCCTATAGTAGCACAGGCAACATCACCATCACTGGTACCCGATGTACCAGTGCTAGAGCCCCAGGACCATCCTGAAGATCCAGAGCCAAAGCTGATACATGGTGTTGAGGATACAACAGAGGACCTAGAGCTAGAGGAGGATGAGGATATAAATGGGGACGAAAAGGAGGGGCCTGTAGATGACGACAAAGTTACCATCTCCGACTTCAGCCCAAGAAGTTTACCATCTCCGACTTCAGCCCAACATATCAGTGAATGGCATGGTCTCCCATACAATGCTTTGAATGGTGCCATTCCTATGCTTGAGTGATAATTGTTGCTATACGCGAACTTGATTATGGGCAAATAGATTTCCCTCAAATTCTCAAAGTCCAATATGCAACCTCTAAGCATATCTTCCATAACTTGAATAGATCGCTCAGTCTGTGGATGAAATGTAGAACTTAATCTGAAAGATGTTCCCATTGCTGCTTGCAGACTTTCCCAAAATCTTGAGGTGAACCTAGAGTCACGATATGATAATATGATACTATCGAGATTGGAACACCATAAAGTCGAATCACTTGCGGAATGTACATCTGACTTAACTTCTCCATTGGGTAGGTCATACTGTAGTATGAAATGAGCAGACTTCATTAACCGATCTACTATCACCAAAATAGCATCGTGACCTTACTGTAATTAAAGGAAAATTAGGTTTAAACTATTTTTAAATGCACAATGGAAAACAAAGTTCAAAACTTTTGAATTGGTAGCCCGGATCTACTACTCGTAATCTATAGATATGTACAAGAGGGGACAAGAATTATACCTTTGTGTCTTAAACCTAATTCTAAAATCTTTGACTTCCAGCAGCCTCCACTGGATGGTGTTCACTCTTATGACTTATACAGATGCTCCCGGAGAGACTAGGGTTGGTAGGAACCCTAATAGAGAGGATATAGTAGGTTTGGGAACCCTAAAACAGTTTTTACAGCTTCTGGTATATTAAAATGATGAATGATTTTTTTCTAGACGCAGCTATCCTATTTATAGATTCGCAGAACTGACCTAACTTTCAATCGATTGAAGTGGCTTCGATCGATCAAAAGATGTTCAATCGATCGAACCTGTCTTGACTTCAATCGATCGAGACTCCTTTGATCGATTGAACCTGTCTTGACAAGATCCTCATGCGCCTTTCCAAGCATCCTAATGGAGCTAAGAGTAAGAAATCCTAGGCTCTTTACTGTTGGCTCAGACCAGTTGTTAATTCCCATGACCAAACTCTTTAATCAGCAAACTAATCAACTGATTAGTTAACGTTTACTCCACTATAAAACGATAACTGCACTCCAACGCAAAAGAACAAATCTGAAGCGATAACCAGACTTATATGGTATACTAAAGTCCCTCTACTGTCAGCATTCATAATCATATTCAGGTAGTCGGATAACTATTACTGTCAACCTAAATCTTGATTATATCTTGTATTCCTTCAGTCCCATTCACCCCTCATGATTACCAAACATGTTGATAACTACTTATCAACAAGACTGCAGTTCTCAGTAATCAACTTGGTGACATTCTCAAGTGAATGCTTACTCTATATCGAGGGTAGATTCTATCTTGACAATATATGTTCACAACCCTATAAACATGACATACCCAAGATACCCAAGTGTTGATCTTTTATAGACCTCACTAATTGGTAAGTCAAAGCAGCCACTTCCACAGTCTGTGTTCATAATTGTTTTAAGAATAAGAACACATACCTTATATAAGTTATGAGTTCCTATCAACTGTTGACAGTCTTAAGTGTTAATAGGAAAACTCAGGTCCATCAATGGACTATAAGCACTAGCATATTAACTAAGAGTCATACTCTAGTGATTGAGATTCATCACTCCATCCAATGGTAGTTAATCATGCTACAATGTAAACCTAATGAGGTATCTAGTCTCATCATCCACTGTGACAAGTTTTAAGTATCAAAGAATAGTAATTCGTATCTCATTTGTATGTATCTATTACATACACAAATTACTTACTATGATACTTAAGGATTAACAATCATCTCATGAAAGAAACATACACAATAAAATGTAAAGCTGATATCCATATCTTAAAATGTCAATGTCTCATACATAAAGTAATGGTTTGATGGCTCACTCCCAGCAAACTCCCACTTGCACTCATAACCATTCAGGACTACATCTGAGACCTAGACTATCTAGATGATGATCAAAGACCTTCTATGGCAAGGTCTTTGTAAATGGATCTGCAAGATTGTCAGAGATGGCAATCTTGCTGACAGTCACATGTCCACGTTAAACTATATTTTGGATTAGATGATATTTTTGCTCCACGTGCTTTCCCTTTCCATGGTTCCTTGGCTCCTTGGATTGAGCCACTACCCCACTATTATCACAATAAAGCATAATAGGTGACAATGATGCTACTACCACATTGAGCTCCATAAGGAACTTCTTGTGCCAAACAGCTTCCTTTACGGCTTCACAAGCAGCCACATACTCAGCTTCTGTAGTTGAGTCTGCAATGCATTTCTACTTAATGCTCCTCCAACAAACAGCACCACCCCCAAGGTAAGGAGATTTCCAGATGTTAACTTCCTCGAATCTTTATCTGACATAAAGTCCGAGTTAGTGTATCCTACTAGAATTAACTCATCACCACCATATATAAGCATGTAATCTTTAGTCCTTCTCAAGTACTCAAGAATGGGCTTAATGGTTGTCTAATGTTCTGGACCTGGATTCGATTGATATCTACTAACCATGACAATGGCAAAGCAGATATCTGGTCTAGTGCATAACATTGCATACATGAGACTTCCCACTACCGAATATAGGGAACTCATGCCATGCGATTCCTTCCCTCCTATGTCTTTGGACACTAGTCCTTGGAGAACGCTAAACCATGCCTAAAAGGTAATAAAGCTTTCTTTGAATTATCCATTGAAAACCTAGTTAGCACCTTATCGATATAACCAGCTTGAGATAATCCCATTGTCTTTCGCTTATGATCCCGAAAGAGCTTTATCCCAAGGATATAGCTCGCCTCTCTTAAATATTTCATATTAAAAGTACTAGCTAGCCAAACCTTTACCGTTGACAACACCGCTACATCATTCCCAATGAGTAGAATGTCCTCAACGTAAAGAACAAGAAAGGCCACCACTTGCCCTTCACACTTCTTGTATAGATAAGGTTCATCCAAATTTTGTATGAAGCCAAACGATTTGACTGCTTGGTCAAAGCAAATTTCCCAACTCCTGGATGCCTGCTTAAGCCCATAAATGGACTTTTGCAACTTGCATACCAAGCTACCTTTCCCACAAGCTATGAACCCTTCTAGTTGTTGTATATAGATGTCCTCCTTAAGATTGCCATTCAAGAATGCAATCTTCCATCTGCCAAATCTCATAATCTAGGCATGCAGAATGGATAGTAGTATTCAGATGGACTTGATCATGGCTACCGGTGAAAAGATTTTGTCATAGTCAATGCCCTCCCTCTGATTATAACCTTTCGCTACAAGCCTTGCCTTAAAGGTCTTAACCTTTTCATTAGATCCTCTTTTCCTCTTGTAGACCCACTTACAGCCAATGGGTTTAATATTGGCTGGAAGCTCTACAAGATCCTAGACCTGATTAGAATCCATAGATTCCAATTCAACCTTCATAGCTTTAACCCAATGAGCTGAGTCTACATCAGCCATTGCCTCTTTGATATAGTAGGATCAGATTTAGATTCTATGAAGACCGCTTCAAAAACTTCTCCTAAGAACATGTATCTGTCAGGCTGGCTAAGCATCCTCCCACTAGGACGAGGTACCGATGTGGGAATGGGTGAAGAAGTGGTATTTTCTTGTGTTACATCATTATCAACTACAGGTAGGACTGAGGGTTCTCCTTCTATCTCTCTAAGATCTATCCTTCCCTTAGGTTTATGGTTCATGATATAATCTTCCTCCAAGAAAACAACATTTGTACTAACAAATACTTTCTGTTCTTTTGGATCATAAAAATACCATTCATAAGTACCCTTTGGATACCCTATAAAATAAAATACTTCCGATCTAGAATCTAACTTGCTCATCATTCCTTTCAGCACATGTGCCGGACACCCCCATATTCGGAGATGTTGCAAAGAAGGCTTGTACCCAATCCACATCTCTCGTGGTGTCCTGGGAACAGATTTGCTTGGTACTAGATTTAGTATGTATGTAGCGGTTTCCAAAGCATAACCCCAAAGGAATAATGGCAACTCTGAATAACTCATCATTGACCAAGTCATTTCGAAAAGAGTCCAGTTCTTTCTCTCCGCTACACCATTCTGCTGAGGCGTACCAGGTGCAGTCAACTGTGATAGAATCCCATTCTATATGAGGTGATTAATAAACTCATTAGAGAGGTACTCGTCACCTCGATCAGATCGAATGTCATTGATATGTGTGCTTAGTTGCTTCTCCACTTTAGCCCTAAACTCTTTGAACTTTTCAAAGGCTTCAGACTTATGCTGCATTAGGTACACATATCCATACCTAGAGTGGTCATCAGTAAATGTGATGAAATACTCATAAACACCCCTTGCTCTAATATTTATTGGTCCACACACATCAGTATGAACTAATTCGAACAATGTATTGGTCCTATTTCCCTTTGTTGGAAAGGGCCTTTTGGTCATCTTACCCTCTAAACCAGACTTGCAGACTTCCAATAGTTCGAGAACCAAATTGCCTAAGATCCCTTCTTTGACTAGTCTGCCAATCCTATTCAGATTGATATGGCCAAGCCTCATATGCCAAAGCCTTGTTGGATTAGTGGAAGGTTCCTTTATTTTAGATGGTACAGTTACCACTGAATTATTAAGTTCCATACAAGTGTCTTTAGAAATATTAGGAGTAATCACATACAAACCATTCGATTTAGCACTAGAACACACAAAAGAACCATTTCTTTAGATCACAGCTTCAATTCTAAAATGAAAAGAATAACCATTATTCGATAAATTAAAAACTGAAATTAAATTACATCTCATTGAAGGGACGTAAAGTACATCTGATAAAATCAAAACTTTATTGTCTAAAAATTCTAAAGCTACTACTCCTACTGCAACCGCATAAACTGCTACGCTAGATCTTAGAGTCAGCACGATTTCCCCATCACTGCATTTCCTGGTTGATCTAAACCTCTATAATGAATTACAGATATAGTTAGTCGCACTAGAATCAATGTACCAAGTGTTTGAAGTATCCGTTATAAAACTTACTTCAATCACATGTGATTCATTCATACCTTGAACTCTTATAGCTAAGGATTCTGGACAGTTCTTCTTCCATTGGCCTTTCTCGCCGCATTGGAAACACTATCCTTTTGCCTTGGCCACCCACCTTCCCTTTTCCTTTACCTTTTCCCTTAGATTTTGCAATATTAGGGACCGGTCCAACACTTGGACCACTAGTGCCAGCTTTCTTCTTCCCTTTCTTGCGTTTCAGTGCAGATCGGGAAGAGGAAGAGCTTTTCTCAACATTCAAAACATTGCCCCTAGGTTTGCTCACCCCTTCCGCAGCCAGTAAAGAACTCATTAATTCACTCATTGAAAAATTCATTTGATTCATATTATAATTAAGTTTGAATTGAGTGAATGATGGCGACATCGAATTGAGGATCATATTAACTTGGGTCTGTGCGTCGATGTTGGCTTCCAAGGTCTCCAGTTTGTTTAAATAACCAATCATTTTTAAAACATGTTCTTTGAATGGAGTCCCTTCCAACATCTTGGCACTCATTATCTTTTACATGGCAACCTATCTAGTAGGTTTGCCATGTTCCCCAAACATCTCTTTTAGGGATTTGATAATGGTACTAGTAGAATCATTGACTGGTATTGGTGTTGCAACATATTAGCCATAGAGGCCAGTATGTAATAGCGAGCCATCCCATTCGACTTCTTCCACTTATCGAACTCGCGTCTAGCAGTAGCTGAAGCATTTGCAGTGGGTTCTTCAGGGTATGGGGTGGTGAGGACATATATGTGATCCTCCGCAGTTAAAATAATATCAAGGCTATGTTTCCATTCTGTGTAGTTATTTCCAGTTAACTTATTCTGAGTGAGTATAGTGGCAAGTGTACTAAATCCAGGTCCAGACATTATCATTTACTGAAAAATCAATAGACAAAATAAATATGGATATCAGAATTTGAGAATTTGAAATAAAAGAATCCTTAAAACTCTTATTTTAAAACAAAGTTGTTGAAATATTAAAACGAATGAATAGAGCCTCTGTATGGTGGTCAATACTCGATCTTTTGATTAATCATGACTTGTCCGCTACGCAACTCTTACAAAACAAGTTATGACTCTCGAACCTATTTGATCTCTAAGTTTCTAAATAATGCCCCATATGCGATCCCTTATCCATAGCTTAGCTAGTGTTCACCATTAACTAGGATCCAATCATAACCACCTCAAGTAGTGCCTCCATGTGGTGATCACCCTCTAACACATCTGATTGATCCTATCCATAGGAAATTCACATCTAGTAACCAATGAGTAGTGTACCCTCCGTATAGAATGATCATCCATAGCGAGGTGACACAGAATGCACTACTCATCTTACAATGAACATTTAATAGAAGATCGTGGGTGTTATTAATAAGACCCTCTCCCACTTATCTTAATAGTAAAGGATTTTGCTTTTGGAAAAAATTGTTTTCACAGATTATCCATAAGCATCTAATGTTTACTAATACGTTGAAACGATTTTTGAATTTTATTTTAGAAAACTTGTTTTACGTGCATGCAAGTAGTAACAATATAATTAAATGCCAATCAAAAACCAAGCACATAAAACAAAAAAACTAAAATTGAAATAAAGGCATTCATATGCCTCTATCTCCATGGCTCTATCTTCATAGAACCTCCTTCTTGGTTTGATTGCCTCTAACTCCATCTTCATGGACAACATCTTCATGGATTTTCTAATTCTATTACATTGGTCCTATGCTTCTTTCAAAGCTTATAATTTATCTAGAAAATGAAATAGCAACAATAGAATAAAAAGGCTAGGGAAATGGATGCGACTTTCCTTTTCGTAGGATTGAAGTCACAATGCCCTTTATATATGCCTTAAAACCAAACCACTAAATGAAACACACCAATCACAAATATTGAATACAAAATTTAAAACTGATCTTGGTGTTATGAGAGATAGTGGACTAAACTTGCTGCAAAAAGGGTTAGTCGTACGCACATCTACGCATATATAACAAATATATGTAACTATTGGAATCCCTAATTGATTCACACAGTTTATAAACTCTTTACATACTGAATTAGAACTTAAAACAACATCTTTGTTCTCTGTCACACTTCGATCGATCGATAAATGTTCAATCACTGGAACCTTCGATCAATTGAACATTGTTCAATCGATTGAACTTTCAGTTTCACAGAATGTTTTGAAAAATTTACAGAATAATATAAAATTAAAGTATATAATTTTGAAAAACTTTTAAAATAGTGAATAGAACACCTAGACAGAGAATCAGCCTCGATCGATCGAAACACATTCAATCGATCGAACAAAATGAAGTTCGACCGATCGAAACTAGTTCGATCGCTTAAGAATGGAGAGGTTCAATCGATCAACATACTTTAATCAAACGAATCCACCAAGCATCCAATGCAATCACAGATTTGTATTCTGCTATGAAACTACTGCAAAAATAGATCTATGATGATGCAGTTTCGAAAATAGTTCTAAAATCAACATGCAAATCAAAACCAGTGTTCCAAAACGCATCTATAAATCCAAACAAGCGTGGCTCTAATACCAATTGAAGGAAAATTAGGTTTAAAATATTTTTAAATGTACAGCGAAAAACAAAGTTTAAAAATTTTGAATTGGTAGCCCGGATCTACTACTCGTTAACTCTATAGATACGTGCAAGAGGGGACAAGAATTGTACCTTTGTGTCTTGAACCAAATTTTGAAATCTTTGACTTCTAACTGCCTCCACTAGATGGTCTTCACTCTTATGACTCATGTGGATGGTCCCGAAGAGACTAGGGTTGGTAGGAACCCTAATAGAGAGGATAAAGTAGGTTTGGGAACCCTAAAATAGTTTCTGCTGCTTCTGGTATATTAAAACAATGAACGATTTTTTTCTGGACGCAACTGCCCTATTTATAAATTCCCAAAACTAACCTAACTTTCAATCAATTGAAGTGGCTTCGATCGATTGATCCTTCGATCGATCGAAAGATGTTTAATTGATCGAACCTGTCTTGACTTCAATCTATCGAGACTCCTTCGATTGATTGAACCTGTCTTGACAAGATCCTCATGTGCCTTTCCAAGCATCCTAGCGGAGCTAAGAGTGGGACCTTCTAGGCTCTTTATTGTTGGCTCAGACCAGTTATTAATTCCTATGACCAAACTCTTTGATCAACAAACTAATCAACTGATCAGTTAATGTTTACTCTACTATAAAATGATAACTGCACTCCAACGTAAAAGAACAAATCCGAAGCGATAACTAGACTTGTATGGTGTACTAATGTCCCTCTACCGTCAGCATTCATAATCATATTCAAGTAGTCGGATAACTGTTACGATCAACCTAAATCATGATTACTTCTTGTATTCCTTCAGTCCTATTCACCCCTCATGATTACCAAACATGTTGATAACTACTTATCAACAAGACTGCAGTTCTCAGTAATCAACTTGGTAACATTCTCAAGGGAATGCTTACTCTATATCAGAGGGCAGATTCTATCTTGACAATATATGTTCACAACCCTATAAACATGACATACCCAAGATACCCAGGTCTTGATCTTTTATAGACCTCACTGATTGGTAAGTCAAAGCAGCACATCCATAGTCTGTGTTCATAATTGTCTCATGATTAAGAACATGTACATATACAAGTTATGAGTTCCTATCAACCATTGACAGTCTTAAGCGTCGATAGGAAAACTCAGGTTTGTCAATGCTCTATAAGCACTAGCATATTAACTAAGAGTCATACTTGATCGGGAGAGAACTAATCCTATTTATACGCCTTAACGCGCATTTGTTAGTACCTTTTTATCCTGTTTTTGTATATTTTTACTTCGTTTTCTAGTTTCTGACAGGTTTTGGAAGAAATCAACTAAACCAGGATAAACAGGGTGAAAAGTCAGAAAGAAAGAAGCTGAAAAATGCAAGTCGCGCGCGCGACCCGCGCCCGCGAGAATCCAGAAATCGCTCGCGCGATCCGCTCGCGCGAGACCCCCAATAACTCGCTCGCGCGATCCGCGCGCGCGAAGGACCAAAAGTCGCGCTCGCGCGATATGCCCAAAAATCAATGTTGCGTATTTCAGTATACTGAAGACTCCTGTGCAAACGAAACTGCTAAACGACGTCCAGACTGTAAATTACATGTGTTTCAGTTCGTTTCGGGTTAGGAAGCCTTCCAAAGCTTGTACAAACTCTATATAAACTCCAAATTTACTCAATTAGGGGGTTGGCAACTATTATACACATTCATATACAGCCATATACATATACTTCCAGCCCTTTGAAGAGGGAGAAGCAAGGAGAAGAAGAAGAAGACCAAGGATTTCCATGGCCTCCTCCATCAACTACTTGCCGATCTCTACTTCTATGGCAGCTTAGATCATTGATCTAGGGTTTCAATGAAGCCCTAGATGAGTAATAGGATTTTATTTATGTTTTTATTTTAGTTTTATTGTGTATGGATGACAGTCACATGTTTAGAGGATTTTATAAATAAATCGTACTTATATTGATTAAATCATTGCTTTCAGAATTTATTCTTGTCTTAGATCTATTTTGACTGTGATGTGCTCAACGATCTATTCTTGCTGTGCTTGTTTAGATTGTTTACATGTGATGGTGCTTTATTGATTCGTGCTATCAAGTATCCGAATAGTCCATGCCTAGGTTAGACGGATTAGATCACAACCCTAGTTTAGTGTGAGATAATTCGTGCTATCCGCAGATGGATTATGTTGGTGCTTGAACCATGATTATCTTCTTGTCGGAGGAATTGGGCTTGTAGTTACAATTCCCCATATTCATCCAACGTAATAAGCTAAAGTAATTCATAAATATTCCTATTATGAAGCTAGTGGTGGATTTGTAATCCTAGGTTCCTTTAAATATTATTTAAAAACACTTTTAATTGCTTTCATAGTTTAGATTTAATTTTATTGTTATTAGTTTAATTAAAATCCAAATCAAATCCGTTTTTCTTAATTAACTAAATTTAGGTTTTAAAATTAAGTCGCTGTAGTTAACCAATCCCTGTGGGTTCGACCTTTACTTTCACTACTACAAATCTTTAGAAAAGTAAAGTATACTTTTATATCTTGATATTGACAACATCAATTTTTGGCGCCGTTGCCGGGGATTGCATTACTACTCTTAGTTTTATAATCGTAGTTTAGTTAATTCGTAAATATTAGATTAGTTTTTATTTTCCTTATTTTCTGTTTTTGTTTTTAGTTACTAACTTTTTCTTTTATTTTGTAGTCAACGTTTCCGAGTGGAGCAGCTAATTACATCAAAGGAGCTTACTCAAATAAAAATAAAAATAAAAATTAAATAAATTGCTTCCTTTGGAATTTGCTTTAAACCGCTGTAAGTCAGGGCGCTGTGACGCACTATTTACATTAGTTTAAGGTTAATTGCACTGCATTAGCTAGGAAACCCGGGGCGCTAGGCTTGACGCGGTCATTGCATTACAGGATAATATTCATGCATCATAGTAGTTGAGTGCTTGTTATCTTAGTTGCGTGATTGCTTGCTATTTGTTTTTTTTTTTATTTGAGTCAGTCTTTGTTTTTAGTTTCGTTTCTTTTGTTTTAGTTTATGTTGGGTACACGTTCAAATAAACCAGATTTAAAATCTTTCGATCTTGAACTTGAACGTACGTTAAAAACTAGTAAGTCCACAACCCAAGCTTCTAGAGCTAGGTTGCAAGACGACGAATCAACTCCGATTCCGTCGTCGTTGTTTGAGGCCGAAATTCAAAGTACCCGTGAACGGTTAAGGAGAGCTCGAACTTTTAAAATCAAACCGATTAAAATGGCTGACGGTGGAAATAACAACAATAATCAAAACGATGATGCTAATATGAATAATCTTAATATACCGCCACCTCCTCCACTTATAAATTATTTTATTCCTACTACTTACACGCCACAAGCCGGTATCGAATTACCGGAGGCGACGGCATTTCATTTTGAGATAAAGTCGTCTACGATCTCGCTATTACCTTCCTTCCATGGCCGTCTAAATGAAGACCCTTACCAACACTTAGGGGATTTTCAGGGTATATGCTCTACTTTGAAAATACAGAACCTAAATAATGATGAATTAAAATTGCGGCTCTTCCCATTCTCTTTGAGAGACAAAGCTAAGTTTTGGCTCCAATCACTTGAGCCAAACACAATAAAAACATGGGAAGCCCTACACACCGCCTTTTTACAAAAGTTTTTCCCTATTATGCGTACAAATAAGATAAGAAAAGATATAACTAATTTTGTGATGCAAGATGGGGAGACTCTTTATGACACGTGGGAAAAATTTAAAGAATTACTACGTTCGTGTCCACATCATCAGGTTCCCAAGTGGCAACTGGTTCAGGTCTTCTACGAGGGGCTTATTCCCTCTGTGAGGAATATCGTCGATGCCGTTTGTGCGGGAACTTTCCTACACAAAAGCGCCGACGAGGCCTGGAAAATATTTGAAACGTTAAGCGAGAATTCGATGCATCAGGCTGTGTCGGTACGTTCTGAGGGATACCTTCAACCTAAGCGAGAGGTGACAGTTGAGTCAAGTCAATCAATTCAAATACAAGAATTAAATAGAAAACTTGACCGACTGATGCAAATGAACAAACCGTCTAATCCATCCTCTTTAGAAGTATGTGCATTATGTTCTGAACCGTCCCATAATATCTTTGCATGTCCTTCTGCATCTCAATATCCGGAATTTGTTGAACAACACGTTAATTCTATGCAACAATTCCCACAAAATAATTATAATCCTAGGTCGACTAATTTTCCAAATACGTACCGACCCCAATACCAACAAGGTCAATACCAACCACCTCCTCCACCTCCACGCAATAATGCATTTGAGGAGAAGGTGTTGGCCTCACTTGAAAACTTTGGATCGGTGGTTCAGTTAGTACACTCTCACACACAATCCATCGCAAAACTGGAGTCCCAAGTAGGGCAGATTGTTAATACATTAAACCGTTTAACTGAGAGTAAGTTGCCGAGTCAACCTACTCAGCAACCTAAGGGGCAATACGCAGTGGGTAGTACGAGTGAGAGCGTGAACGCTGTTTCGACTAGGACGACTACTCGAGATGAGGAAGTTGTTGTAATTCCGGATGGGGGTGAGAAAGATAAAAATTTAAATTTGAATAAAGAAAAGGGTGAGGATGTGAATCAAAGTAGAAAAGAAAATGAACCGGTCTCAACGAATTATATTCCGAGAATGCCATATCCACCAAACGTTGAGGGACCGTCACATTCGCCTAAGAAAGGGTCTAAGGTTGAGGATATACTCGAGGTGTTCAAACAAGTTAAAATCAATATTCCTTTCCTCGATGCTATAAAACAAATTCCCGCTTATGCTAAATGTCTAAAAGACCTTTGTACTCAAAAGCGCAAAATACGGAGTCATACTCCTAAAAAGGTCTTTCTCACGGAAAAAGTAAGCTCTATATTCCAACACGCTCCTCCAAAATATAAAGATCCAGGTACGCCTACGATTTCATGTGTCATAGGTGACACTATCCTCCATAGGGCTCTCCTTGACTTAGGTGCGAGTGTTAATCTTATACCTTATCATGTCTATAAACAACTAGGACTAGGTGAACTGAAACCTACGGCCGCTACAATACAATTAGCGGATCGTTCCGTCAAAGTACCTAGAGGAATCGTCGAGGATGTGCTAGTAAAGGTTGATAAATGCTATTATCCTGTTGATTTCATGGTCCTTGACACTGAACCAGTGCTAGATGTTAGGAAACATACTCCTGTCATCTTAGGCCGTCCATTCTTAGCAACTGCTAACGCACGTGTAAACTGTCGGACGGGGGTAATGAAAGTGTCATTTGGGAACATGAACTTAAAATTAAATGTTTTTAATGCTATGGATCAACCTCCTAAAGACGACGATTACCTATGTGAGGCGGAAGGTGAGGTAACACGGAATATTGAGCCTACTAAAGAAATAAAGGTGAGTGGGGAAAACAATATAGCGGACGATGATGAGTGGATGAATCCTAATCCCGTGGACCCTAATGCGGAATCTACTCGGAAGGTAAGAAATCGATTTGAAAATACTGATAAACCGTCGATTGAATTAATTCAAAGCGACGTAATTTCTGCTTACCATCGAGCTCTACCTGACATCCTTAGGGGTACACAGTCCGATTTACGGCCTCCGTGAGTCTTATGCTAGAAAGGTCTAGCTAAAGACGTAAAAGTTAGCGCTTCTTGGGAGGCAACCCAAGCTTTATTTCATTCGTTTTTCTTATTTTTGGTTGTTTTTGGGTCTGTTTGTGTCTGTTTTGGACATTTTGGATAGGTTTGGGGGTTGGAATTAAGTTATTTTAATAGTACATACATAATTTTAGCCACACAATGAAGAAAACCAATCTCGCGCGCGCGGCCCGCTGGCGCGAGACGTCGCTCGCGCGGCCCGCTGGCGCGAGTTTGCCCCTTAGTGTTTTTTTTTTTTTTCCTTTGTTTTCTTTTTATGAGCCTCAGGTTCTCCTCGCGCCTGGAATCGCGGGCGCGAGGTACCTCGCTCGCGCGAATTTAAAAAAAAAAAAAAAAAAAAAAAAAAAATCGCTGGGAATTCGCGCGCGCGACGGCCGCTCGCGCGGATCGCTCGCGCGATTTCCCCATTTTCTGTTTTTTTTCCTTTTGTTTTCTGTATCTTTCCCCCACACTGGTTCTGATAATGTTTTCGTTTCTGTTTTTGTTTATTATGCCAGTTTAGATCGAGTTAGTTGTTGTTTTCCTTATTACATTTATACTTTTTCGTTTATTTCTTTTCCATTTATTCGTTTAGTTTAGTTTTGATTAGTTTATCGATTTATATTTTGTATTTAGATTTCATTTACTTTTAATATTTTTGTTAGTTTCTTTTCGTTTATCTAGTAGTAACAGGTAACATTGAACTTTATTGTTACATTCTTGTGTGTTAACCTGTTCTGTCATTGCTGAGATCGAGGTATTATCGTTCCTTTCTTACCTACTTTCCTTTCTTTCGTTTTATTGTTTCATTGGGGACAATGAAAGGTTTAGGTTTGGGGGTATGCACATGCACATTATTACACTAAATTTATTACACTAAATTTATTACACTAAATTTTCAAAAATTTTTGATACTTGTGCTTAAATAAACGATGATTACCGACGTTTTTGCAATCTTAATTTGATACTTCTTGTTATGTAACTATGATTGTTATAGAATGGTAAACAAGAGAAGATGTGATTAAATATTTGCTGAAGTTATGATGAAATGTTTTAGGTCATGTATCGTTTGAATCGTAGTTTTATATCATAGATTTGCACATAAACTTATGCACTGACGTAGTCATTGGAATACATGTTGGTTGTGAACTATAGTATAATTCGGATTTCTAGATAACACATGGTGGAGACTAGACCCAGTGAGCTTTTGAGCCTATCTTTTCTGTTTTGAGGGTTATGAATACATTTTGTGTTTGTCGAATTTCATTGAAATAGCGCATTTACTTGTTGTTTAGTCTCATTATTCTTGTTTTGGTTGATAGTCAAGTTAAAATAGTTGTTACCATGCAAAATAATCTTCCATTGTAAACATTGAAGAACCATATAACCATAGGACACATGATTATAGGCCTTCTTTGTTTACTGCCGGCCGATAAAAGATAAAATTTCCTTAGTTTCCCCTTTTGAGCCATTAAAATGCCATTTCTTTCTTAAATTACCATTATCCTTGTTTTTGCTCCAATTTGGCCAACTTGGAGTTCACCTCTGAAAGATTGATCACCTTTTAGTGGTGTTAAGGCGATGTGTGATTGAGAAGAAGAAGAAAATAAGATGATGTTTGAGGTGGTTGCCTTGTTATTTATTGAATATTCGTTTCAAAAGCAACGAAAGGAAAGGAAAAGATTGAAAAAAAAATAAAGAAGAAGAAGGTTGAAAAAAAAAATGATGAAAGAAAAGAAGAAAAAAAAATGAAAAGGAATGAAGAGAAAGAAAAGATGAAAAGTTTGTAGAAGAAGAATGAAAGAAAATCGAACATGCTTTACAATGCCATTCTGAAACTACCTGATATATCTGTCCTATACTTTTTCATTACCTGAGCCACATTACAACCTGTGAAAAAGTCCTATTTGATCCTAGAAGAACATGGTTTTGATATGTAAATGATGGGAGGGGATTAAAACATGGTAATGATTAATTTCTTTTGATTATTGGCATCTTATCCATGAGACTACTGTTCTTTCGTGTCATGCGTCTTTTTCGTGTCATATGTGAGCATTTACCGTTTTGAAAATATATTTCTTTCACTCACATATTTTAGAAAAATTACACCTGTTTCTGAGGGTTTCATTTGAGAGTGTAATTCATTGTGAGATTCGTAGTCGAGACATAGTTAGATGGTCATCCGAGTTATATTCCAGGTTTATGACAAGCGCGTGTTCATTTGACTACCTCATCACACACGTGCGATTTTATGAGAAACTCTATTGATTTATACGATGCATGTGCTTGAGATGGTTTTTCATGATGTAGGTAGACGTTTGATTCTATTTCTTTATGTTCGTTATTCTATTTCAAATCTTTGTTGTATAATAAGGAGTATTGAATGATATGTTTTTCGTTTGTAATAAAACTTTTTGAATTTATAAGTTAATAAAGATGGTTGTGGGTAACTTGTTGATGAGAACCCTCACGAGACTTCACTCGTCCGACTAGGGACACCTAGGGGTTTAAAAGGCTTGTTGCATACGCTAAATGCAATCGTGATCCATACAAAAATGGAATAGATTTTTATTAGTAGTTTTTATTTTAGTTTTGCTCGAGGACTAGCAAAATGTAGGTTTGGGGGTGTGATCGGGAGAGAACTAATCCTATTTATACGCCTTAACGCGCATTTGTTAGTACCTTTTTATCCTGTTTTTGTATATTTTTACTTCGTTTTCTAGTTTCTGACAGGTTTTGGAAGAAATCAACTAAACCAGGATAAACAGGGTGAAAAGTCAGAAAGAAAGAAGTTGAAAAATGCAAGTCGCGCGCGCGACCCGCGCCCGCGAGAATCCAGAAATCGCTCGCGCGATCCGCTCGCGCGAGACCCCCAATAACTCGCTCGCGCGAAGGACCAAAAGTCGCGCTCGCGTGACCCGCTCGCGCGATATGCCCAAAAATCAATGTTGCGTATTTCAGTATACTGAAGATTCCTGTGCAAACGAAACTGCTAAACGACGTCCAGACTGTAAATTACATGCGTTTCAGTTCGTTTCGGGTTAGGAAGCCTTCCAAAGCTTGTAAAAACTCTATATAAACTCCAAATTTACTCAATTAGGGGGTTGGCAACTATTATACACATTCATATACAGCCATATACATATACTTCCAGCCCTTTGAAGAGGGAGAAGCAAGGAGAAGAAGAAGAAGACCAAGGATTTCCATGGCCTCCTCCATCAACTACTTGCCGATCTCTACTTCTATGGCAGCTTAGATCATTGATCTAGGGTTTCAATGAAGCCCTAGATGAGTAATAGGGTTTTATTTATGTTTTTATTTTAGTTTTATTGTGTATGGATGACAGTCACATGTTTAGAGGATTTTATAAATAAATCGTACTTACATTGATTAAATCATTGCTTTCAGAATTTATTCTTGTCTTAGATCTATTTTGACTGTGATGTGCTCAACGATCTATTCTTGCTGTGCTTGTTTAGATTGTTTACATGTGATGGTGCTTTATTGATTCGTGCTATCAAGTATCCGAATAGTCCATGCCTAGGTTAGACGGATTAGAACACAACCCTAGTTTAGTGTGAGATAATTCGTGCTATCCGCAGATGGATTATGTTGGTGCTTGAACCATGATTATCTTCTTGTTGGAGGAATTGGGCTTGTAGCTACAATTCCCCATATTCATCCAACGTAATAAGCTAAAGTAATTCATAAATATTCCTATTATGAAGCTAGTGGTGGATTTGTAATCCTAGGTTCCTTTAAATATTATTTAAAAACACTTTTAATTGCTTTCATAGTTTAGATTTAATTTTATTGTTATTAGTTTAATTAAAATCCAAATCAAATCCGTTTTTCTTAATTAACTAAATTTAGGTTTTAAAATTAAGTCGCTGTAGTTAACCAATCCCTGTGGGTTCGACCTTTACTTTCACTACTACAAATCTTTAGAAAAGTAAAGTATACTTTTATATCTTGATATTGACAACATCAATACTCCAGTGATTGAGATTCATCACTCCATCTAATGGTAGTTAATCATGCTATAGTGTAAACCTAATGAGGTATCCAGTGTCATCATCCACTGCGACAAGTTCTAAGTATCAAAGGATAGTAATTCGTATCTCATTTGTGTGTATCTCCTACATACATGAATTACTTAGTATGATACTTAAGGATTAACAATCATCTCATGAAATAAACATACACAATAAAATGTAAAGCTGATATC
Source organism: Hydrangea macrophylla (assembly GCA_033977485.1). NCBI lineage: Eukaryota > Viridiplantae > Streptophyta > Magnoliopsida > Cornales > Hydrangeaceae > Hydrangea > Hydrangea macrophylla. Next base: position 23,513,087 of record CM066993.1, read on the forward strand.
CATATCTTAAAATGTCAATGTTTCATACATAAGTAATGGTTTGAGGGCACACTCCCTACAGTGATCACGATAATCCGACCACGGAGTCCATTATAACATGCTCCCACTTCCATTCTGGAATCGACAGTGGTTGTAAGAGTCCTGACAGTTTTTGGTGCTTTACCTTAACTTGCTGACACGTGAAGCACTTGGACATATATTCAGGAACTTCTCTTTTCATGCCTTCCTACCAAAAATTTCTCTTTAGATTCTTGTACATCTTCATTCCTCCTGGGTGGATAGTCAATCTAGACTTGTGTGCTTCATCTAATATATATGTTCTGAGTTTTTTTTTCACATCGGGTACAACAAGTCAGCCTCTGCATCTGAATCCTCTATCTGATCTGATGCTCCACTCTTCTGGTTCTTTTGCTGAAACTTTAGTGAACCAATTTTCAACTCTTCATCCTTCTGCTGAGCTTCTAAAACACGAGCGATGAGTTTAGGCTGAACTACGAGACACCCAAAATGTTGTCCCTCATCTGCCTGTACGGGTTGAAGGTCAAATTCTACTACAGTCTCCAACGCTCTCCATTCTTGAATCATAAGAGAAGAGACTATCTCGCAGGGTCTTTAGTTTTGCGCATCTGCGACCACACTTGCCTTACTAGGATGGTACTACAAGGTGAAGTTATAATCTTTCAATAGTTCCATCCACCTACTTTGCCTCATATTCAATTCCTTCAAGGAAAATAAATACCTCAAGCTCTTATGGTCTGAAAATAAATCGAACTATTCTCCAAAGAGGTAATGTCTCCAGATCTTTAAAGCATAAACTATTGCTCCCAACTCAAGATTGTGTGTAGGATAGTTCAACTCCTGAAGCTTCAGCTGTCTTGATAAATATGCTATTATTTTCCCATCTTGCATCAACACATACCCTATTCCTTGGTGCGAAGCATCACTGTAGATGGTATATCTCTCGTCGCTATTCGGTATAGCAAGCACTGGTGCTAAAGTCAATCTCTCTTTTAACTCCTAAAATGTGTGCTCGTGCTTATCCTTCCATTTAGCTTCAAATTCTTCTTCATAAGTCCAGTCAAAGGGGATGCGATCTTGGAAATGAATCTTCAATAATAGCCTGCCAGACTAAGAAAACTCCTAACTTCTAACGTATTACTCAGTCTCTTCTAATCTAATACAGTGTCAATCTTTTAAGTATCCACAGAAATCCCATTCTGAGAAATGACATGTCCCAAAAACTTGACTTCCTCAAGCAAAAACTTGCACGTACTAAACTTTGCGTGCAAACGGTTATCCCGGAGTGTCTGTAATGCAATCTGCACATGCTCCTCGTGTTCTTCTTTGGTCTTGGAGTAGATCAAAATATCATCGATGAAGATAATGATAAACTGATCCAAATAGGGTCTGAATGCCCTATTCATTAAGTCCATGAACACTACTGGGGCATTAGTCATTCCATACAACATCAAAAGAAACTCGTAATGACCATATCTAGTTTTGAATGCAGTCTTTGGCACATCTTCCAGTCTAACCAAAAGCTGATGGTACATTGATCTCAAATAGATCTTTAAAAAGGTTGTTGCTCCTTGAAGCCAATCGAATAAATCATTGATCCTCGACAGTGGGTACTTATTATAGATGGTTACATTATTCAACTCCCTATAGTCTATGTAGAGTCAAAACGATCCATCCTTTTTTTTTATGAACAACACTGGTGCTCCCCACAGTGAAACCCAAATCTTCCAACTCTTGTACTTGTTTCTTAAACTCTTGCATTTTAGTAGATGCCATTTGATACAGAGTCTTGGATATCGAGGTCATATAAGGAACCAATTCTATGCAGAAATCTATTTCTCGCATGGGCGGTAACCCTGAGATATCCTTGAATATATCCTCAAATTCTTACACCACTAGAATTGAAGTCTCTGAAGTTGTGCCCTGGATGGTGGATAAGCAGCTTGTGAGAAAAGCAACGCTTGATGGGTTACACTGAAAGTAAAAAGGTTGGCTTCTAGGCAATGAGAAGGTAATTGACTTACTAACACAGTCCAAATTGGCATGGTACTTGGTCAACCAATCGGTTCCTAAGATAAGGTTGATCCCTCTTATAGACAATACTACTAAGTCTGCTAGAAGGTCTCTATTCTCTAGGTTAATAGGGAAGTTCCTACATACTTTACCCAACCTGACAGATACTCCTAATAGGGAAACGACGTTCAAGGCCACAGAAAGGTTCTGAAGCAGTAGACCCAAATCTTGAATAGTTTTACTCATAATAAAGGAATTTGATGCACCAATTTCCTTCTGGTTGAAAGTATTTAGTGCACGACAGTCTTTGGCCAAATGCCCCAGGGTCCCATAGTTAAAGGGATTCCCATCATCACCTCTTGGGGGTATTAGGGGTACAACATATCCTCCTGCTGGGGCGAGTGCTCTGTTCTAGGCCGGCGGTGGTTGTGGTACTACTGGTCGAGCTACCTAATGTCAGGGGTGTCCTGGCTGGGGTTTCCTTTCACCTCTCCTTGTGTGTTTGTTTCTTTGGTATGGGAATGGTGGTCTTGATCCTAGATAAGGTCTATGCGGTGGTCTACGAACAAATTCCTTCTGCTCGGCTCATTTGGCACTCTCCATGGAGATAGCAAGATCTGCCAAGGACTTAAAATATTGGCATAGGAAGACTGTAGCCACTCCTTGAATATAAGGAGCAAGACCTTGCTAGTATTGCTCATTCTTCTTCTCTGGTGTGTCTACCATATGTAGTGCAAAGCGAGACACACTCTAAAACTGGGTCGTATACTCTCTGACTGACCGGTGTCCTTAAACTAACTCTAGAAATTATTTCTTCTTCGCATTCTTTTTTGCCAATGGGAAGTACTAGGCTAAGAACCTTACTTTAAACATAGCCCAAGTCATTCTTCTGGTCTTTTTTTCTCCAACGGTAGCTTTCTCTGACTCCCACCATTCCGTGCACCAAACGTTAGCTGAAACGTGGCCAAACAGCGTTTCTCTTATTCTTTGCAAACCATGGTATTGAAGATTTGGTCCATCTCCCTCATCCATTGTTCTACTTTCTATGGTTCACCCAATCCATTGAACCTTTAGGGTTAGAGAGTGCAAAAATATTTCCAATAGTCGATCTTCAGCCTGTACATGATGTGCACAATGGTTATTCAGATGGTGGTTATTATTCCCGTAGTTCTCCATATTTTCCAAGGTAGCATTGGTTATTTCAATTCTCCCTACTAGAGCTTTTAATAATCTCGTAGGATCTATCTTTGGCAGAATCAGGTTAGCTGGTCCTGCTCTATTACAGTTCCTTGCTCCTTTAGTATCGGGTGCCATTAGGACCTAAATGCTAATGTATAATCACAAGTATACTGATCAGGAGAGAAAAAATCCTACTTACACGCCATAATTCACATTTGTTAGAACTTTTTATCCTGTTTTTGTGTACTTTTACTTTATTTTTCATTTACTGTTAGGATTTAGAAGAAAGCAAGAGTTTTAGGCTAAATGGAGGGAAAGGAATCTCAGATCTTTCCAAGGCAAATCCACACCAAAAGAAAACTTGCTTCAAAATTTGGTGTCACAGGTTAATACCCAGATTAGATCAAAATGGAGACGACATTCCCAAATTGAGTCTATTTTACATCCTTGGATATAAATGGGTCATTTGTGGTTTTGGGTTTTGTATTTTATGTTTTGAGGTGACTATGATATAGTCCATTTTCTTTGTGCGTGGATTTCCACCAGTCCTCCAGCTGTGCTTTTAATGTCTTATCCTGGGGTATGCCCCTTGTACATGTGTACATTCTTTTTGGAATATATTTACCCTTTTTCCGAAAAAAAGGAGAAAAACGCTCGCGCGACACTTCCACACCTTGCTCGCGTAGCACGCTCGAGAGATCTGTACAAAAAATTGAAAATGCGTATTTTTGAGTGGTGAAGACCCCTGCATGAACGAAATTGTATAATTACGTCCAGAAAGGAAAATATTGCAGTTTCAGTCAGAATAGGTTTATAAAAGCTCTCCGAAACCCTCTACAACTATATATAGATGAATCTAAAGCTATTCGAAGGTTACACATCTTTATACTCATCAATACTTACATCCATTGGAGGCAAGGAGAAGAAGAAGATCTAGTTTGAAGGTTCTGATGGCTGCAATCAACTTCATCTCAATGTTATCCTCAATTATGCACAGCTAAACCACTCTTCTAGGGTTTATGAAACCCTAGCTATGTAAAGGGGGATTTCTTAACTTTCTTACTTTAGGATTTTATGTATTGGATAGTAATTGTATGTTTGAGGATTATTTATATATAATCAAATTTTTATGATAATAATCAAGAGTATGTTGGATCTATTCTTATCTTAGATTTTTCTTTATGCTTATTGAACACAATATTCCTTGATTTCTGTGATTGATAGGAAAATTTACATGCAATAGTGCTTATGTGATTGCAATGTTTATATATTTTATAATTCATGCATAGGAAAGATGAGTTATGCTACACCTTCGTTATAGGTAGATAATTCTTGTGAACCGAAGATGAGTTATGCTTAGATTGAACTAGAGATATCCTCTTGTTGATACTATTGGGCTTGTAGCTATGATAGATCGTAACTATTCAATCATAGAACCCAAAGTAGAAAGTCTAGACCCCCAATGCATAGTTAGTGGTGGAATTGTAATCCTAAATCTCATCTCCATATAGTAAAACAATATCAACTTTTGCATTAGTTGATATCATAACATTGAAAAATCATGTGATTCTAGGAAATGATTTTAGGCCATCTGTTTATATAAACCATTTTTGGCCTTAGACCTGCCCAATAAAATATGTTTATATCCTTTGTTCGCCCTTTGAAGCCTTTGAATAAGCCTTTTCTTTGTTCACCTATTATCTTAACCACTCCGATATGGAGATCGCCGATATATGAATTACCTAACCCATGTCTAAGAGTAGTTGAAGAATAGTTTTTCATAAAAAAAATGGGCTAATAAATGACTAGCAGGAAGTAGAGTATTGGGAAGAAGAAAAAAAAAAGGCAGAATAAAAAAAAAGAAGTTATATAAGAAAAAGCAGATGTCTTTTTTTTCGGAAAATGGTTAATCGATTCCAAAAAAGGGCCATACCCTAGGATAATACAATGAGCGCAAAATCATGCTACGGGAGCCAGACCAAACATTTGAAAAGAAAAGCAACAGGCAAACAGACAAAGCAACATGGATTGAAACAAAGCACATGAGACAACCCAACAACCCAAAGCAGGGCCTCTTCAGGATCGTTGTCGACCCTTGGGCCGGCTCCCGCTGAATTTCATCTTAGCTTCCTTCTTTTTCTGTCTGTTGGAGAGGGGACTACCCCTTGTAGGGGTCCCGACTTCACTAGTTTCGTCAAATTCTCTAATACAGTCATCAATGTCATCCACACTAAATGGGGGAGTGGTATCCTCTCTGGGCTCTCCTCGAGGAACATCTGTATGGTTAGAAGAGCTAGCTTCGGGACAAGATGTCCGGGCGGAGGGAGAAGCGATGAAATCAACTTTGACAGGATTAGGATCAGGGTCTTGTAAGATCTGAGAAAGGGCGTCAAATCGGTTACCCATTTTCGTGATTGAGGTATGAGTAAGAGACTCTTCTCTAATGGGAACGACGTAAGAATCTTCCTGGAGCTGATTAAGCGTGTCAAACCTATTACCTTGCTTAATTGGTGCTCCCAAGTGGACCATATCTTTCATGTGGCTAAAGCCACACTCCACGGCCTTTTTCCCCTTATCTTTCTTTTCCACAACCTGCCATTCTCCATCTGTCTTCACTTTCTTCTTAAAAGGAAATTGAGCGGTAGGCCTAGAATCTGGTTTAGCAACCTTAGCGCAATCATGTCCAAACTGAGAACACTGTTTGCATCTCACAGGGGTCCATTGATATTCTAAAGTAATCTTGGTTCTGATGGTATCACCCGTAACCTCATCTTCTGATTCAATATGGAAGTCATGAAAGAAGTCGAAATCGGCAGTAACTTCAATGCACACTCTTGCATAGGAAAAAGAAAAGGAACAGAAGAAAAAATATATGAAGTAGTAGAAGAAAAAGAAATAAATAGTCATTGTAGTAAAAGCCCTTGTGTTACATGTACGACCCTTCTCATCTACTTACGGCCTTTTGAATCCTCTTATCCTTCTTTTCTTAGCTATAACCCTTGACCAACATTACAACCTTTTTATAGTCCTATTTGATCCTAGGGAATCATGATTTGAATATGGGAACGATACGAAAGGGAATAAAAGCATGGTAGTAACGATATTTACTTGACGATCAATATCTACTCGTGAGACTATTTTTCTGTCATGTCATAGTTGTTTTGAGTCGTATTCAAGATCTTTTTGCTTTACAAATAATTATCTTCCTTGCATATATATATATATATATATATTCAAGTGATTACACATATTTTAGAGAGATTTTATTTTAGAGCATGATTAACAACGTGAGATTTGTAGTCGAAGCATCAATAGATAGTTATCCGAGTTATATTCCAAGATCATAATTATCGTGTATCCACTTGATTACCATTCACACACATGCGGGTCTTTGATATACTCTATTGATTCTTTCGATATATGTTTTTGGATTATTGTCATAATTTAGGTGGATGTACTCTCGACGACTTAAACTTTTTAATTGAGATTTGGTTTACTAAGGAAAGAAGTCAGTGTTGAAATATGAAATTTGAATAAAAAATTTTCTTTTAGAGTTAATAAAGATGGTTGTGGGTGACTTGTTGACGAGAACCCTCACGAGACTTCACTCGTCCGATTAGGGACACCTAGAGGTTTAAAAGGCTTGTTGCACATGCTAAATGCAATCGCAATCCATGCAAAAATGGAGTAGGAATTTTATTTTTATTAGTAGTTTTATTTTTTCTATTCTTTTTCTCGAGGACTAGCGAAATGTAGGTTTGGGGGTGTGATTGGGAGAGAACAAATCCTAATTACACGTCGTAATTCACATTTGTTAGAACTTTTTATCCCGTTTTTGTGTATTTTTACTTTGTTTTTCATTTACGGTCAGGATTTAGAAGAAATCAAGAGTTCCGGGCTAAATAAGGAGAAAAAGCAAAAAGAAAGAAGCAAGAAAAGCCATCTTTGCTCGCGCGACACTTCCACACCTCTCGAGTGGCCTGCTCGTGCGACCTCCCAGAAATGCGCTCATGTGGCCCGCTCGCGCAATTCGTACAAAAAAGTGAAAACGCATATTTTTGAGTGTTGAAGACCCCTGCACAAACGAAATTGCCTAATTACGTCCAGAAAAGAAAATATAGCAATTTCAGTCGGAGTAGGTTTACAAAAGCTCTCCAAAACCCTCTACAACTATATATAGATGAATCTAAAGCTATTGGAAGGTTACACATCTTTACACACATCAGTACTTACATCCATTAGAGGCAAGGAGAAGAAGAAGATCTAGGTTTGAAGCTTCTGATGGCTACAATCAACTTCATCTCAATGTTTTCCTCAATTATGCACAACTAAATCACTCTTTTAGGGTTTCAATGAAACCCTAGCTATGTAAAAGGGGATTTCTTTGCTTTCTTACATTAGGATTTTATGTATTGGATAATAATTGTCTGTTTGAGGATTATTTATATATAATTGGTTTTTAATGATAATAATCAAGCGTATGTTGGATCTATTCTTGTCTTAGATTTTTCCTTATGCTTATTGAAACCAATATTCCTTGATTTCTGTGATTGATAGGAAAATTTACATGCAATAGTGCTTACGTGATTGCAATGTTTATATCGTTTATAATTCATGCTTAGGAAAGATGAGTTATGCTTAGATTGAACTAGCGATATCCTCTTGTTGATACTATTGGGCTTGTAGCTACAATAGATTGTAACTATTCAATCATAGAACCCAAAGTAGAAAGTCTAGACCCCCGATGCATATTTAGTGGTGGAATTGTAATCCTAGATCTCATCTCCATATAGTAAAACAATATCAACTTTTGCATTAGTTTACTTAGTTTAGTTTTAGAATCTTACTTCCAGAATTCTATAGTTTAAATTCATGATTTAGTTAATAGTAGAAATCAAATCAACAATCAATCAAATTTCTGTTTTCAATGACTAAATAGATTTAGGTTTTCTTAATTGAAGGACAAAAGTAATCAATCCTTGTAGGTTTGACCTTTACTTCCACACTACAAATCTTCGAAAGTAAAGCATACTTTATATATTGATTCTGATGAGATCATATACCATGATCAATATAAAATCTATCGATAGGTGGATAGCACTATGTGGTGCGTCAGAGGAATGCTTAACAAATTCGATATTTAATATACTAAAAATGCTAGTAAGTAAAATAGATTTCCAAAATAGCTCTTTCATTAATATGGACATGAAATTTACAAACAAAATCAAAATACTACCCAGTTTTTTTTGTGTTCACGTTGCAAAATACTTGATTTTTCTTCATACCATTCCAATTCTTTGAATTAAAACAAATTAGAATTCTCAATTTTCTACGATGTCTAGATGATAAAATATTTTCAGGAACAAGCAAATCATAATGATTTTGGTCTCTATTTTCAGTTATCGTTTGGTGTTTTGTAATGGATTCATCAAAATGATTCTTATCAAGATATCTTTTCTCTCGGTATCTTTGATTAATTTTGTCTTTACTCTTATGAATCAATGAAATACCTATGATTTGATACATAATAAATTGTCCATTATTTTTTACAGACAGACGAAGCGGTTCGATAATCAATATCCCTCTTTTCATCAATTCGGTAAGAGTTAAATTCTTTTGAATCAGCATTATATCCAGACTCATTGCTCTCCTTTGTATAGAGGACAAATCAATTTCTCTTGGAATTATCAGTCTAAGCAGGAGACAATATACCTTAATACACCTAAACTCAAGATTCTATGTTCTGAAAGTGGGCTTAGAATTCGGTTTGGGTTGATTTCAAACTGTTGTTTTTTAACTTCAAGTGACTTAACTGCCTATTTGCCTAAGAGAAGGCCGTCCCTTATTCCATTCCTCTAGATCTCGGAATGGCGGGACGGGAAAGGCTCTTTCCTTTGGGTTACATCCTTACTTCCAGCTCTTTCATGGCAATTAAGACTGCTTTTGTTGCTCAAATCGGGGGTAGGAGAAGAGCTCTTTTTCCTTGATGTTGCTTTCAGTGGGTTCAAGGTTTTGAGTTTGGAGGTTTTAGTTGGGAAAGATAAGATTTTTATTATACAAATAAATCATTAAGAAAACAAATATGATATCAATCAAAGATTTAATAGCAAAAGACTGTTCGCTTCGCTCACTACCCTCCTACTCTCTAATCTCTCCCTCCCTTTGGTCGTTAGAGAGGACAGAGTTCCCCTCCTATGTCATTTTAAAAAAATGGATGTTTTATTCCGGTCTCTGGTCTCCGGTCTTTCCATCCGTCCAAGGCTATTTTCTTGTCAATCCTGCCTGGGCTTCAAGACCTTTGAATACGGGTTAGAGGATTTTTAGAGCCCTTACTTTATCTAAATGGAATTACTGATAAAAGTTGTATATATCTATATAATAAAGATAAAGAGAAAGAAAAAAGCGAGAGAAAGAAAGACTTTTTTTTTAAAATTTTTTTACTTTATGTGTAATGTAACATAGTAATTATCTTGTTTGAATTTGGAGAAATGGCTGAGTGGGCTAAAGCGTCGGATTGCTAATCCGTTGTACGAGTTATTTGTACCGAGGGTTCGAATCCCTCTCTTTCCGTTGATGGCTTCATATTTCTATTTACCTTATCTTTCAAAGTTAGCAAACCCTTAGTTAAACGTGTGGAATAGATCAAAAAATCCTAATAAATTTGTGAAAAATCAAGTCAAGAAAACGAAAAAGCACCCTTTTTTTATTCTTCATGCCCGGGATTACGTCCTGAATCATTAGATAGGAATTTGAAGATGAAGAGAGAAACAAAGAATATTACTACTGTGTACACAAAGAATTTGAGAGTAAGCATTACACAATCTCCAAGATCATTTTTTGGAAAAAAAAAAAAGAGAATAGATCCTCCATTACCAAACTTTTCTTCCATACCCACAAATTAGATATTGTAGGGAACCCTATTTGGACCTTTCACTAGAAAAAAAAAAGGTCAGAACGGGAAAATGGGGTGATCAAAATTTATTGCAGCTCTCCAAGAATTTCAATGTTTGAATCGAGGGTTCATACTCTAAAAATTATCTGATCTTATCGATTGTTAGAATTTTTTTTGAATAAATCATTAATTTTCTAGGATAGTATTAACGAACTCATCGAAAACTTACATTATCTTGCCAAACAAAGGCTAAGAGAAAAAAAAGCAAAGGTATGACTGGCATAACTTTCACAATTGGATTCAAAAAAGCATATGCCTCGGGCAATTTGGCGAAGAAAAAACTACTCGAATAAAGGGTAGAATTAAGACAGATACAGATCAATCTAAAGATATTAAGCATAACAGACATTTTGTTCTTCGAGATGATTGCATTTTGATTGAGTTATTGATATAAGGAAAAATAATTATTGATAGGAATATTCTTGTTAAGACCCAATGAATCGATTAAAACCTCAGATTCATACTAGAACCCCGATGATTCAATTCAATAAAACCCTAAACTAAATTCAAGGATTCCCTGAGTAAGAACCATTGAATCATCACTTATTCCATGAATAGATATAATGACTAAAAATCCAAACAAAGATTTATCTTTTGGTCAAAATAAGTATAAACAAGAGTTTGAAATCAAAAAATCTTTCAGTTTCTCAATTCTAATTCTTTGAAAATATTTTGGAGTCTGGTCGCGAGGTCTCAATATTAAGTATGAATCATAGTTTAAATATTTCTTAATCTATTTCATATATTCTGTGTTCTAGATACTAGAATAAATATCCGACGAAGTAGAACCATCTCTATCAAGATGACAGACCTATTCTTTGTACTATCAATAGGATCAATTATAACAAGTGACACACTCATATTCTGGAAATACAGAAACAAAGAAATTCCACGGTCGAACTACCAAAACGGACTCGAAATCTAAACTCTAAATGATTTCTTTTGTATTGAAAAACTAGGACTTCGGGGTTCTTGTGGATCTAATTCATTGAAATTCCATCCAATAAAATGGAAGAATTATAAATCTCCAAAATAGTAGATAAAAATATCACAAATAGAGGCATTGCAACACTCATCAAAGGAGTCGTTCCCCATCCAGGAGCTACTTTACCATATTCCGAATTTAATGGTTTCAATAAACTCTCGACAGTAGTTGGTTTTGGACGAGCTCTAGAACTGCCCTCAACAGTTTGTGTAGCCATAAATCCTATTGTATTCATTAAGATCTATTGACTTTGTATACCATTCCGTTGTAAATAAACGACCCTATTTGTCTAAATAAAAGCTCTTCCTATATTGAGTTAATGAGCTAAAGGAGGGGGCGGGTTTTGAGTTCCTGAGTTTTCCTTTTTTATTGATTCCTACGGATTGGATCAAAAATAATTCTTGAATGAGGTATTCAACTCCAGGGATGAAGCAAAATTCACTCGTGGGATCAGGGCAGTCCGGGGGGGACCACCACGGCTCCTCTCTTCTCGAGAATCCATACACCCCTTGATCTAGAGCAGAGGGTAGAATCCTTGAATATATGGAATTGTAGAAGTGAAGATTGGAGGGTCCCATTGGCGTGCATCCAGTAGGAATTGAACCTACGAATTCGCCAATTATGAGTTAGGCACTTTGACCATTCAACCATGGATGCTTGGCGGGGATCCTCGTACATGGTGATATTTTTATAGGATGTCTCTTTAAAGTGAAAGTGGAATTTGTCCGTCTTTTTTTTTTCTCTTAGCCTTTGTTTGGCAAGCTGCTGTAAGTTTTCGATGAGATTGTTAATACTATCCTAGAAAATTAATGATTTATTTGAGAAAAATTCTAAGGTCCTAATAGACTTCTTTGGGACAAAATAATAAATGTGATATATGGTTGGTCATACAATCGAGGTTACATAGATGCTTTTTAATGCAGGCTCAGTTATTGGGTTAGAGCCCAATCCCTCAGATGTAGGCGAGAGGTAGGAATGCTTTCTTTCCAAAGGTTATTTACTAGAAGAGAAAACGGGCAATCCCAGCTAATCGCTAAACGATACTCAAGAGATTCACCCTCTCCTGGAACAAGATCTCTAGTAATAAAATCCTCAACTACCATAAAAAAGGAACGGTTTGTGAAAGGGAGCATTAAGTAAGTACAAGGTATGTGTTCTCAAGAAAAGCTTTCAGTTTTGCTTGAGTTCGCTTACCAGAGGGGAGGTGAACTAGAAGAGGCAAGCAGCCCTCGTAGTCACAATTAGGCCTGTGTTCCGTGTGTGGGGGCCCCTTTCAGGGTCCTACATTAAGATGTCTTATAGCGTTATGTTATCTATGTCCACATGTACAAGTGTAACACCATCCCTTTTACCTTTATTTACCCGTATATGGACGTATCTCGATATTTCTAGATTAGTGTATGTAGGTTACAATCGTATGTTATAGAACTTGAATGATAGTTAGTATGGGTGCTTATTTCTTTAACCTTTGGATCCTTGAATCATTAGAAGGATTGTTCAAGCAGGAGGCCCGAGCGCTCGAACCTTGGGAGTGCTCGAGACAGCCCGAGCACTCGAGCTTAAAATGTGGTAAAATGACTATTATGCCCTTGGGTCTCATAAAGTCTATAAATACTTGTATTTCTCAGCATTTTTAGGCATAGAAACTCTAAGTTTCTAGAGAGTCCTTTTGAGAGAGAGAGAGAGAGAGAGAGAGAGAGAGAGAGAGAGAGTTTATGAGTTTATATGCATTTTATACACAAACACACTCATATACATGCTTTCATGGCTTCCATTTCATGATCAACACACACAAACACATGCATGACCACCACAATAAAGTTCTGGAAGTGAAGTTCAAGAAGGATCAAGGAGGATTTTGAAGGATCAAGTCTCTTGGAGCTTGGATTGAAGCACTTGGAAGCTTGATTAAGCATATACATACATATTTCATCATGTTTTCATCATGCTAGCACTAGACCATCATCTAGATCCTTGTGAGTACTCTTACTCACTCACAAACATGTTTTGCTAAGTTACATTAACAATCTAGAGTCTTGTATATAACATGTATAAAGATCAAAGCTTGGAAATATGAGTTGCTAAAATTGTCACTATTTGAAATTAATAAACCTAAGCGCTCGGACCAGGCACAAGCCCTCGAGCCTAACGAGCAGGCTAGGTGTGAGCGCTTGAGAGGCTTGAGCACTCGAGTTTGACAGTATTTGTAAGAATAGTTTGTTGTACTTTATATCTAAGATGTTTATTGATAAGTTTATAGTACTATGGGCTATGATGGTTGTACCTTGAGTTGTACCTACTACATATGCTTGCAAATAAACTGTACCTTATGTTACTGGAGTGGTACTTTGGCTATATACAACTTTTATAAGAAAAGAACCTAAGGATATGTTATTTTTAAAGATGAGTGCTCGGGCTTATTGCTCCATAGAAGATTATTTTCTTAACATGGTTATGTGATCAGTGAGAAAGAAGATTCCAAAGCCAGGCATGATGTGAACTTCACCTCTTCTGGTTCTAGGTATGGAAATAGTGCTGGAAGGACCCCTTACAGATCTGGTGGTAGAAGAGGAGTGCTCAAATCTGGGTCTGATTGGAGGAAGCATCAGTTTGATCCTTTTGATATATGTGGAACGGAAGGGAGTTCAAGTGATGACCAAGCTATGAAAGGAGGAAAGAAATCTTGGATAGCTAAAAATGATAAATCCAACTCTAGCTATGTGATTTTTGATGCACCTTCCCAAGCCATTGGGCCGAGTCATGTCGATTTGTCTTCAAAGATTGGCCAACAATCTGGTCAGTTTGATTCCTGTGGTGTTTTAGTTGCGAACATTGATGAAGCAGCTCACAAAAAAAATCATACTCCGACGGAAATCATCAATGTTCATGATAACTCAGGGTTGAGAATTTCAAGTGAATCTATTATCTCTCCTAGATCTATTAAAGATGGGGATATATCACTTTTTGATCCAAAAAGTAAGGTTGTTGATTCAAAAAAGGTGTTTACTACGGCTGGGACCCACGGTCCACCAAACGTTAAGTCTAACGGCTATAATAGCTTTTCAAACTTTTCTTCAAAAGTTGCTGGTACTCCCATTCTTACACGCCTACTAAGTGATCCTACTCTTGGTAAAGCCTTAAATTCTGCTGACTTCCCTCCTTTAGGCGCCACCTCATCCACAAAACCCGGCGCATTGTCCCCTTTTGAACCCCACTTGACCAGCCTTGATCAAAATAGCCGCCCACTTGCCCCTTATTCTATCATTTCTTCTCCCTGCTCACCTGATTTTGGCAATATTTTAGCACAACCTGCCAATTGGGCCTCTATAGGCTGCCCACTCTTATCCGCAAAACCCGACGCCATGTCCAATCTGTGTGCTGCGACTAATGCAGCAAAAGATGTGTGTCATATGGTAAATCCAACATGTGTGTTGACCTCTAAAACACTTGACCAGCAACGCTTGGACCAAGCTTGTCATTCCCCTCATGTTTCCCAGTATCCTATTCCTGTTGAAAGCTCTTTCACAAATGTGGAGCCCTCGAGTGACTTGGCTCCAACTAATAATCCGAATCAAGAAAAGGCAGATGCTAGGCCTCCTCAATTTAAATCCTGGGCAGCTTTAGTCACTCCACAAAGCTCTCTAGGGTTCAAGCTCAAGTTTATTAAACCAAAAGCAGACCCACAAAACAACATCTAAGTATACCCAAAGAAGTTTTTGTGGAAGGTAGTTTTGCCTGGAAAAACACCTTGGTAGGCTATTTTTTAGGGAAGAAGTTACCTTATTCTTTTGTTAAGAATGCAACTTCCAGGTTATGGGGGAAACAAGGCCTGCATGACATGGTGGCCACAGACTCTGGCTTTTTCTTTTTTAAATTTAACAGTGAAGATGAGTGTATGGCAATCCTTGAAGGTGGCCCTTGGCATGTGAGTGGGCAGCCAATCATTCTCAGGAAATGGCAAACAGGTCTAACTTTATCTAAGGAATCTATATCCACTATTCTAGAGTGGGTTCATATTTATAATATTCCCCTTGAACTCTGGAATCCTCTGGGGTTAAGCCACATAGCAAGTGCCATTGGGAAACCTTTGCATGTTGCAAAAATTACAGCTCAAGGAAGAAGAATCTCATATGCAAGGATTTGTATTGAATTGAATGCCGACCAAGAACTCCTTAAAGAGCTTGTTATTGATTTTGAGGATCCAATCACAGGAGATATTGAGCCTATTTATCTTCCGGTTCAATACCAGTGGACTCCTATCCGGTGTGCTAAGTGTAAAAGATTTGGGCATGATTGTGCCAAGTTACCTAAGGCTCCAATTCTTGTCCAGAATACCACTTCTATTACTCAGACCCATGTTGAGAATGCTTGGAAAACCAAGGAAAAAGGAAAATTCATCAACACTGATACTAATATAGATTCTGCTTCTTCCTCTAAACTGGCTAAACCTACCCCTGATTCTACTGTTGGAAATAATGTTGGGCAAAGTTTGCAAATCTCCCCCAATCCTATTTCAAGTCCCAAGATAATGGCTCTGGTTAACAATATGTTCTCTTCACTTGTTGATTCCAATGTTGAAGACCAGGACCCAGGAAATCTTCAAGCTTCAATGGAGGATGGGGACAGTGATACGAACCCCGCCAATAATGTGACGAAACCCGTAACACGATTAATGTCTCGGACCGTTCTACTGTCAGATTCAATGGAAACCGCGACCCAACACCTATAACAGATGCGAACCTTGGTATAAAGGATGAAGACGCCACAATCAAGGATGGAAAACTCGATTGATAAGTCCAGGTATGAACGCCACAGAGTAAATCTGATAAGTTCGAATAGTTCTTCAAAGAACCAAAGAGAAAACTCTCACAATATTATTAATGATCAAAACTGAATATTACAAACCCTAAAACTGTTTAAATAGCTGAGGCTTAAAGTTGGGCCCTTTTAAGCCTACGAAATATTATGGTCCAATATAATTCATCCCAAAACTAAAATAAAAGGAAACTAATGAATATAAAAAATCCCTAAGTTGGCATGCAAGCCTATAATTTATTCTAGAGCTTGAATCATGGACACCCAGCCTTGTGGATCACTAGTATCCTCCTTTGGGCCACTCAGATTAGTCTCAACCCAAATTTGTTGAACCAGCCCATTGAGATTGTCCTTGAATCGCTTTGCTCGCGCCCTTGTAACCGGCCCAATTGGAAAGCTCAGGTCCGTCAATGCACTAAAAGCGCTAGCATATTAACTAAGAGTTACACTCTAGTGATTGAGATTAATCACTCCATCCAATGGTAGTTAATCATGCTACAGTGTAAACCTGATGAGATATCCAGTCTCATCATCCACTGTGATAAATTCTAATTATCAAATGATAGTAATTTGTATCTCACTTGTATGTATCTCATACACACACGAATTACTTACTGTGATACTTAAGGATTAACAATCATCTCATGAAAGAAACATACACAATGAAATGTAAAGCTGATATCCATATATTAAAATTCTAATGTCTTATGCTTAAATTAATGGTTTGAGGGCACAAGCTATGACCTTAACTATCTAGATGACGATCAAAGACCTTCTGTGGCAAGGCCATTGTAAACAGATTCGCAAGTTTATCAGAGGTGGCAATCTTGCTGACAGTCACATCTCCACGTTGAACTATATCTTAGATTAGACGATATTTCTGCTCTACGTGTTTTCCCTTTCTGTGGTTCCTTGGCTCCTTGGACTAAGCCACTACCCACTATTATCACAGTATAGTGTAATAGGAGACAAAGATGCTGGTACCATCTCGAGTTCCATAAGGAACTTCTGTAGTTGAGTCTGCAATGCATTTCTGCTTAATGCTCCTCCAACTAATAGCACCACCTCCCAAGGTAAAGAGATGTTCGGATATTAACATTCTTGAATCTTTATCTAACATAAAGTCCGAGTCAGTGTATCCTACTGGAATTAACTCACTAGCGCCGTATATAAGCATGTAATCTTTAGTCCTTCTCAAGTACTTAAGAATGTGCTTAACGGTTATCCAGTGCTCTGGACCAGGATTCGATTGATATCTATGAACCATGCCTATGGCAAAGCAGATATCTGGTCTAGTGAATAACATCGCATACATGAGACTTCCCACTGCCAAAGCATAGGGAACTCCTACCACTTTTGTGTCTTTGGACACTGGTCCTTGGAGAATGCTAAACCATGCCTGAAAGGTAATAAACCTTTCTTCGAATTATCCATTGAAAACCTAGTTAGCACCTTATCAATATAACTAGCTTGAGATAATCCATTATCTTTCGCTTACGATCCAGAAAGAGCTTTATCCCAAGAATATAGCTCGCCTTTCCTAGATCATTCATATCAAATGTAATAGCTAGCCAAACCTTAAACGTTGACAACGCTGCTACATCATTTGCAATGAGTAGAATGTCATCAACATAAAGCACAAGAAAAGCTACCACTTTTCCTTCACACTTCTTGTATACACAAGGCTCATCCAGATTCTGTATGAAACCAAATGACTTAACCGCTTGGTCAAAACATATGTTCTAACTTCTGGATGCCTGCTTAAGCCCATAAATAGACTTTCGCAACCTACATACCAAGTTATCTTTCCCACTAGCTATGAACCCTTCTGGTTGTTGAATATAGATGTCATCCTCAAGATTTCCATTCAAGAATATAGTCTTGATGTCCATCTTATAAATCTCATAATATAAGCATGCAGCAATGGATAAGAGTATTCTGATGGACTTGAGCATGGCTTCCGGTGAGAAGGTTTCCTAATAGTCAATGCCTTCTTCTTAGTATAACCTTTCACTACAAGCCTAGCCTTAAAGGTCTCAACCTTTCCATCAGATCCTCTTTTCTTCTTGTAAACCCACTTACAGCCAATGGGTTTAACATTGGCTGAAAGTTCTACAAATCCCAGACCTGATTAGAATCCATAGATTCCAATTCAGCCTTCATAGCTGTAACCCAATGAGCTGAGTCCACATCAACCATTGCCTCTTAATTTGTGGTAGGATCAGATTCAGATTCTCTGGAGACAGCTTCAAAAACTTTTCCTAAGAACATGTATATATCAGGCTGGCTGATAATCCTCCCACTACGGCGGGGTACTGGTGTGGAAATGGGTGAAGAAGTGATATTTTCTTGATTTACATCATTATCAACTGCGGGTTGGACTAAGGGCTCTCCTTTTATCTCTTTCAGATCTATCCTTCCCTTAGGTTTATGGTTCATAATATAATCATCCTCCAAGAAAACAACATTTGTACAAACAAATACTTTCTGTTCTCTTAGATCATAAAAATACCTTCCATAAGTACCCTTTGGATAACCTACGAAATAACATACTATCTAGAATCCAATTTGCTCATCTTTCCTTTTAGAACATGTACCGGACATCCCCAAATTCGGAGATGTTGCAAAGTAGGCTTACGTCCAATCCACATCTCTCATGGTGTCTTGGGAACAGATTTACTTGGTACTAGATTTAGTATGTAAGCTGCAGTTTCCAAAACATAACCCCAAAGGAATAATGGCAACCTTGTATAACTCATCATCGACCTAGTCATGTCTAAAAGAGTCTGGTTCCTTCTCTCCGCTACACCATTCTACTGAGTCATACCAGGTGTAGTCAACTGTGACAGAATTCCATTCTGTACAAGGTGATAAATAAACTCATTAGAGAGGTACTTGCCACCTCGATCAGATTGAATGGCCTTGATATGTGTGCCCAATTGCTTATCCACTTCAGCCCTAAACTCTTTGAATTTTTCAAAGGCTTCAGACTTGTGCTGCAGTAGGTACACATATCCATACCTAGAGTGGTCATCAATAAATGTAATGAAATACTCAAAACCACCCCGTGCTCTAATATTTATTGGTCCACACACATCTGTATGAACTAATTCCAACAATGCATTGGTCCACACACATCTCTAAACAAGACTCGCAGACTTCCATTGGTTCAAGAACCAAATCGCCTAAGACCCCTTCTTTGACTAGTCTGCCAATCCTATTTAGATTGATATGGCCAAGCTTCATATGCCAAAGCCTTGTTGGATTGGTGGAAGGTTCCTTTCTTTTAGATGGTAAAGTTACCACTGAGTTATTAAGTGTCATACAAGAGTCTTTAGAAATATTGGGAGTAATCACATACAAACCATTAGTTTTCATACTAGAACATGTAAAAGAACCATTTCTTTTAATGACAACTTCTGTTCCAAAATGAAAAGAATAATTTTTATTTGATAAATCTGAAACATAAATTAAAATACATGTCATCAAAGGGATGTAAAGTACATATGATAAAACTAAAGTCTTATTGTCTTCAAATTCTAAAACTAGCACTCCTATAGCAACCATAGATACGATTGCGCTAGAACTTAGAGTAAGTACGATTTCCCCATCACTGCACCTCTTAGTTGATCTGAACCCCTGTAACAAATTACAGATATAGTTGCGCCAGAATCAATGCACCAAGTGTTTAAAGTATCCGTTATAAAACTTACTTCAATCACATGTGATTCAATCATACCTTGAACTCGTATAGCTAAGAATTCTGGATAGTTACTCTTCTAGTGACCCTTGTCGCCGGATTGGAAACACTTTCCTTTGCCTTGGCCACCTACCTTCCCTTTGCCCTTACCTTTTCCCTTAGATTTTGCAATCTTAGGGACTGATCCAATACTTGGACTACCAGTGCCAGCCTTCTTCTTCCCTTTCTTACCTTTTGGCGTAAATCGGGAAGAGGAAGAGCTTTTCTCAACGTTCAAAACATTGCCCCCAGGTTTGATCACCCCTTCTGCTGCCAGTAAAGAACTAATTAATTCACTCATTGAGAAATCCATTTTATTCATATTATGATTAAGTTTAAATTGAGTGAATGAAGGCGACAGCGGATTGAGGATCATATCAACTTGGGTCTGTGCGTCGATCTTGGCTCCCAAGGTCTCTAGTTCGTTCAAATAACCAATTGTTTTAAAAACATGGTCTTTGACTGGAGTCCCTTCGGACATCTTCGCCCTCATTATCTTCTGTATGGAAATCTATCTAGCAAGCCTGCCATGCTCCCCAAGCATCTTTTTCAGGGATTCGATAATGTCACTGGCAGAATTATTCGACTGAAATTGGTGTTGCAACAAACCAGCCATTGAGGCCAGAATGTAGTAAGAGCTACTCCATTCGACTTCTTCCACTTGTCGAACTCGCATCTAGTAGCTACCGAAGCATTCACCGTGGGATCTTCAGGGCATGGGGTGGTGAGTACATATATGTGATCCTTTGCAGTTAAAACGGTGTCAAGGTTTTGTTTCCATTCTATGTAGTTATTTCCGGTTAACTTGTTTTGAGTGAGTATGGTGGCAAGTGGACTAAATACTGATCCAGACATTAAGATTTACTGAAAAAATCAAATGACAAAATGAACATGGATATCAAAATTTGACAGTTTGAAATAAAAGAATCCTTAAAACTCTCATTTTAAAACAAAGTCGCCAGAATATCGAAATGAAAGAATAAAGCCTCTGTGAGGTGGTCAATGTTCGGTCTTTTGATTAATCATGACTTGTCCGCTATACAACTCTTGCAAAATAAGTTATGACTCCTGAACCCTTCTGATCTCTAAGTTTTTGAATAATACCCCGTGTGGGATCCCTTATCCATAGCTTAGCTAGTGTATACCATTAACTAGGATCCAATCATAACCACCTCAAGTAGCGCCTCTGTGTGGTGGTCACCCTTTAACACGTCTGATCAATCCTATCCATAGGAAGTTCACATCTAGTACCAATGTGTAGTGTACCCTTCGTATGAAATGATCACCCCTAGCGAGGTGACACAGAATGCACTACTCATCTTATAGTGAACCATTAATGGAATATCGTAGGTGTTATTTTAATACCCTCTCCTACTAGATTTAATAAATAAGTATTTTGCTTTTGAAAAAAAAATATTTCCACACATTACTAGAGGTGTCAAACGGGCCGGGTTGGCCCGGCCCGGCCCGAGCCCGGCCCACTTTTTTCGGGCTAAAAGCCCGGCCCGGCCCGCCACAAGGCCCGGTTCACATACCCCGGGCCGGGGTGGACACACATTCTCCCGTCCATGGCCTGGCCCGGCCCGGCCCGAAATGAAGAAAATGCCCGGCCCGGCCCGAAGCCCACCACTTTTAAGGCCAAAAGTCGAAGGAAGCCCGCTAGCCCGTCCGGCTCGGCCCGATGTCCGACCCTCTAGGCCCGGGCCACCGGTCCGGGGCGGACATCCCCCCTCCCTTCCCAAGCCCGGCCCGCCCCGGCCCGAAGCCCGGTCAAGCCCGCTTTGACCGAGCCTGGCCCGGCCAGGCCCGGCCCGTTTGACACCACTACACATTACCCATAAACATCCAATTTTTACTAAGGCATTGAAAATGGTTTTTGAATTTTATTTTAGAAAACTTGTTTTACGTGCATGCAAGTAGTAACAATATAGTTAAATGCCAATCACAAACCAAGCATATAAAATAAAAAACTACAACGAAAATAAAGGCATTGAACAATGCCTCTATCTCCCATGGCTCTATCTCCATAGAAACTCCTCTTGGTTTGGTCGCCTCCGGCTCCATCTTTATGGACAAGAGCTTTTCACTCCATCTTCATGAGCTTCCTAATTCCATTACATTGGACCTATACTTCTTTCGAAGCTTACAATTTATCTAAAAATAGAAACAATAATAAAATAAAAGGCTAGGGAAACCGGTGCGACTTTCCTTTTCGTAGTATTGAAGTCACAGCGCCCTTTACACATGCCTTAAAACCAAAGCAAAATAAATACAACATATACCAATCTTAAACATTCAAATAGATCTTGGTGCCATGGGAGATAGCAGACTAATCTTGCTGCAAAAAAGTTAGTCGTACACACATCCATGCATATATAACTAACATATGTAATCATCGGAACCCCTAATTGATTAGCACAGTACATAAACTCTTTATATACTAATTTAGAACTTAAAAATAGCATCTCAGTTCTCTGTCACACTTCAATCGATCAACAATGGTTCGATCGATTGAACCTTCGATCGATTGAACATAATTAAAGCGATTGAACTTTCAGTTTCACAGAAAGTTTTGAAAATTAAACAGAATAATTGGCACGACTAAAAATCTGTGTGTGCCTGTGTGCTATACCCAAGTGTATGTAATCGTGCAAGTAGTAATCTGGTTAAGACCAGGTCGATCCCACAGGGATGGTGTTAAACTAAATACCTAGATTAATCTCTAAAAAGAAAATAAAAATCAAAATTTGAAAGGTTGTAGAACACAAAGTTCCACGAAGTAACTACTAAAATTAAAGCAACTAAATTAAATTAAACTAGTAATTAACTAATTAACTAAAGCAATGTTAAAAAAATAATTTTTCTTTATAAAAAAAGAGTGTTGGGATCACACGAATCCGCAACAATCATTGATGAGAACATGGCGGCTAGCACAAGGTGGAATGCGGACCCGAACCACGTGCCAATTGGGCCGGTTACAAGGGCGCGAGCAAAGCAATTCAAGGACAATCTCAATGGGCTGGTTCAACAAATTTGGGTTGAGACTAATCTGAGTGGCCCAAAGGAGGATACTAGTGATCCACAAGGCTGGGTGTCCATGATTCAAGCTCTAGAATAAATTATAGGCTTGCATGCCAACTTAGGGACTTTTTATATTCATTAGTTTCCTTTTATTTTAGTTTGGGGTGAATTATATTGGACCATAATATTTCGTAGGCTTAAAAGGGCCCAACTTTAAGCCTCAGCTATTTAAATAGTTTTAGGGTTTGTAATATTCAGTTTTGATCATTAATAATATTGTGAGAGTTTTCTCTTTGGTTCTTTGAAGAACTATTCGAACTTATCAGATTTACTCTGTGGCGTTCATACCTTGACTTATCAATCGAGTTTTCCATCCTTGATTGTGGCGTCTTCATCCTTTATACCAAGGTTCGCATCTGTTATAGGTGTTGGGTCGCGGTTTCCATTGAATCTGACAGTAGAACGGTCCGAGACATTAATTGTGTTACGGGTTTCGTCGCATTATTGGCGGGGTTCGTATCAGTTGGTATCAGAGCACAGTTCTAGTCTCAGGTTTATCATATCTTTTTCGTTTCTGTTCTTATTCGTTTCTTCTGGTTCTGTTCGTATTCGTTTTGTTTCTCTTCGTTTTCTTATTCGTTCTCGTTTTTGAACCATATCAAAAAAAAAAAAAAAAAAAAAAAAAAGGTGTTCGATTATGATCTGGAATTTCGTGTTTAGGGTTTGCGAATCTGATCTGTGATTTGCTCTTGTTACTTCGTGTTTGTTCATTCTCGTGATCGTTGTTATTGTGGTTTTTTTCTTCTCGAGAATTAGGGTTTCTGAATCAGATACGTGAACTGTGAAGTCTGCCTGATTAAAAAAAAAAAAAAAAAGAGAAAAAAAAAAAAAAAAAAAAGAGAAGAAATAAAAAGAAGAGATCGGTAAGCCGCGATAAAAAAAAAAAAAAAAAAAAGAGTACAGAAACTCGGCTTAAAATTTTATTTTTGTTTTACAATATTGGGGGTCTAAGGAGTCCAAATTTGACCTTACTCCATAGTGTGAAAAATTTTTTCCGAAAATTCCATTTTTTTTTGTGCTTTTGGAAACCTAGCCATCCGCGTACGTTTTTAGTCGTGCTTTCAACTTCCAAATTTGATTGGTCTAGTTTGGGTGTGGATTGTTACTGAGAAATTCTGGTCATTGTTTGGTCAGTTTCATAAGAACCGAGTGAGAACTACTATGAGTGGAAAAAGGCAAGAGTGGTGAGCACATAAGAGGGTAAAAGCCAAATTGATTTTCAGTTTAAACACGAGTGAACTTGAGTGATACATCCTAGTTGAGTGAAACACGTGAGCGAGAGTTGTGAGGTCTTGTATATTTTTTTTTATCTAATCTTTGTTTTGCAGCGAAATATGGCCAATAAAGACGAAATTAATGCCGGGGAGGTTTCGGGAGAGACTGATCAGAAACTACTATTGGAGGCATTAATGGGTGAAATGAGGAGGGTATTGAGGACAGAGATGGAACAAGTTCATGAACGGTTAGATAGAGTAGAGAATGCACGTGTGGAGCAGCCACAAAACAATGCTCCTCATGGACGTAGAAGAGAGAGAGTTCAACCGAGGGGAGTGAGAGTTGAAGAAGAGGAGTATTTTTTAGGAGACTTTGACGAAGAAAATGATCAGGAGTCAATAGATAATCATAGGAGATATGGTGGGCGGGGTAGAGAAGTTAGGTTTAGAGAAGCTAGGAACCGGGAAGATAATAATTTGGGTAGTATTAAGATGAAGATTCCTTCGTTTCAAGGGAAGAATGATCCGGAAGCCTATCTAGAATGGGAGAAGAAGGTAGAATTAGTATTTGATTGCCACCATTACTCTGAGGCTAAGAAGGTAAAACTTGTTGCCATTGAATTTTCTGATTATGCTATCATTTGGTGGGATCAATTGGTGTTGAATAGGAGAAGAAATAGGGAGCGTCCAATAGAGACATGGGAGGATATGAAAACTGTGATGAGGAAGCGGTTCGTTCCAAGCTATTATTACCGAGAGTTGTACAACAAGTTGCAAAGTTTGAGGCAAGGTAATAGGAGTGTGGAAGAATATTATAAGGAGATGGAAGTTGCTATGATTCGAGCGAATGTAGAGGAAGATCGAGAGGCTACAATGGCTAGATTCTTAGTTGGGTTGAATCGGGAAATTGCCAATGCAGTGGAATTGCAACACTATGTTGAGTTGGAGGATATGGTACACATGGCTATTAAAATTGAGAATCAACTCAAGAGGAGGGGCAGCAGCACACATTCAAGCCAAAATCCAAGCCAAAATTCCAATACATCCGCTTGGAAACCAAATAATTGGAAAAGAGATGAGAAGCAGCCTTTGGTGAAGCCAAAAACTGAGCAAAAACAAGAGGTGGCCAGCCAGGGAAATCAAGGTAAATCCGATTCGTCTACTTTTCAGAACCGTGATATTAAGTGTTTTAAGTGCCAAGGTAGGGGACACATAGCTAGCCAATGTCCAAACAAGAGAGTTATGGTGTTACGAGATAATGGTGAGATTGAAACCGAAGATGAAGATGACAACGAATCTGTGCCACCATTGGAGGATGCCGATGATGAAGAGTACGCTGCCCAAGGGGATTTGTTAGTGGCAAGGAGAGCTCTAAACATGCAGGTTAAGGAAGATGATGAGGCACAACGGGAGAACATCTTTCATACGAGATGTCATGTCAAAGATAAGGTGTGTAGTGTGATCATAGATGGGGGGAGTTGCACTAACGTTGCTAGCACAACTTTGGTGGAGAAATTAGGGCTGCCAACAATCAAGCATCCACGACCTTATAAATTGCAATGGCTCAATGATAGTGGTGAAGTAAGGGTAACTAAACAGGTGTTAGTTTCTTTTTGTATTGGGAAATATGAAGATGAAGTTTTGAGTGATGTGGTTCCGATGCAAGCTGGACACTTGTTGTTAGGGAGGCCATGGCAATTTGATCGACGTGTTAAGCATGATGGTTTCACAAATAAATACTCGTTCGTGCTTAATCAAAGGACAATCACCTTAGTGCCTTTGATACCGAAGCAAGTTTATGAAGATCAAGTGAGGTTGCAAAGGGAGAGTGATCAAAAGAAAGAGAGTGAACAAAAGAAAAGGAGTGAGAAAAATGAGAGAGAAAAAGAAAAGAAAAATGCAGCCATTGAGGGAAAATTAGAGGGAAACCAAAAAAAGAATTTTTATGCAAAAGCGAGTGAGATCAAACGAGCATTGTTTTCAAATCAGCCTATGATTGTACTTTTGTACAAAGAGGCATTTTTAAACACTAACCAAATTGACTCATCTTTGCCTAGTTCTGTTGTTTCTCTTTTGCAGGAGTTTGGTGATATCTTTCCCGAGGAGGTTCCACATGGTTTACCCCCTATTCGAGGGATTGAACATCAAATTGATTTCGTGCCCAGTGCTACCATTCCAAACCGACCAGCCTATAGAAGCAATCCTGAGGAGACAAAGGAGCTACAAAAGCAGGTTAGTGAGTTGATGGAAAAGGGGTACGTAAGAGAAAGTATGAGTCCATGCGCCGTTCCGGTGATTTTGGTTCCTAAGAAGGATGGGACTTGGAGAATGTGCGTTGATTGCCGAGCCGTCAACAACATAACGGTAAAGTATCGACACCCTATTCCTCGCTTAGATGATATGTTAGATGAGTTGCATGGTTCTTGTATATTTTCTAAGATTGATTTGAAAAGTGGGTATCATCAAATTAGAATGAAAGAAGGTGATGAATGGAAAACTGCATTTAAAACAAAATATGGTTTGTATGAATGGTTAGTTATGCCTTTTGGATTAACTAATGCTCCTAGTACTTTTATGAGATTGATGAACCATGTTTTGCGTGCTTTCATTGGAAAATTTGTAGTTGTTTATTTTGATGATATCCTGATTTATAGCAAAAACTTGGAAGAGCATTTGAAGCATTTAAAACTTGTGTTAGATGTGCTTAGAAATGAAAAGTTGTTTGCTAACCTAAAGAAGTGCACTTTTTGCACCGATAAGCTTGTGTTTCTTGGTTTTGTTGTGTGTGCACAAGGAATACAGGTTGATGAAGAAAAGATTCGTGCTATCCAAGAATGGCCAAGCCCATCTAGTGTAAGTAATGTGCGAAGTTTTCATGGACTTGCTAGTTTTTACAGGAGGTTCGTGAAAGACTTCAGTAATATAGCTGCACCGATAACCGAAGTCATCAAGAAAAATGTTGGGTTCAAATGGGGGGAAGAGCAAGAGAAGGCATTTCAATTACTCAAGGAGAAGTTAACTCATGCACCTTTACTTGCTTTACCTAACTTTACAAAAACTTTTGAAATTGAATGTGATGCTTCAGGTTTAGGTATTGGCGCCGTGCTTATGCAAGAAGGAAGACCGATTGCATACTTTAGTGAGAAGTTAAGTGGGGCTGCCTTAAACTATCCCACGTATGACAAAGAGATGTATGCATTGGTTCGAGCTTTGGAGACATGGCAGCATTACTTGTGGCCTAAAGAGTTCGTGATTCACACCGATCATGAGTCTTTAAAGCACCTTAAAGTCCAACACAAGCTGAACAAGAGGCATGCACGATGGGTTGAATTCATTGAGACGTTTCCATACGTCATTCGATATAAACAAGGTAGGGAGAACATCGTTGCCGATGCACTTTCTCGAAGGTACATTCTAATCTCTACTCTTGATGCTAAGATTCTTGGTTTTGAGCATATTAAGGAATTGTATCCTTTAGATCTCGATTTTAGTGAAGAATTTGAATCTTGTGAAAAAACAGCCCATAATAAATTCTATAGGCATGAGGGGTTTTTATTTCGAGAAAATAAATTGTGCATTCCAACTTGTTCAGTGAGAGAGTTGCTTGTGCGAGAGTCACATGGGGGAGGGTTAATGGGACATTTTGGGGTAGTAAAAACATTAGCCGTTTTACAAGAACACTTCTATTGGCCACGCATGAAACAAGATGTTGAGAGAATTTGTGGTAGATGTGTCACATGTAGGCGAGCGAAATCTAGAGTACAACCCCATGGCTTATACACACCTCTTCCAATTCCTAGTGAACCATGGATTGATATTTCAATGGATTTTGTGTTAGGTTTACCTAGGACTAAACACTGTCGAGACTCAATTTTTGTGGTTGTGGATAGATTTTCCAAGATGGCACATTTTATTCCATGTCACAAAACTGATGATGCTTCACATGTTGCTAATTTGTTCTTTAAGGAGATTGTGAGGTTACATGGTATGCCTAGAACCATTGTTTCGGATAGAGATGCTAAATTCTTGAGTTACTTTTGGAAGACATTGTGGTGTAAGTTGGGGACTAAGTTATTATTTTCTACTACTTGTCATCCACAAACTGATGGTCAAACTGAAGTAGTAAATAGGACTTTATCTACTTTGTTAAGGGCTATTATTAAAAAGAACATCAAAACATGGGAAGAATGTTTACCACATGTTGAGTTTGCTTATAATCGTACTATCCATTCTGCTACTAAATTTTCACCCTTTGAAATTGTGTATGGTTTTAATCCTTTAACTCCTTTGGATTTATCTCCTTTACCTGTGACTGAGCGTGTTAATTTAGATGGAAAAAAGAAAGCAGATTTTGTTAAGCAGATTCATGAGAAAGCAAGGCTCAATATTGAGTGAAGAACGGAGCAATATGCAACGCAAGCTAACAAAGGGCGACGCAATATCATCTTTGAACCCGGAGATTGGGTTTGGGTACACATGCGAAAAGAAAGATTTCCAGCACAAAGGCGTTCTAAATTGCTTCCCCGAGGCGATGGTCCTTTTCAAGTTCTTGAGCGCATCAATGACAATGCCTACAAGCTAGAGTTGCCTGGTGAGTATAATGTTAGTACTACTTTTAATGTTGCTGATTTATCTCCTTTTGATGTAGGTGATGATTTGAGGGCAAATCCTTTTCAAGAGGAGGGGAATGATGAGAACATGGCGGCTAGCACAAGGTGGAATGCGGACCCGAACCACGTGCCAATTGGGCCGGTTACAAGGGCGCGAGCAAAGCGATTCAAGGACAATCTCAATGGGCTGGTTCAACAAATTTGGGTTGAGACTAATCTGAGTGGCCCAAAGGAGGAACTAGTGATCCACAAGGCTGGGTGTCCATGATTCAAGCTCTAGAATAAATTATAGGCTTGCATGCCAACTTAGGGACTTTTTATATTCATTAGTTTCCTTTTATTTTAGTTTGGGGTGAATTATATTGGACCATAATATTTCGTAGGCTTAAAAGGGCCCAACTTTAAGCCTCAGCTATTTAAACAGTTTTAGGGTTTGTAATATTCAGTTTTGATCATTAATAATATTGTGAGAGTTTTCTCTTTGGTTCTTTGAAGAGCTATTCGAACTTATCAGATTTACTCTGTGGCGTTCATACCTTGACTTATCAATCGAGTTTTCCATCCTTGATTGTGGCGTCTTCATCCTTTATACCAAGGTTCGCATCTGTTATAGGTGTTGGGTCGCGGTTTCCATTGAATCTGACAGTAGAACGGTCCGAGACATTAATCGTGTTATGGGTTTCGTCGCATTATTGGCGGGGTTCGTATCAATCATGCCTTCTACCATGCAGTTACATTAAAGTTCTAAGGAGTGTGTCTATCTATAGTATTCCGCATTTTCTAAAGATAGAGAATCAATAGCCCTTTCATAGCCAGGACTACATCATCACATTTATTTCCAAAACACATGAAGGTAGTTTAAAACAATAGTTAAGTCTTGCATAATGAATGGTATTAGCATTCAAAATGGTTTGCAAAAGTTATTTAAGAAAAAGGCCTTAAGGCTTAAAGTGAAACTGTTTTGACAAACTGAGCATTTGGGGACAGTTTGATAACAAATTTCAAAAGTAGAAAGTCTTAGAATACTGCAAAAAGACTACCTAAGAATCAGAGTATTCGAACGATCGACGTGCTTTCGATCGATCGAACATCTTCATCTCTCGAGCGATCGAAAGGTCTTCGATCGCTTGACTGTGCGTCTTCTTTGATTGATCGAACTACTTCGATCGATCGAGTGCAGGTTTTATACTGCTGTATGGCAGAGGCTGGAGATCACTATTTCATCATGATCTCCCAACCTGGGGACTACTCAGACATGGTCTGGAGTGCCTCAGATTCGTTTTTATTGTGAAAGTCTATTAAAGTTATGTTTGGTTGAGATTTTATCATAAAAACTATGAAAACTAATAAATTAATACGATTTAACGTGCAAATATATGTTCTTAATAGATTATACTACGAGAATAACAAAGCAGAGTGTAAATAGACAAATGTAACAGAACCTGGAACAATGAACTTTACTTTAAATTAATAGAATCCAAGCCAAGCTAACAATAATCCTTGAGAAACCTACCAAAACAATGAAGAACAAAGCTCTCTATTCTCTATAAACTGATAAAAAACAAAGTGGGCATCCCTTTGGATGTAAATAAAGCGAGTATATATACATAAACCTAAAGCTTGGGTTAAAAAGTCAGTTTCTGCTGCGTGCGCGTAAGTTTTGATAAAAGCCATGTTCGTCGATCGAACATATCTCGATCGATTGAACTTCTGGGATCTTCGAGCGCTTGAACGTACTTCGATCGATTGAACTCTCGATCGCTTGAGGGATCTTCGATCGCTCGAAACTCACTTTTCATCTTTGAATTGTCTTCCTTAAAATCCAGCAATGTCTTCATCCTATTTCTTTATTTCTTCACACTGCAACAGTAATCTGCACAGATTAGAGCTAAAACAATACAACTTATCATAGATTAATCGTATTATGTAAAAGCTAGCATTGTAATCCAAATTGCAGATATATAAAGCAATTGTAGACTAAATCAGTGTATTTTCTTCTTTTAGCGCGGTTGTATTTTACAAATTCCCCCGTTTGTCACAACCCCCAACTAGCGAATTGCTAGTCCCTAGCAATAAAGCGAAAATAAGAGCAAGCTAGACTAATACTACAATGACTAAACTAAACCAAGATAAACTAAAGTAACTAACCTAAATAGAAAGAGGAACTACCTAACTCACTTTCGCAGGAATTATGATTGCATTTAGCAGATGCAACGAGCCATTAAACCCCTATGTTCCCCCTAGTGGACGAGTGTTGTCTCGTGAGGGTTTACAGTGAATATACCCACAAAGTTCTCAATTTTAAATTTAAAAAACATATAGAAAAACTTTTAAAATACTATCTTCTATTCAACTATTAATGTAGCTCTGCACGGATATATTAACCTCAAGCCAACCATAAAAGAAACCCACATACTCCTCATGTCACCAAGATAGATATAGCAACTGCATCACAATTATGTATCCGTGTGTGTGTAAAGTTAATAGCTATGTATCCAACCTTATTTAGAGTTGTTTTGGACTATTGTACCTCTAGAACCAGTAATTTCAACTCAATTCTCACATATGTTTACACTCAAAAATTAATGCCTCACAGAAACTGGCTTTAATAATGATCGCACGTGGTATGAAAGCTTTGATATGAGTGATTTTTTGGATGCTAATGCTTTCATACTCGACTCTATAAAAGACGAATACTTAGAGTGTATAGTCTCATGAACAGGATGCTACTTACTAGAGGAGCGATCTACTGTGGATAACTCAACTCACACATTCATATTTAAACTAAGTCATTAAGAATCATTAAGGCTTATAATTTCGAGTACGTAGAAAATACAGATGATGAATGGGGAGATTGCTCATCTTAGCATATGATAGAGCTTATCATCTTATATTATTCTTACTTTATTCTTCTCACATCTCCAACCAACTGTCCTCCTTTCCTATTCTCCCATTTTTCCTTCTTTTCATTTCTTTTCTTCTTCATTCATTTTTTTTAAAAAAACCTGGAATGAAATCTCTTCCCACAACTACATTCCTCCAATCACATACTTTGACAGTTTTCTCTTACTGGATGCGTGCTGAGGTCATTTAGAGTCAAGGTGAAGGATTAGGGGTTTGTATTTCCAAAATGGGTAAGGCATTATTATCCAATCAGTGTGGGGTTTTGAAACAGAACGGTTTCTCCAGGTGAAGGGATATGGGTAACGATGGCTTAATTCATTTTCTTAATTTCTTAGCTTTAACACTTCAATGTTTATTGAGTTTGGTTGGTAGATCCTGAACGTTCTCCTCTAATAAGCAGCCAAAATTGGACAATTAACTGAGACTAGTGCAACGAATGTAATAAACATAATCAAGAAAAAAAATTTGAATTTTTTTATGTGAAAATTCCCTCAGAAATAAAGATTGGCTCAGAAACTCACTAAGGGTTAAATAGTTTCTACTACTTGCTCTTTTAGCACAATAGCCGTATTAACTCATTTTTAGGTTTTCAACATAGCTACTAACTAGTGCAATTAGATATCGGATACATGAAAGGTCAACAAATACAATCATCCTAGTGGAACTAGAAAAATGCGTGAACTTAATCCATAAAAGGATGAGATTAATATGAATGTATCATTGCTTGACAACAGCTAAAGAGAATTGAATGTTCAAAGTTGTTCTACTAATTAAGTTCAAGAAATCCTTGGTTTTTTTTTGAATAGTACTAACCGAGATTATATGATATGTGCAATAAAATTATCCAGATTGCTAAGTATAAACATGAGCAAGTGATTATCTATCTACATTCCACCCCCAACTGAAAATTGCTATGTCCTCAGAAGTAGATTTTCAAAATAAATAGAGAGATATCACCTGATAACGCAAAGCAAACATCGCAAGCATAGCAATCTGTAAAGACATATAAACTCCACACAGCCAAGATCAAAGGAAATAAAAGATACTAATAAAGCAATATCCATAAATAATACAAACACCCAATCACCGGAATGATATAACAATAGAAGTACAGAACAGTGATAAAAATGTCCAAAAATGTCCAAAAGCTCTATCAGTCCCAGCATAACCAAACAACCCAAAAGAAACTAAGAGAAGAGAGAGAAATAGTAAAAAGCAAAAAAAAAAAACAACAACTCCCACTCAAAATGGATATCATCTAATCATCCCCAATATCAGAAAGAATCACGATCGGTGCAACAGGAGCATCGTCATCTCTACCCTCAGCAATAGTAGTAGCCGTCGCCGGGTCACTCACAGTCGGGGTAGCTGATGTAGATAATAATGGGTCAACCACAACTAGAGGTGGTGCAGATGATGATGATGGGGCATAGGGATTAGTAGATAGTGGAGGTGGAGTAATAGAAGTAGTAGCTGGAGTAGTAGATGTAGATGGATCGGTAGTGGGTGGTGTAGAAGAAGATGGATCTGTGGTAGGCGGTGCAGAAGGGGCAGTTGGTGGGTGTGGAGCGGTGTGAATAGACTAGTCAACTCCGATCTGTATCAAGATCGCCTCCAGTAAAGTCATCATCTAATCCATCTTGCCCTCGAGTCGTATCCGAGCCTCCCTCTCCTCAAGAAGCAATGAGTGGAGAGTCTGAAGGGACACGGAAGATGACTCTCCCTAGGACTGAGCCTGAGACCGCTGTCTCAACTCGAACTACTGCATAACAGCAATGTGGTCCTCATCATCTAAATTGAGCTCCTCAGCCTCGGTAGGCGTCCCAGAAGCTGCACCCTCTGTGTCGGTGCCTCCCCCTATCTTCCTCTTTGCCCCCACCTTGGCCTTTCCCTTCAGCTTCCTCTTTTTCTGCGCATCCAAACGGTGCACTGCTATCTCCCCAAACTGAATCGAGGCCTGAAAAATTGTGTCAATAGTCAATGGGAGCAATCTAGCCTGCTCAATCACCTGATGGATGGGCTAAGCGCCCTTCAGATGACGTTTGGTGGCAATATACTGCATGGGCTAGATGAAGAAATTAATATAGAGTCGGGGCAGGCAGACACACCGCCCTGTCCTAATGGCATACAAAACCTGAGCATAACAAGGTGCCACCTTTTCATGGTAAGAAGTCATCAATATGCAATTGGCAAGCACCAAGTGGAGGAGATGATACTGCTCGGTCAGGAAACGGTCCTCAATCAGGGAAATACCGTTCAATATCTGGATCGCACCGCTGGTAATCTCTTGTATAATAACAGAGGACAGAGTCTCAGGTGTATCGGGAATGTATGGGTAAAAATGATCGGGAGTCTTTGGTACACCCAAAGCAGCGGCCACAGTAGCCAGGCTGAAAATGATCTCGCGGCCCCAGAAGAAAGATCTGTAGGTGAACAGTACCGCGGGGTCCTTGATCATGGTCGCACACACCTCTTATTGATTTTCTTGGACTGCATCAACATCTCAAACCAACGTGGCATGGCGCGTATGCGTGCAAGGAACCATGGGGTAGAAAGCCATAGTGCCTCAAGTGGCCGTTCTAACATCACCTTCCTCGTCTGGAAGTATCGTGTGAACCAAACCCGATCCTCGTCATTTCGAAATCTGTGATCAGGTACTGGGTCTGAAATAGTGAGGTTTAGGGGCTTGGACTTGTGGTACCCTGTTATTGGATTCATTTGGAATGACCTGAAAATGAAAATGAAAAGAAAAGATAAGATTAAAAGACTAAATGAAGAAACTACCACCGCAACATTTCGTTTGATCAAACAGTTTTCGATTAATCAAAAGACTGTTGCACTCGATCGCTCGAAACCATCTCGATCGATCGAAATATGGCTGCCTTCGATCGCTCGAAACCAGCTCGATCGATCAAGCACAGTGGGATTTTGCAAAAACACAAAAGACACAACGATAACAAGAACCTAAGATTTCTAATATTATAAATAGGTCTTAAGACCAATGGGGAGCACCCCCATAAGAATTCTAATAAAAATGAATAGGAGGGGAATCTCAGGACATTACCTCAGTTTGAACACAGGAGAGGGATGAGGGT
This sequence comes from Hydrangea macrophylla, assembly GCA_033977485.1. NCBI lineage: Eukaryota > Viridiplantae > Streptophyta > Magnoliopsida > Cornales > Hydrangeaceae > Hydrangea > Hydrangea macrophylla. The sequence continues at coordinate 23,547,692 of CM066993.1, forward strand.
TATGATGGTGACAGTTGATGATGAGCTAGAGGCGATCCTCGAATGATAGAACTGGAAGGTAGAGGAAAACGTCGGGCTCCCTCTCTGTCTTCAAGCGCTGGAGAATGACTGTGAGGGAGAGAAACTGAAGAGGTGTATGCTGGATGCTTCGTTTAAATACGAGTCTTGAGCGATCGAACATTCTCGATCGATCGAACATTCGATCGATTGAGAATTATTCAAGCGCTTGAGGTTTGGACATTTTTGATCGATCGAGGATTGTTCTATTGATCGAGCATAAAAATTATCAGAAATTTTTACACAGAACAAGTGTGTACCCCCAACTAACAAAAATTGATCTGGACATACAAAATAGCGTGAAAGCAGTTCAATGCAACCTTAATAGACGAGCTGGAGAACTTTTAAAAGAGTCTAATGCAACCTTAATTGCTCTTATTCCTAAAATTTCCAATCCTTCTAAAATGAGTGATTTTAGACCCATTTCGTGTTGCAATACTATTTATAAATGCATATCTAAAATTATTGCCAAAAGAATCCAGCTCGTCTTACCTGATCTTGTGGACAAAGCCCAATCAGCTTTTATTAAGGGTCGTAAGATAAGTGATAATATTCTTCTAGCTCAAGATCTCATGAGGGACTACCACAAAACGGTAGGTCATCCTCGTGTTGCGGCCAAAGTTGACCTTATGAAAGCCTATGATAGTGTTAGTTGGAGGTTTTTAGTGGACTTAATTAACGTGCTTGGATTAAAAAGTGTGTGACTAGTCCCAAATACTCCATCAATTTTAATGGGGATCCTATTGGGTACTTTGATGGTGCTAAAGGTCTAAGACAAGGTGACCCCCTCTCCCCTTATCTGTTTGTCCTTGTGATGGATACTTTAAGTCAATTGATTAAACACAACATACAAGAATCTACCCAATTTAAATTTCATTGGAAGTGTGATAAACTGAGTATATCCCATCTTTGCTTCGCTGATGATCTCTTATTACTTTTTTATGGCAATGAAGACTCAGCTCAACTCATGAAAACCACTCTTACTCAATTCTATGAGCTTACTGGTTTAATAACTAACACTAGTAAGAGTTGTTTATTTACTTCGGGTATTGAGGATAATGTTGTTAACTCCATTTGCAACATCTTACAAGTCACTATTGGATCCCTCCCTCTTAAGTATCTAGGTGTCCCCCTCATAACATCTAGACTTAAGAAAGGGGATTGCAATGAACTTATAAATAAAATCAGCTCTAGAATAACGTCCTGGACCTCTAAATGCCTGTCCTATGCGGGTCGTTTACAATTGATTCAATCAGTCCTTGCAGGTATTCAAAACTATTGGTCTGGTATGTTCATTCTTCCCAAGAGTGTGATTAAGGAAGTCGAGAAACTTTTAAGGAGATTTCTTTGGTCTGGGGGCGTTGAGAAAGGCCATGGGGCTAAGGTGGCTTGGGACATCGTTTGTACCCCCAAAGAGGAAGGGGGTTTGGGTTTGAAAAATCTTGTCCAACTCAATAAAGTTATGAACTTAAAACATATTTGGTCCCTTTTCTCTCCGGGAAACCGCTCTCTTTGGACTGATTGGGTGCATACGTATCTACTTAAAGAGAAAAGTTTTTGGGTTGTTAAGCCACCTTCTCAGAGTTCTTGGTACTGGAGGAAACTCCTTAACCTTAGAAACTTGGCTAGGCCTTTATTAAAACATAAAATTGGTAACGGCTATGGCACCTTTTTATGGTATGATAATTGGCACCCCTTAGGACCTCTCTTGGAAAAATTTGATCCTAGAGTTGCCTACGATGCAGCCATTCCTTTAAATGCTAAAGTTAAAGATATCATTGTGGAAGGGGATTGGCACTGGCCCCTTACAAACACGTTAGAACTTATGGAAATACGGGACCACATGCACGACTTCCCTTCCCCCTCTGAGAACAATGATAAAATCATGTGGATTCCCTCTTCAAATGGAAAATTTAAACTTGTTCATACTTGGGACCGCCTGAGAGATAATCGCCCCCCTGTTCCGTGGCATCGTCTCATCTGGTTCCCTGGCAATATCCCTAGACATAGTTTCATATCTTGGTTGGCTATTCTTAACAGGTTATCTACTCATGACAGGATCTTCCCCTTCACTCCCGGGCCTTTGGCTTGTGTTTTATGCCACCAAGGTATGGAAACACATGATCATTTATTTTTTGGTTGTTCATTCTCTTCTTTTATTTGGCAGGGCTTACTGCACCGTTTGGAGATTGCTGACAACTCTAGCCATTGGAGCTCTCGTGTGGATTGGGCTACTAGGACTTGGAAGACGAATACTCCCAACCACATCATTCCAAAAATGTGCCTTGGCTTGGCAGTCTACAACATTTGGACAGAAAGAAATTCTCGTACATTCAAGCTTGAAGCCAACACAAAAGAAAGAATCCTTGCAGAGATCTACCTACAGCTTAAGTTACAAATCCAAATCAAGTGGAGAAATGATCCTCATCTACCTACCTACGTTGCTAGATGGAATTAATTTGTATCTATTATAATTTAAGCTCAGCTTGGCCCCTCGTCTGTGTATGGAGGTCTGGCTAGTGTTGCTGTTTTTGCGTGTGCCCCTGCTTTTCCTGTCTTTCTTTTAGGGGATTTCACGTGATTGGGTGGGTCGTTTTCTTGGTTCTTAGCCTCAGAATGCCTCCCATCCGTCGTTGCTTTGTATTGATTCTTTTGTTTGCGCTGATTGTTTACCCTGGGGTATGCCCCTTGATTTTTTGTATAGTGCCGGTTGGCTTTTTCTTTTATTGATTCGCCCTTTCCCGAAAAAAAAAATTACAGGACATGGAAGCCAGAAAAAGATCATCATCAACAAGGAAATATAAAATTGCAAATTTATAAATTTAACATTGTAATAGCATCCTTTTTGCAAAAGTATTGCCCACCACCATGGTACATAAAACCTTATTAATCAAGAAAAACTAAAAATTGAAAGCAAAATTGGTGATCCTTTGTCCAGCATTACACTTCAAATGATAAGAGAAAGACCAAATGACAAAACGCAGTTGAAGTGGAGCACTAATTTTCAAACATTAATATTCCTTCTTCCGCAGTTGCTTCTTCTTCCGCCACATCTTCGAGTTTAGATTCCAAACTTGATGATTCCCTTTCTCAGAACAGTTGGAAAGTAACGAGGATATCATCGAACGAGTCTAATATCTTTAAGGAAATGATTGCACTAGCAGGAGGTGATCCGGATGGAGATAAAGATAACGGAGTGTAATTTCTCAACGGACTTTCCTCTTACGACGGAGTACCCGGGGGCACTATGTATAGTCCAAGTCCATGGAACAGCTGATGCGGGAGGAACAACGGTGGTAACATTGGATTCATAGTGAGCAACCTGACAAAGGAAAAACAAGAGAATACCAAAAAGGAAGGAATTAAGGAAAACAAGCGAAAGAACTAATAGAAAGGAATAAACACAGATAGACAAAAAGAAAAAAAAAAGAAAAAAAGAAATGTGACAAGTAATTTACCTCACTATTGGCATGATATAACCATGTACACTAGCAGGTAGGGGGCATTGTAGCCGGAACAACAAATAATTTAAGTGAACATAAATGTATGGAACCAATTCGATGACAAGGAAGTCATCAACAAAAGTGAAGACAACATTGTGGCGTTCAAGCACCACATCCTATAAATCGTCTTCCTCCCATGCTTCCCACATCGAATCATTCTCCCATTGTTCCAAGAGGGCATCATCGACTTCCCCAACAAAATACCCCTCTGGTTTGCCTTCCTCTTAAGGAAAGTCCATATGCACGAAGGGGTTAATGTGGAGGAGTGCAGGATCGTAAGGGATGTACCCTTGGGTTAAATCAATGACAACGTCTGCTATGGGCCCTTGATAAGGAGAGAGGCAGAATGGAATCTCCTCAGTAGTCCATGGAAGATTAGGATATTCTAAATTAGCCCATGACCCGATCTAATGGACGTCGTCATCCCTCATATTTTTACAGCCTGTAGGTGAGACATAGAATGGAATAGCAGATTAAAATCGAGGTCACACTCAAAAAGAGACAGAAAAAAACAAAGTGTAGTAAAGGAAAGAAATACAACAATAATATGTGAACATGCTTTAGTGTTTTAGGTGGATGGATAACTGAGCTCATCTAGCTCGATGTGCTCAGCTTCTAGTAAGAAGTTTTGCAAGAATGGTTTTATCCTTTGGCCGTTAACCTTGAAACACTCATCATTCTTGGGATTTATGAGCTCAATAGCCCCATGTGGAAAAACAAATTTGACAATGAATAGACCTATCCACCGGGATCGGAGCTTATCTGGAAAGAGGTGGAGGCGAGAGTCGTACAACAAGACTTTCTGCCCCGGCTCGAATGATTTTTGAAAGATTGTTCTATCGTGGTGAGCCTTCAACCTTTCCTTATGTAATTTAGCATTGTCGTATGCATCTCGACGTATTTCTTCCAGTTCAGCTAACTGGAGTTTTCATAGATGACCTCCCACTTTAATGTCGAAGTTCAATGAGCATGTCGCCCAATATGCTTTGTGCTCGATTTCGACAGGGAGGTGACATGCTTTGCCATACACTAACCTGTATAGGGACATCCCTAGGTTTGTCTTATTAGCAGTACGGTATGCCCACAGAGCATCAGTCAGTTTATATGCCCAATCCTTTCTATTAAAACTAACCGTCTTTTCTAATATATGTTTGATTTCACGGTTAGCCAATTCTGCCTGCCCGTTAGTTTGTGGGTGGTAGGCAAGAACGATCTTATGATTGACACCATATTTCTTGAAGAGTGACTCCAAAGGTTTGTTACAAAAAATGCTTGCCTTGGTCACTTATTAGTGCCCTCGGGGTTCCAAAATGCGATAGAATGTGTTCCTCAAGAAAGGACATAACCGTTTTGTGGTCATTGCGTCTTGTCGGTATCGCTTCTACCCATTTCGATGCATACTCCACAACTAGGAGTATGTATTTGCAGTTGTTAAATTTCGGAAACGGACCCATGAAGTCTATGCCCCAATAATCGAATGTTTCAAATTGTGATAATGGGGTTAAGGGCATAGAGTTCTTTTTTGAAATTGTACCTAGCTTTTGACAGCGTTGGTACGACTTATAAAAAGAATAAGCATCCTTAAACACGGTGGGCCAATAGAAGCCACTGTGTAGAACTTTTTATGCGGTCTTTTGCGAAGCAAAGTGACCACCGCAGGCTTCAGAATGACATGAGGCTAAAATTACGGTTATATCCTCATTTAGAATGCAACGTCTGATGACCTAATCAGCACAATACTTGAATAAGTACGGGTCATCGAAAAAGAAATGACATGCGAACGAGAGGAACCGTTGCCCATCTTGATTTGACCAATGACTCAGGGTTTCTCTTATGACAAGATAATTTATTATATATGCATACCAAGGTAAACTGGAAACAGCCATCAGTTGCTCATCTAGGAATTCGACCTTAATTGATATGGGTTCAGTGTTGTCAGTAAATGTTAACCGAGACAAATGGTTGGCGACCACTTTCTCTACTCCCTTTTTATCCTTGATTATGATGTCGAATTCTTGGAGTAAGAGTATCCAATGGACAAGCCTTTGCTTCTCATCCTTTTTAGATAGCAGGTACTTGAGGGCCGAGTGGTCAGTAAAACAGACGATTGGGGACCCTATCAGATATGACCTGAACTTATCTAGAGCGAAGACTATTACCAGTAGCTCTTTTTCGGTGGTCGTATAATTCATTTGGGCTTCGTTGAGTGTTTGACTGGCATAGTAAATTACATAAGGCTTATTATCCTTCCTCTGTCCTAGGACTGCACCAATGGCATAGTCGCTAACATCGCACATTAATTCGAAAGGCAAACTCCAATTGGGTGCCTGTATTATCGGTACAGAGGTAAGGTGTTCCTTTAGTGCGTCAAAAGATGTTTGACAACTTGTCGACCACTCGAATGGGGTGCCTTTGACTAAGAGTTGACACAGTGGTCAGGAGATTGCACTAAAATTTTGGATAAAGCGACGATAAAACCCCGTGTGTCCCAGAAAAGAGCGGGTGTCTTTAATTGTATGGGGGATAGGTAGGTTTGAGATTATATCGATTTTTGCTTTATCAACTTGGATACCTTTATCAGAAATAATGTGGTCGAGGACAATTCCCTTAGTCACCATGAAGTGACACTTTTCCCAATTTAGTACTAAGTGTTTATCCTCGCATCCAGATTGTCTAAGAAATTTGTAAAACTATGGCCGAACACTGAAAAATCATCCATAAAGACCTCGAGAATTTGTTCAACCATATCACTGAATATGCTCAACATATATTGCTGAAAGGTGGCAGGTGCGTTGCATAAGCCAAAAGGCATACGACAGTAGGCGAATGTACTGAACGGACATGTGAAAGTTATTTTCTCCTAATCTTCAGGAGCAATTTCAATTTGGTTATAGCCACTATATTTGTCCAGAAAGCAATAATATTTATGACCCGCCACTCGTTCTAGCATTTGATCCATAAAATGGCAATGGAAAGTGGTCTTTCCGAGTCACAATATTCAATTTTCGGTAATCAATACACATCCGCCATCTGGTGGGGATGCGTGTTGGTACTAATTTGCCGTCTTTATTTGGGATTACCATTATACCTGCCTTTTTGGGCACCACTTGGGTTAGACTTAACCCAAGGGCTATCAGATATAGGATATATGATCCTAATGTCGAGAAGTTTAAGGACTTCCTTTTTGACTACTTATTGCATATTTGGATTCAGACGGCTTTGCATTTGTCGCGAAGGTTTAGCGTCTTCCTCCAGATATATTTTATGGGTGCACACGGACGGGCTTATGCCTTTGAGGTCACCAATAGTCCATCCCAATGCTCCTTTATTTTGTTCCAGCATTTTGATTAATTTGCCCTCTTATTCCAGACTGAGATTAGATGAAATTATGACGGGGTAAGTCTTTTTAGTCCCTAGGAAGGCATATTTGAGCTCTATTGGAAGCTCCCTTAATTCCAAATTGGGAAACTGAAAATTGGAGGGCATGACTAATTTTGTTTTTGGAGGTAGGGGTTCATATGGTGTTACCCACATGCATTCAGCTTTATCCTTCTCTTTCGTTTCCATCATGAGGCAGGTGTGATTTAAAATAGCGTCCAATAGAGTAGAATTGTTAGGTTTGTAGATAGTGTCAAATTGTGACACAACTACCTCCAAAGGGTGTTTATAGTCAACGAAGTCAGTCTCATCTTCAATGACCGTTTCGATGAAGTTAATTTCTTCCTCATCCTCGTATTCTTCAGGTCGGGGATTTGAAAAAATCTTGACATTTAAAGTCATGTTCCTGAATACGATGGTCATAATACCACTTCTTATTTTGATTGTGGCATCTATGGTGCTGAGGAATGGACGTCCAAATATTACCGGGATTTGTGAACATGGATTAGACACAGGTTCAGTGTCCAAGATCACAAATTGACCGGGAAGACAAATGAATCTATCTGCACTAGAACGTCCTCCAGTATTCCTCTAGGGTATTTGACTGACTTGTCTGCCAGTTGTAACGCAACTCGGGTAGGTTTGAGTTTACCCAACCCTAGTTGTTTATAAACTAAGTATGGCAGCAGGTTTACACTAGCTCCTAAATCAAGGAGGACGTTGTCTATTCTTTGATTCCCCAATTCGGCACGAGACAGTTGGGGTACCAGGGTCTTTGAGTTTCGGAGGCAATTCATTTTGGATGATTGCACTTGCTTGGCAAGCAACATAAGCATGTTTCTTCACACTTTGCCTCCTCTTGACCGTGCATAAGTCTTTAAGGTACTTAGCATAGGCTGACACTTGTTTGATTGCATCAAGGAGGGGAAGATTTATTTTGACTTGTTTAAATAATTCCAAGAACTCCTGATTCTTTGCCTCATTTTTGGGTTTCTTAAGCCTTTGAGGGTAAGGCGCAGGGAATGGGCATTTAGGTAAGCCAATCTTCCCCCCTCCCAATTTTAATGATATTTAGTTGTTGGAACATTAGGGGCCTTAATCTGCCCACAAGGCAATCTGAAGTTTCCAAATTTATTTATGAAAATAATATTGACATTATTGGTATTACTGAAACTGAGGTTAGACAAGTTAATGAAAGCTTTATTAAAACTAAATGTTTAAAGCATTGGAACTTTGTTACTAATAGTAGCCCTAATTCTGTTGGTAGAGTTTGGGTTGGTTGGAACCCTGACAAAATTAACCTTACTGTTCTTAAAATCTCCTCCCAACTTATACATGTTGCCATTGAGAGGGATGACAAGTCTCTCTCCTTTGAAGCTTCTTTCATCTATGGTTTTAACACTGGTCAAGCTAGAATGGACCTATGGTCTGACTTAAGGTCCATTTCCCTGAATAATAGGGCCACTAACTATATTGCTCTTGGAGACTTTAATGTGCCTTTAAGCCCAGATGAAGTTTCTGATCCTAACATTGGCTGGAATAATGAAATGAAGGATTTTAAAAAGGCTATTAATGAAAGTTGCTTAGTGGACCTTAGATACATTGGTGAACAGTTTACCTGGAGTAACAAAAGGTATGGTAGGCCAGACTTTTCCCAAAGGAAGCTTGATAGAGCTCTAGTTAATCAAGCTTGGATTGATAATCTCAGTGATTCGTTTGCCCACTTCCAGGTTCCAGGTATCTCTGATCATTCTCCTATTGTTGTTCATATTGATAAAAGTAAGAGTAGGAAAGGTAGGGCTTTTAAATTCTATAACTACTGGACTAAATTGGACTCCTACAATGATTTTGTTAAAAATGCTTGGGATATTACTGTTGAAGGAACTGCCCAATTTCAACTCTGCCACAAGCTCAGGTCCCTTAAAAAGGAACTTAAGCAGTTTAGCAAACTTACCCTTGGACAAGAAAGGATTAATGCTGACAAAGCTAGAGAAGATTTAAAAAGAGCCCAAGCCCTTTTAATTCGAGATCCAGAAAACCTGGGCTTGATTGACTGGCACAATATTTCTTTGAAAATTTTTCATGAAGCTATTTGGGTTGAGGAGGAAATCCTTAAACAAAAATCTAGACTACAATGGTTAGATGCTGGAGATAAAATTTCTAGATACTTTCATATGTCTATTAAGTCTAGGAGAAACATGAAAAGAATTTTTATGCTTGAAAAACCTAATGGGACTTTCACTACTAGTTATAATAGAGCTAAGGATGAAGCTATTAGGTATTTTCAAAACATGCTTGGTACTGCCTCTAATCATGTTTATCCTGGTAAAGAAGCCCTTAGAAGTGTTATCCATAAAAGAGTTCCTCTGGAGCTTATGGCAGAGTTGGATAGGATCCCTTCTGATATTGAGATCAAGAACACTTTATTCAGTATGCATAGTAATAAGGCTCCTGGTCCAGATGGCTATAACTCTTTTTTCTTTAAGAATTCGTGGGCTATTACTGGTCCTTCTTTTACTGCTGCTATTAGGGAGTTTTTTCATAGTGGTAAGATGCTTAAAGTGGCTAATACTACGCTTATTGCTCTGGTTCCTAAAGTTCCCAATCCCTCCCGGATGGGAGATTTTAGGCCCATTGCTTGCTGCAATACTGTGTACAAATGTATCTCTAAAATCATAGCCAATAGACTTCAAATGATCCTCCCTACTATGGTTGACCAAGCCAAATCCGCTTTTGTAAAAGGTAGGAAAATTAGTGACAACGTTCTTCTTGCTCAAGACATCCTTAGGGATTACCACAAACCCTTGGGTAAACCTAGAGTGGCTGCTAAGGTAGATATCATGAAAGCCTATGATAGTGTGAGTTAGGAGTATCTCATTGACTTATTGGATGTTCTTGGTTTCCCCCCCAATTTAAAGAAATGGATTACTGCTTGCATTACTACTCCTAAGTACTCTATTAATTTCAATGGTGAGTCTGTGGGTTTCTTTGCTGGAGCTAAGGGTATCAGACAAGGTGACCCAATCTCTCCTTATCTTTTTGTCCTTGTCATGGATACCCTTAGTCAAATGCTCCATCATTTCATTAGGATTAGCCCTTACAAGTATCATTGGAAGTGTGATAAGCTCCAAATATCCCATCTCTGTTTTGCTGATGACCTTCTTATCCTTATGAATGGAGATGTTGAAACTGCTACTGTTATTAGAAATGTTCTCAACCAATTTTATCTCTTCACTGGGCTTCAAGCTAATAATACTAAAAGTTGTCTCTTTTTTTCTAATGTTGAAGAAGATATGGCTGATAATATCATTTCTACCCTCAACTTTGTTAAAGGTACCTTGCCTGTTAGGTACCTTGGGGTGCCTCTTATTACCTCTAAGCTCAAAAAACAGGATTGTGAGGATTTGGTTAGTAAAATTTGTGCTAGAGTTAACTCTTGGAAATCTAAATTCCTGTCTTATGCTGGTAGAGCTCAATTGATTAATTCTGTTTTGACAGGTATTCAACTTTACTGGTCTGGTATGTTTGTTCTGCCCAAAGGAGTTCTCAAACAAGTGTCTCAAATTATGGCTAGATTCTTATGGACTGGTAACACTGATATTAGCCATGGTGCTAAGATTGCTTGGGATATAGTCTGTAGACCCAAGAAGGAAGGAGGCTTGGGTTTCAAAGACATTTTTTTTAACTAATACTGTTTTGAATCTCAAACACATTGGAAATCTTCTTGATCCGTCGAATATTTCTCTATGGAAAAATTGGATCCATCTGTATATGCTGAAAAATAACAATTTCTGGCAAGTCAAAATTCCTTCCCAATGCTCTTGGTATTGGAGAAAACTGTTGAAACTTAGACAAGTTGCCAAGCCTTTGCTTTCTTATAAAATTGGGAATGGTGAACACACTTTTCTTTGGTTTGATAATTGGCTCCCTTTGGGCCCTCTCTTGGATAAATATACTGCTAGAATTGCCTATGATGCTGCTATTAATATTAATGCTAAAGTTAGTTCCATTATTAGAAATTGTGACTGGAATTGGCCTAGAACCCACTCCATTGAACTGGATGAAGTTAGGACTATTTTATCCAATCTCTACAAACCTTCCAGTCTTCAGGATACTATAAGATGGCTTGTTACCCCTACGGGGAAATTTAATACTCCCCTCATTTGGAATCACTTGCGGAACCATCACCCTGTTGTTCCTTGGCATGACAGTGTGTGGTACCAAGGAGGAACTCCTAGGTCGAGTATTATCCTGTGGCTTGCTGCACATAACAGATTGTCTACCCATGACAGGATTGCCTCTTTTACCCCTGGTCCCCTTGCTTGTGTTTTCTGTCATTCTCATCAAGAGACTCATGATCATTTGTTCTTTTCTTGCTCTTACTCTCATGGTATTTGGCAGGAAATAATGCAGAGGTGTGGTCTGGCCTGGAATGGGCATGGATGGAATGACACTTTGCAGTGGATGGCTCATCATCTTAAAGGAAAGAAAATGCATCACTTGATTCCTAAAATGTGCTTGGGAGTTACTGTCTATGGGTTATGGAAAGAAAGGAACAACAGATCTTTCAAACGTATTTTTTGTCCTAGTGCGATCACTCTTAAGAGCTTAATTTCTCAAATCAATGCTCTTATTAGGGTGAAGTGGAAACATCAGAGAAATTTTGACGCCATTATCTGTAATTGGCTTTAATGCCAATCTTTTTTGTTGTTTGCTTGTTGGTTTTTGTCTTGTTTTAAATCTATGTTGTTTGGTAGCTGTCCTTGCTACATGTTGCTTTTTTGAGCCCTGATTTTTCTTGTATATCCTGGGGTATGCCCCTTGTACTTTTGTACTCCCTCCTTTTTTGGAATCTATTTACCATTTTCCGAAAAAAAAAAAAAAAAAAAAACTTCTTCTACTTCTCTAGGAGCGTCATCTTGTGCATCTAATGGTTCGTTATTATTGATTTGCTCCTCTTCTTGAGTAGACGGTTTGTTTTTAGTTACCACTTCGTCCTCTTCATACTCCTCGGGAGTAGAGTGTGGTGTATTGCACCCTATAATCTTGTCACTTCTTAGAGTCGTCATAACTTTTTCCTGTTCATGATTATTGGGACCATTGTTGAATCCCTTAGGGTTTTGTAGTGGTTGGGCTGGAAACGTTCCACTCGACCCCTCTTGTCATGCATCCATTCTCTCTAATGTTGCGGACATTTTACTCATCATTTGAATTAACTGTTGTGTTAAATTCACATTAGAGAGTGGATCTTTCTCTTGCACCTTTTTATGAGGTGGCACGTAAACATTTGACTGCTGATTGTTAGAGGGTTGAGCTTGGTTGTATTTGTTTGATTTATTTTGATTGAATGGATGGGGCTGCCTATTGTATTGCCCTTGATAGTGATTATTATTATTGTAGGGCTGTTGTTGTTGGTAGTAATTTTGGGTCCCAATATCGTTTTTCCAATCAAAATCGGGGTGATTCCATCGATTGTTATTATTGTCTAATAGGGTTTTATTTATGTTTTTATTTTAGTTTTATTATGTATGGATGATGATTACATGTTCCGAGGATTTTTATAAATAAATCGTGCTTCTATTGATTAAAATCATTACTTTCAAAGTTTATTCTTGTCTTAGATCTATTTTGACTGTAGTGTGCTCAATGATCTATATTTGCTGTGCTTGTATAGATTGTTTACATGTAATTGTGCTTAAATTGAATTGTGCTATCAAATATCCGAATAGTCCATGCCTAGATTAGACGGATTATGCCACAACCCTAGTTTAGTGTGGGATAATTCGTGCTAACCGAAGATGGATTATGTTGGTGCTTGAACCATAGTTATTTTCTTGACAGAGGAATTGGGCTTGTAGCTACAATTCCCCATCATCATCCAACTTAATAAGCTAAAGTAATTCATAAATACCCTTATTATGAAGCTAGTGGTGGATTTGCAATCCTAGGTTCCTTAAACATATTCATAAAATAATTTTAAATCGCTTTCGTAATTTAGATTATTTTTATGTTCTTAGTTTAATTCAAATTAAAATCAAATCCGTTTTCTTAATTAGCTAAATTTAGGTTTTAAAATTAAAGAGCTGTAGTTAATCAATATCTGTGGGTTCGACCTTTACTTCCACACTGCAAATCCTTAGAAAAGTAAAGAATACTTTTATATCTTGATATTGACAACATCACTTAGTATATTTTCTTCCTATTCCTTCCCTGTGGGATCGACCTGGACTTATCCAGTATTACTTTCACGATCACCTACACTTGGGTGTTGCACAAGAGCGCACAACTTTCTAGTCGTGTTAAGTACCACTCACATAACACAAGGTATAACTTCTAACAAGCATATGCAAGTATATATATATATAAAGTACAACTTAAGGCACAACTAACACAGCTCATGGTACAGCCAACCTTAGCATAACTCATTATATATATCTATAGCAAACTATTCTTACAAATACTACCAAGCCCGAGCGCTCGCGCCTAGTCCGAGCGCTCATACCTAGCCCGTTCATTAGGCTCGAGTGCTTGCTCTTGGTCCGAGTGCTCGGGTTAAGCAGTTCAAAATAGAGACAGTTTTAGTAGCAGTTTTTAAGCTTTGATTCTTAATGCATGTCACATGCATGGCACTAGATTGTTAATGTGACTTATAAAAATATGTTTATAAGTGAGTATGAAGACTCACCAAAGATCTAGATGATCAAACATGATGAAAATGTGTGTATATGTACCTAAACTTGAATAACTACTCAAATATCATCTTGGATCTTCATACATGTCACAAACATAAGTCTAGATTATGAATTTAACTTAAGAAAACATAATTTGGAGTGAGTAAGTATACTCACTAGGATCTAGATGATGATCTAGTGAAGAAATAAGTGTGTGTGATCTTCAAGAACTCCAAGTACAAGCTCCAAGTTCACTTCAAAGCACAATCAAGGCCTTGATCCTCCTCTAAGCCTCTTGAATTTCACACAAAAGGCTTCATAGAGGATGTGATACATATATTTGTGTGTATAGATCATGAAATGAAAGACATGTAAGCATGTATATGAGTGTGTTTGTGTATGGAATGTATATAAACTCACAAACTCTCCCTCTCAAAGGAACTCTCTAAATACACAGTTTTTATGCCCAAAAATGCTAAGAAATTCTGGTATTTATAAACTTTTTGGGACCCAAGGACAAAATACTCATTTTATGCCTTTTTAAGCTTGAGCACTCACGCCTCGAGCGCTCCCAATGTCTGAGTGCTCGAGCTTCCTTCTTCAATAATACTTCTTATGTTTTAAAGATTCAAGGCTTAAGTAAAGACATTCACAAGAACTAATCATCAAGGCTTATTCATATACAATCGTAGCTAACATATACGAATACCGAAATACTGAAATACATCCATGTACTGATAAATACAGGTAAAAGGGACCGTGTTACATCTCTCTACCACCCAACAAAAGATTTCGTCCCCAAAATCTAAGCAAAGACTCAGTAAACAACTCTGGGTACTTCTCTTGCATAATGGACTCCATCTCCCAAGATGCTTCGCATTCGTTGTGATGTGTCCATTGAACTTTCACCAACGGGATCTCCTTGTTCCTCAGCTTCTTGATCTCTCTCACCAAGATGCGCACTAGTCTTTTGATATATGTCACTCTATTGTCTACCTTGATATCTTTGAAGTCGATCTTGTGTGTTGATCCGTGCATGTACTTTCTCAGCATGTTGATGTGTAACTTGTTGTGTACTCCGGACATCTTCGGCGGTAGTTCTAATCATTAGGCAACCTTTCTAATGCATTCAAAAATCTCAAATGGCCCAATGTAGTGAGTAGAAAACTTCTTTCTCTTCTGTCCGAATCCCACCCCACCTCTAACTAGAGAAACCTTTAGCAGAATGTGATCTTCAACACAGAATTCCAGGTCTTTCTGACGCTTGTCGACATAACTCTTCTATTGGCTCTGGGCTACCTTCATCTGTTCCTTGACGATGTTGATCTTTTCATTAGTCTCCCGAACCATATCTAGTCCCAAAAGCTTGCCTTTTCCAGTTCTGCCCAATAAAGAGGCCAACGACATGGTCTTCCATAAAGTGCTTCAAATGGTGCCATCCCGATGATTGAATGGTAGCTGTTGTTGTAGACAAACTCTATGAGTGATAGATATGTCTCCTAGGTGCTTTCAAAGTCGATCACACATGCTCTCAACATATCCTCCAACACTTAATTCGTCCGCTCTGTCTGACCATATGTATAGGGATGAAATACAGAACTCAACTTTAGCGAAGTCCCCATAGCTGCTTAGAGACTCTCCCAAAATCCGGTGGTAAAGCACGAATCATGTTCAGAAATAATCAAAATGGGAACGCTGTGCATTTGAACAATCTTCTATAAGTACAGTCAGCTCATCTTCTCGACTAGGTACGTCATGTTGTATGCGATGAAATGTGTTGACTTAGTGAGATGGTCCACAACTACCCAAATCGCGTCATGGTTCTGTTGCGACCTTGGAAAGCCCACAACGAAGTCCATGGAAATGTGCTCCCACTTCTATCCTAGTACGGGTATTGGCTATAAAAGTCTTGACAAGTTTTGGTGCTCAGCCTTTGTCATGTGACTTGTTGCATTACCGAATTGTCCATGACCAAATACTAATAATAAACAACATAACTAAAAGGATAAAACCAACATCTACTTACATGGATATATTATAATAAGAGGCCACAATACTAGTTAACTATTACACCATTGTAGATACATCAGAATCTTATGGCTCCAGGGCCTTATAAAACTATTATAAAAGATATGATAAGTCTTCTGATAGAGAGTACAACCGAAAACATTTACAAAAGCCAGCCACTAGTCTTCTCTCTAACTAGCATATCCATAGCCATATTCAGTGTAGTCTTCCTCCACGTTCTCCTCTTGCGTAGCATCGTAACCCATGTACTCGTCACCTGGATAAGCTGGACATGAGAATGTCCAGTGACATGAACATCGTCAACTTATGAAAGCCGAGTGAGAGAACTAAATTAAATAGAACTTATACAGCTACAAACTAACAAGATACGTTTACTTCTTTCATTACGTCTTTTAAAGTTCTCCCATGTTCTCACCATTTAACTGAAACTCCTATCATGCCGACACAGTATTCGAAAAGAATACGATCAATGCGATTAATAACACTACTACAATCTACTAGAGCCTGACACAGAATCCCAACTCTACCCAATCAATAACAGAGAGTCTAACCACATAACACTAACTTTTACTTCGTCATGGTGAATCGAGGTATTCAACTCAATCTTCACTTCGTCATGGAGAACCGAAGTGTTCAACTCAATCTTTACTTCATCACGAAGAACCGAAGTGTTCAACTTAATCTTTACTTTGTCACAAATAACTGAAGTGTTCAACTCAATCTTCACTTCGTCACAAAGAACTGAAGTGTTCTCACATCGTCATGAAGAACCAAAGTGTTCAATTCAATCTTCACTTCGTCATGAAGAACCGAAGTGTTCAACTCACCTCGTCATGAAGAACCGAAATATTAAGCCTGACAAGGAGTCCAAGCTTTACCCAATAACTAGCCTGACACGGAGTCCCAGCTTTACCTAATGACTAGCCTGACACAGAGTACCAGCTTTACCCAACCACTAGCTTGACACGGAGTCCTAGCTTTACCCAATGACTAGCCTGACATGGAGTCCCAGCTTTACACAACAACTAGCCTAACACAGAGTCCTAACTTTACCCAATGACTAGCCTGACACAGAGTCCCAGCTTTACCCAACAATGAGCCTGACTGATGAGAACATGGCGGCTAGCACAAGGTGGAATGCGAACCCGAACCACGTGCCAATTGGGCCGGTTACAAGGGCGCGAGCAAAGCGATTCAAGGACAATCTTAATGGGCTGGTTCAACAAATTTGGGTTGAGACTAATCTGAGTGGCCCAAAGGAGGATACTAGTGATCCACAAGGCTGGGTGTCCATGATTCAAGCTCTAGAATAAATTATAGGCTTGCATGCCAACTTAGGGACTTTTTATATTCATTAGTTTCCTTTTATTTTAGTTTGGGGTGAATTATATTGGACCATAATATTTCGTAGGCTTAAAAGGGCCCAACTTTAAGCCTCAGCTATTTAAACAGTTTTAGGGTTTGTAATATTCGGTTTTGATCATTAATAATATTGTGAGAGTTTTCTCTTTGGTTCTTTGAAGAACTATTCGAACTTATCAGATTTACTCTGTGGCGTTCATACCTTGACTTATCAATCGAGTTTTCCATCCTTGATTGTGGCGTCTTCATCCTTTATACCAAGGTTCGCATCTGTTATAGGTGTTGGGTCGCGGTTTCCATTGAATCTGACAGTAGAACGGTCCGAGACATTAATCGTGTTACGGGTTTCGTCGCATTATTGGCGGGGTTCGTATCAGTTGGTATCAGAGCACAGTTCTAGTCTCAGGTTTATCATATCTTTTTCGTTTCTGTTCTTATTCGTTTCTTCTGGTTCTGTTCGTATTCGTTTTTGTTTCTCTTCGTTTTCTTATTCGTTCTTGTTTTTGAACCATATCAAAAAAAAAAAGGTGTTCGATTACGATCTGGAATTTCGTGTTTAGGGTTTGCGAATCTGATCTGTGATTTGCTCTTGTTACTTCGTGTTTGTTCATTCTCGTGATCGTTGTTATTGTGGTTTTTTTCTTCTCGAGAATTAGGGTTTCTGAATCAGATACGTGAACTGTGAAGTCTGCCTGATTAAAAAAAAAAAAAAAAAAAGAGAAAAAAAAAAAAAAAAAAAAAAAAGAGAAAAAAAAAAAAAAAGAAAAAAGAAAAGAAGAGATCGGTAAGCCGCGATAAAAAAAATAATAAAAAAAAAAAAAAAAAAGAGTACAAAAAATCGGCTTAAAATTTTATTTTTGTTTTACAATATTGGGGGTCTAAGGAGTCCAAATTTGACCTTACTCTGTGAAAATTTTTTTTCCGAAAATTCCATTTTTTTTGTGCTTTTGGAAACCTAGCCATCCGCGTTCGTTTTTAGTCGTGCTTTCAACTTCCAAATTTGATTGGTCTAGTTTGGGTGTGGATTGTTACTGAGAAATTCTGGTCATTGTTTGGTCAGTTTCATAAGAACCGAGTGAGAACTACTACGAGTGGAAAAAGGCAAGAGTGGTGAGCACATAAGAGGGTAAAAGCCAAATTGATTTTCAGTTTAAACACGAGTGAACGAGGAGTGATACATCCTAGTTGAGTGAAACACGTGAGCGAGAGTTGTGAGGTCCTGTATATTTTTTTTATCTAATCTTTGTTTTGCAGCGAAATATGGCCAATAAAGACGAAATTAATGCCGGGGAGGTTTCGGGAGAGACTGATCAGAAACTACTATTGGAGGCATTAATGGGTGAAATGAGGAGGGTAATGAGGACAGAGATGGAACAAGTTCATGAACGGTTAGATAGAGTAGAGAATGCACGTGTGGAGCAGCCACAAAACAATGCTCCTCATGGACGTAGAAGAGAGAGAGTTCAACCGAGGGGAGTGAGAGTTGAAGAAGAGGAGTATTTTTGGGGAGACTTTGACGAAGAAAATGATCAGGAGTCAATAGATAATCATAGGAGATATGGTGGGCGGGGTAGAAAAGTTAGGTCTAGAGAAGCTAGGAACCGGGAAGATAATAATTTGGGTAGTATTTTTTTTCGGAAAAAGGGTAAATATATTCCAAAAAAGGATGTACACATGTACAAGGGGCATACCCCAGGATAAGACATTAAAAGCACAGCTGGAGGACCGGTGGAAATCCACACACAAAGAAAGATGGACTATATCATAGTCACCTCAAAACATAAAATACAAAACCCAAAATCACAAATGACCTATTTATATCCAAGGATGTAAAATAGACTCAATTTGGGAATGTCGTCTCCATTTTGATCTAATCTGGGTATTAACCTGTGACACCAAATTTTGAAGCAAGTTTTCTTTTGGTGTGGAGTTGCCTTGGAAAGATCTGCGATTCCTTTCCCTCCATATGCCATAAACTGCCACTCCCAGACAGATTGTGGGAACGGCGTGTTCAATAATCTTGCTTTTCCAGTGATTTGCCATCCAAAGGACTGTAGTATTCCAGTCAGTGTTGTTCCAAGACAGCCCACATCTTTGCATAAGTTCCTGCCAGATAAAAGAAGCATAAGGACAAGCAAAAAATAGATGGTTATGAGATTCCATTTGACAATGGCAAAAAACACAAGCAAGAGGTCCACGAGTGAAAGTAAAGATTCTATCATGCGTTGCAAGTCTTTTTTTTTTCGGAAAAAAGGTTAATTTAAGCGAAAAAGCCGAACGGCACTGTACAAAGTACAAGGGGCATACCCCAGGCAACCAAAATCACACAAAACCACAACATCCAGCCAATGCAACCAAGGATGGGAAATTATCTAAGACAAACCAGAGAATGACCCATCCTAAACAATCAACAAACCAAGCAAACCAACAAAATGAGAAAAAAAAAAAAAAAAAAAAAAAAAAAAAAAAAACAAACGTAACTCCAAAAGATCAATAACACAACAAAAACAAACAAAACTGAGGGTCAAAGCAATGACCCCACTACGTAGTAATGGCCCATCTGTCAGTGTACTGAGGTAGGTGGGGATCGTTCTTCCATGTAGCTAGTATCTGTAAGGAAATCTTTAGGCATATGTTTTGAAAAACTCTTTCCTTGGTCTTCACTTCAAATTTAAAGCTTCGAGCATTTCTTTCTTCCCAGATGCTATAGACAACCAACCCAAGGCACATTTTAGGAACAACCTGTCGTGGGGTCTTGCCTTTCCACTTATTCGCTGCCCAATCCACAAGTACATCCCAAGAAGTGGCTGAATAGGAGATTTCCAACCTATTGAGAACTCCCTGCCACAAATAAGAAGTATAAGAGCAATTAAAGAATAAATGGTCATGAGATTCCAAATATTTGTGACAAAACACACAAGCAAGTGGTCCAGGAGTATAGGTATAAATTCTATCATGTGTGGATAATCTATGGAGAATGGCCAACCACATGATAAAACTATGACGAGGAATATTGCCCGGGAACCTAGTGAGGCCATACCAATGGACTTTAGGGTAATGTGTCCGAAAATAATCCCAAGTGTTAGCAGAAGAGAACACTTTATTTGGGGAAGGGACCCATTGGACCACATCACTAGATGTATTAGGGAGAGGTAAGGAATGAAGTTGGCCTCTAATTTCCCTTAATTCAATTGTGTTTGTAAGAGGCCAATTCCATTCATTTCCATCAATAACATCAGAAACTTTGGCATTTAAAGGGATGGCGGCATCATATTGGACACGCATTCCGGTTCTATCCAAAATAGGACCCATAGGATGCCAATTATCAAACCAGAGAAAGGTATCACACCCATTACCAATTCTATGCCTAAGTATTGGTCTAGCCATAGTCCTAAGATTAAGGAGTTTCCGCCAATACCAGGAGCATTGGGCTGGGGTCTTGACCTCCCAAAAACTTTTCCTTTTCAACATGTAAGTGTGTATCCAATCCACCCAAAGGGAATTGTTTTTAGAAGTAAAAATAGCCCAGATATGTTTAAGGTTTAAAACAGAATTCAATTGAGCAATGTTTTTAAGGCCAAGACCCCCTTCCTTCTTTGGTCTACAGACAATGTCCCAAGCAACTTTAGCCCCATGAGCTTTTTCAGTTCCTCCGGTCCACAAGAATCTACACATTAATCTATCAATATGCTTAAGGACGCTTTTGGGAAGAATAAAAATGGTAGCCCAATAGTTTTGAATTCCAGCAAGGACCGTTTGGATAAGTTGGAGTCTGCCAGCATAAGAAAGAAATTTAGAAGTCCAAGAAGTGATTCTCGAGGTGATTTTCTGGATGAGATCATCACAATCTCCTTTCTTAAGTCTAGTGGTGATCAAAGGGACGCCAAGGTACTTCATTGGGAGGGAACCAATAGTAAAGGGGAGACTAAGACAAATAGCATTGGAAGTGCTCTCCTCCATTCCTGTAAGAAACAAACAGCTTTTATACGCATTAGCCTGCAATCCAGTTAGGTTATAAAATTGATCTAAGGAATTCTTCATAACAGATGCAGAGTGTATATCACCATTAAAAAATAAAAGAAGGTCATCAGCAAAACAAAGATGAGAGATTTTTAGTTTATCACATCTCCAATGGTATTTGTAATGAGAGGATCTTTGGATGTTATGTTGAATCAATTGGCTAAGGGTATCCATGACAAGGACAAAAAGGTAGGGTGACATAGGATCACCTTGCCTAAGGCCTTTAGCACCCTCAAAGTACCCAACAGATTCCCCATTAAAATTAATAGAGTACTTAGGACTAGTAACACAGGCTCTAATCCACCCCTGTATCTTGGGAGGAAAACCAAGAACCTCAAGGAGATCAGATAAAAACTCCCAACTCACACTATCATAAGCTTTCATAAGGTCAACCTTTGCCGTAGCTCTAGGTTGGCCAGAAGGCTTATGATAGTCCCGCATAAGGTCCTGGGCAAGCAGAACGTTGTCACTGATTTTCCTACCTTTAATAAAAGCAGATTGGGCATTATCAATCAAGGTAGGTAAAGCTTTTTGAAGTCTCTTGGATATGATTTTAGAGATGCACTTGTAGACCGTGTTACAACATGAGATAGGCCTAAAATCACTCATCTTAGAAGGATTGGGAATCTTAGGGATAAGAGCAATAAGAGTAGCATTAGACTCAGTTAACATTTGCCCAGAAGTAAAAAATTCTTTGATAGCTTTGGTAACTAAGGGGCCAGTAGTAGCCCAAGTTTCCTTAAAAAAATAAGCATTATAACCATCCGGACCCGGAGCTTTATTACTGTGGATGCTAAGGAGGGCATCCTTAATATCATCATTACTAGGAATCTCATCCATAATGGTAAATAAATCAGTAGGAACACGCTTATGGATGACCTTCCTCAATTCACTAATACCAGGGTAAGGGTTAGCCGCAGGGGTGCCAAGTGTAGATTTAAAAAATCTAACCGCTTCAGTTTTGGCTTCCTCTACATTAGTGGTCGTGGTACCATCCGGTTTAACAAGAGACACAATGCGTTTGTGATTCCTTCTATTTTTAATAGAATTGTAAAAATAAGAAGTGTTCTTATCCCCGGCCTCGAGCCATTGGATTCTGGATTTTTGTCTAATTATCTCTTCTTCAACGTGAATCGCTTTTAAGAAAATTTGCAGGAGCTCTTTTTCAAGGATTCTAAGGTTAATGTCACTAGGTTTGTCATCGAGTGCCTTTTGGCAACACCAAAGGTCTTCCCTAGCTTTATTAGCTAAAATTCTCTCCTTACCTAAAGAATCTTTGGTGAAAGTTTTGAGAGCACCTTTGAGGTATTTTAGGCTATGAAATAATTGAAATTGGAAGGTGCCTTCAATGTGCCTCGACCAAGAGGAGCTAACAGTATCCTTAAAATTTTCCAACGCAGTCCAATAATTGTAAAACTTAAAAGGTTTACCTTTCCGTTTAGCAATAGGAGATAAGTAAACAATCATAGGAGAATGATCAGAGATACCAGAGGGGGAGAAATTTGCATAAGCTGAAGGGAACAAGTCCAACCATCTGGGATTAACAAGAGCTCTATCAAGCTTCCTTTTTGTAAATTGAACCGAGTCGAATTGCCGGTTGCACCAAGAGAAAAATATGCCTGTAAATCTAAGGTCTACAAGACAAGTGGCATTCACAAGATCATTAAATTCAACAGCTCCTTGGTCTCTCCCGGGATTACCCTCAAAGATTTCATTAGAGTTTAAAACAGAGTTGAAATCCCCGAGACTAATCCAAGGGATATCACCCATAGTAGCTGCAATATTTCTCAAGGTAGACCAAAGTGGCCTCCTACCTTGGATGGTGTTAGAACCATAAATAAAAGAAGCTTCAAAAGACTGCAATTGGTCTAAAGAATCAATTTTAACATGGATAACTTGCCTGGTACACTGTAAAACAGTTAAAATGACTTTATTAGGGTTCCAGCCAACCCAGATTCTATCCACATAATCTGGTTGGCTATTAGTAATGAAATTCCAATTAGGAAGCATGGTCCTCTGAATTTTGTCTTGGTTCGGAATTCTGACTTTAGTTTCAACAATACCCATAACATCAATATTATGAGTTAAAACAAATTTAGAAATCGTATGTTGTTTAATGGCCTGATTAAGCCCTCTTATATTCCAGCAACTAATAATCATTAACGACGTTTAGAAGAGTGTTTTTTCTTACCTGAAGAACCTCCTGATTTGTTCTTCTGCTTACTGCAATTTGGGTAGTATTAAGATGAAGATTCCTTCGTTTCAAGGGAAGAATGATCCGGAAGCCTATCTAGAATGGGAGAAGAAGGTAGAATTAGTATTTGATTGCCACCATTACTCTGAGGCTAAGAAGGTAAAACTTGCTGCCATTGAATTTTCTGATTATGCTATCATTTGGTGGGATCAATTGGTGTTGAATAGGAGAAGAAATAGGGAGCGTCCAATAGAGACATGGGAGGATATGAAAACTGTGATGAGGAAGCGGTTCGTTCCAAGCTATTATTACCGAGAGTTGTACAACAAGTTGCAAAGTTTGTGGCAAGGTAATAGGAGTGTGGAAGAATATTATAAGGAGATGGAAGTTGCTATGATTCGAGCGAATGTAGAGGAAGATCGAGAGGCTACAATGGCTAGATTCTTAGTTGGGTTGAATCGGGAAATTGCCAATGCAGTGGAATTGCAACACTATGTTGAGTTGGAGGATATGGTACACATGGCTATTAAAATTGAGAATCAACTCAAGAGGAGGGGCAGCAGCACACGTCCAAGCCAAAATCCAAGCCAAAATTCCAATACATCCGCTTGGAAACCAAATAATTGGAAAAGAGATGAGAAGCAGCCTTTGGTGAAGCCAAAAACTGAGCAAAAACAAGAGGTGGCCAGCCATGGAAATCAAGGTAAATCCGATTCGTCTACTTCTCGGAACCGTGATATTAAGTGTTTTAAGTGCCAAGGTAGGGGACACATAGCTAGCCAATGTCCAAACAAGAGAGTTATGGTGTTACGAGATAATGGTGAGATTGAAACCGAAGATGAAGATGACAACGAATCTGTGCCACCATTGGAGGATGCCGATGATGAAGAGTACGCTGCCCAAGGGGATTTGTTAGTGGCAAGGAGAGCTCTAAACATGCAGGTTAAGGAAGATTATGAGGCACAACGGGAGAACATCTTTCATACGAGATGTCATGTCAAAGATAAGGTGTGTAGTGTGATCATAGATGGGGGGAGTTGCACTAACGTTGCTAGCACAACTTTGGTGGAGAAATTAGGGCTGCCAACAATCAAGCATCCACGACCTTATAAATTGCAATGGCTCAATGATAGTGGTGAAGTAAGGGTAACTAAACAGGTGTTAGTTTCTTTTCGTATTGGGAAATATGAAGATGAAGTTTTGACACAATTGAATTAAGGGAAATTAGAGGCCAACTTCATTCCTTACCTCTCCCTAATACATCTAGTGATGTGGTCCAATGGCTCCCTTCCCCAAATAAAGTGTTCTCTTCTGCTAACACTTGGGATTATTTTCGGACACATTACCCTAAAGTCCATTGGTATGGCCTCACTAGGTTCCCGGGCAATATTCCTCATCATAGTTTTATCATGTGGTTGGCCATTCTCCATAGATTATCCACACATGATAGAATTTATACCTATACTCCTGGACCACTTGCTTGTGTGTTTTGTCACAAATATTTGGAATCTCATGACCATTTATTCTTTAATTGCTCTTATACTTCTTATTTGTGGCAGGGAGTTCTCAATAGGTTGGAAATCTCCTATTCAGCCACTTCTTGGGATGTACTTGTGGATTGGGCAGCGAATAAGTGGAAAGGCAAGACCCCACGACAGGTTGTTCCTAAAATGTGCCTTGGGTTGGTTGTCTATAGCATCTGGGAAGAAAGAAATGCTCGAAGCTTTAAATTTGAAGTGAAGACCAAGGAAAGAGTTTTTCAAAACATATGCCTAAAGATTTCCTTACAGATACTAGCTACATGGAAGAACGATCCCCACCTACCTCAGTACACTGACAGATGGGCCATTACTACGTAGTGGGGTCATTGCTTTGACCCTCAGTTTTGTTGTTTTTGTTGTGTTATTGATCTTTTGGAGTTACCTTGTTTTTTTTTTTTCTCATTTTCTTGGTTTGCTTGGTTTGTTGATTGTTTAGGATGGGTCATTCTCTGGTTTGTCTTAGATAATTTCCCATCCTTGGTTGCATTGGCTGGATGTTGTGGTTTTGTGTGATTTTGGTTGCCTGGGGTATGCCCCTTGTACTTTGTACAGTGCCGTTCGGCTTTTTCGCTTAAATTAACCTTTTTTCCGAAAAAAAAAAGATGAAGTTTTGAGTGATGTGGTTCCGATGCAAGCTGGACACTTGTTGTTAGGGAGGCCATGGCAATTTGATCGACGTGTTAAGCATGATGGTTTCACAAATAAATACTCGTTCGTGCTTAATCAAAGGACAATCACCTTAGTGCCTTTGACACCGAAGCAAGTTTATGAAGATCAAGTGAGGTTGCAAAGGGAGAGTGATCAAAAGAAAGAGAGTGAACAAAAGAAAAGGAGTGAGAAAAATGAGAGAGAAAAGAAAAGAAAAATGCAGCCATTGAGGGAAAATTAGAGGGAAACCAAAAAAAGAATTTTTATGCAAAAGCGAGTGAGATCAAACGAGCGTTGTTTTCAAATCAGCCTATGATTGTACTTTTGTACAAAGAGGCATTTTTAAACACTAACCAAATTGACTCATCTTTGCCTAGTTCTGTTGTTTCTCTTTTGCAGGAGTTTGGTGATATCTTTCCCGAGGAGGTTCCACATGGTTTACCCCCTATTCGAGGGATTGAACATCAAATTGATTTCGTGCCTGGTGCTACCATTCCAAACCGACCAGCCTATAGAAGCAATCCTGAGGAGACAAAGGAGCTACAAAAGCAGGTTAGTGAGTTGATGGAAAAGGGGTACGTAAGAGAAAGTATGAGTCCATGCGCCGTTCCGGTGATTTTGGTTCCTAAGAAGGATGGGACGTGGAGAATGTGCGTTGATTGCCGAGCCGTCAACAACATAACGGTAAAGTATCGACACCCTATTCCTCGCTTAGATGATATGTTAGATGAGTTGCATGGTTCTTGTATATTTTCTAAGATTGATTTGAAAAGTGGGTATCATCAAATTAGAATGAAAGAAGGTGATGAATGGAAAACTGCATTTAAAACAAAATATGGTTTGTATGAATGGTTAGTTATGCCTTTTGGATTAACTAATGCTCCTAGTACTTTTATGAGATTAATGAACCATGTTTTGCGTGCTTTCATTGGAAAATTTGTAGTTGTTTATTTTGATGATATCCTGATTTATAGCAAAAACTTGGAAGAGCATTTGAAGCATTTAAAACTTGTGTTAGATGTGCTTAGAAATGAAAAGTTGTTTGCTAACCTAAAGAAGTGCACTTTTTGCACCGATAAGCTTGTGTTTCTTGGTTTTGTTGTGTGTGCACAAGGAATACAGGTTGATGAAGAAAAGATTCGTGCTATCCAAGAATGGCCAAGCCCATCTAGTGTAAGTAATGTGCGAAGTTTTCATGGACTTGCTAGTTTTTACAGGAGGTTCGTGAAAGACTTCAGTAATATAGCTGCACCGATAACCGAAGTCATCAAGAAATATATTGGGTTCAAATGGGGGGAAGAGCAAGAGAAGGCATTTCAATTACTCAAGGAGAAGTTAACTCATGCACCTTTACTTGCTTTACCTAACTTTACAAAAACTTTTGAAATTGAATGTGATGCTTCAGGTTTAGGTATTGGCGCCGTGCTTATGCAAGAAGGAAGACCGATTGCATACTTTAGTGAGAAGTTAAGTGGGGCTGCCTTAAACTATCCCACGTATGACAAAGAGATGTATGCATTGGTTCGAGCTTTGGAGACATGGCAGCATTACTTGTGGCCTAAAGAGTTCGTGATTCACACCGATCATGAGTCTTTAAAGCACCTTAAAGTCCAACACAAGCTGAACAAGAGGCATGCACGATGGGTTGAATTCATTGAGACGTTTCCATACGTCATTCGATATAAACAAGGTAAGGAGAACATAGTTGCCGATGCACTTTCTCGAAGGTACATTCTAATCTCTACTCTTGATGCTAAGATTCTTGGTTTTGAGCACATTAAGGAATTGTATCCTTTAGATCTCGATTTTAGTGAAGAATTTGAATCTTGTGAAAAAACAGCCCATAATAAATTCTATAGGCATGAGGGGTTTTTATTTCGAGAAAATAAGTTGTGCATTCCAACTTGTTCAGTGAGAGAGTTGCTTGTGCGAGAGTCACATGGGGGAGGGTTAATGGGACATTTTGGGGTAGTAAAAACATTAGCCGTTTTACAAGAGCACTTCTATTGGCCACGCATGAAACAGGATGTCGAGAGAATTTGTGGTAGATGTGTCACATGTAGGCGAGCGAAATCTAGAGTACAACCCCATGGCTTATACACGCCTCTTCCAATTCCTAGTGAACCATGGATTGATATTTCAATGGATTTTGTGTTAGGTTTACCTAGGACTAAACACGGTCGAGACTCAATTTTTGTGGTTGTGGATAGATTTTCCAAGATGGCACATTTTATTCCATGTCACAAAACTGATGATGCTTCACATGTTGCTAATTTGTTCTTTAAGGAGATTGTGAGGTTACATGGTATGCCTAGAACCATTGTTTCGGATAGAGATGCTAAATTCTTGAGTTACTTTTGGAAGACCTTGTGGTGTAAGTTGGGGACTAAGTTATTATTTTCTACTACTTGTCATCCACAAACTGATGGTCAAACTGAAGTAGTAAATAGGACTTTATCTACTTTGTTAAGGGCTATTATTAAAAAGAACATCAAAACATGGGAAGAATGTTTACCACATGTTGAGTTTGCTTATAATCGTACTATCCATTCTGCTACTAAATTTTCACCCTTTGAAATTGTGTATGGTTTTAATCCTTTAACTCCTTTGGATTTATCTCCTTTACCTGTGACTGAGCGTGTTAATTTAGATGGAAAAAAGAAAGCAGATTTTGTTAAGCAGATTCATGAGAAAGCAAGGCTCAATATTGAGCGAAGAACGGAGCAATATGCAACGCAAGCTAACAGAGGGCGACGCAATATCATCTTTGAACCCGGAGATTAGGTTTGGGTACACATGCGAAAAGAAAGATTTCCAGCACAAAGGCGTTCTAAATTGCTTCCCCGAGGCGATGGTCCTTTTCAAGTTCTTGAGCGCATCAATGACAATGCCTACAAGCTAGATTTGCCTGGTGAGTATAATGTTAGTACTACTTTTAATGTTGCTGATTTATCTCCTTTTGATGTAGGTGATGATTTGAGGGCAAATCCTTTTCAAGAGGAGGGGAATGATGAGAACATGGCGGCTAGCACAAGGTGGAATGCGGACCCGAACCACGTGCCAATTGGGCCGGTTACAAGGGCGCGAGCAAAGCGATTCAAGGACAATCTTAATGGGCTGGTTCAACAAATTTGGGTTGAGACTAATCTGAGTGGCCCAAAGGAGGATACTAGTGATCCACAAGGCTGGGTGTCCATGATTCAAGCTCTAGAATAAATTATAGGCTTGCATGCCAACTTAGGGACTTTTTATATTCATTAGTTTCCTTTTATTTTAGTTTGGGGTGAATTATATTGGACCATAATATTTCGTAGGCTTAAAAGGGCCCAACTTTAAGCCTCAGCTATTTAAACAATTTTAGGGTTTGTAATATTCGGTTTTGATCATTAATAATATTGTGAGAGTTTTCTCTTTGGTTCTTTGAAGAACTATTCAAACTTATCAGATTTACTCTGTGGCGTTCATACCTTGACTTATCAATCGAGTTTTCCATCCTTGATTGTGGCGTCTTCATCCTTTATACCAAGGTTCGCATCTGTTATAGGTGTTGGGTCGCGGTTTCCATTGAATCTGACAGTAGAACGGTCCGAGACATTAATCGTGTTACGGGTTTCGTCGCATTATTGGCGGGGTTCGTATCACTGACACAGAGTCCCAGCTTTACCCAATGACTGGCCTGACACGGAGTCCCAGCTTTACCCAACAACTAGCCTGACACGGAGTCCCATCTTTACCCAATGACTAGCCTGACACAGAGTCCCAGCTTTACCCAACAACTAGCCTGACACAGAGTTATAACATTACTATATTGAGTTTGACACAAAGTCCCACTCACAGTGCTGAGTCTGACACGGAGTCCCGACCCACCTTACCAGTACGTCATCATACTAGGCCTCAAGTGGCCACCAAACTGACAACTATATTCTTCATACACCATTTCGATTTCCGTGGCCTATTTTAGCTACCTATCACTTAATCTCTGCATAAGCTGCTCCCAACATTACACAGTTGATATTCACGTCACTTATTTCAAGTTTAGGCTCCTTACACAACTTTCGTATGTGATCACCATCATTATTGTTATAATTATTCTAACCTTGTAGCACATTTCCCTAAGCTCCACCCTTACACAAACTCGAGTACGTGCTCATATCCACAGTAGTACAACCAAGACATGACCAACTAGCAATACTTATGATGGAAACTTACCCAATCACCATCAATGCGATAATCATGCCGTACAGCATACTTAAAGCTTGGGTATGAACTTTCAATGGTCATTACACTAAGTTCATAACAGAAAACATAGCATGTAGCTCATGGATCTATAATATGGATTTGACACCAAAAAATATATAGAAGAAACCCTTAACATACTCATCCATGCGATAGCACTACCATAGCACAAGATGTTCATAACAACACAGGTACTATAAAACAAGCATCATCAATAAACACATCATACAAGTAGCTGTACAATCTACCTGGAATTAATTTCACTGCGTCGACTGAATTGATATGATTTATTTGGGCATGATAAATTGCTTTGTAGATCAAACTCGTTTGTCCGCGTAGCTCTTGTATATGCTTTGTACTGCTTTCATCCTTCCCTTCACCGTATTGATTCCTTTATTGGTTTCTTGAACTAAGTCTAGTCCCAATAGTTTACCATCTCCAACTTCTACCCAACACAAAGGTGATCGGCACGGTCTTCCGTATAGTGCTTCAAACTGTAGCATCCCTATGCTCAAATGAAAACTATTGTTGTAAGTGAACTCAATCAATGGTAAGTGGGTTTCCTACGAACTTTCAAAATCGATTACACATGCTCGCAACATGTCCTCCATTACTTGATTCGTCCTTTCTGTATGCAGAACTTAACTTCAGAGACGTTCCCATCGCTTTCTAAAGACTCTCCCAAAATCCAATGGTGAATCTCGATCTCTATCTGATACTATTGATACCGGTACCCTATGTAACCGCACAACCTGTTGCAGATATAGTCAGCTCATCTTCTCGACATGATAGGTTATGTTGTTGGCAATAAAATGGGCTAATTTGGTCAGTCGATCAACAACTACCCAAATAGCATCATGGTTCTACTGAGGCCTTGGCAATCCCACCACAAAATCCATGGTGATATACTCCCATTTCCATTCTGGGACTAGTAGACATTGTAGTAATCCCAGAGGCCGTTGGTGTTCCGCCTTACCTTGGTGACAAGTAGGGCATTTGGCTACATAATCAACGACCTCTCTCTTCATGCCTTCCCACCAAAAGTTCCTCTTTAAGTATTTGTACATCTTAGTCCCACCGGGGTATATGGTCATCCTTGACTTATGTGCTTCATCCAGAATGTCTTTCCTCAAACCATCCGTATCGGGTACACATAACCTGCCCCTACATCTAAGTCCTTCATCTGATCCAATATTCCATTCAGTCAGATCCTTTGCTTTGGCCTTCTCGATCCATTTCCTCAATCCTTCATCCTTCTTTTAAGCTTTGAGTATTCGATTAATGAGGGTTGGCTGTACCATAAGACATCCAAAAGTTGGTACATCACCTGGCCTTACAGTCTGAATGTCAAATTCTATTAAAGTTTCTAAGGATTTCCATTCCTTGATTAAAATGAGGCAATTAACCTTCGGGGTTTCCTGCTCAGTGCATCTACAACTACATTTGCTTTACCAGGGTGGTACTGCAAGTTAAAGTCATAATCCTTATGTACCTCCATCCAGCGTCTTTGTCTCATGTTTAGTTCCTTTTGAGAGAATAGGTATTTTAAGCTTTTGTGATCCAAAAGCAAGTCAAACTTCTCTTCGTAGAGATTGTGCCTTTCATTCTTAAGTGCAAAGACAATTGCAGCCAATTCTAGGTCATGTGTAGGGTAGTTTAATTTATGTGGCTTTAATTGTCGAGATCCATAAGCGATCACCTGACCATTCTACATAAGTACACATCCTAATCCTTAATATGATGCATTACTGTAAATAGTGTACTGTTCACCACTCTTGGGTATAGCTAGCACTGGCGCTGAGGTCAACCTCCCCTTTAATTCCTAAAAGGCGAGTTCGTGCTTGTCCTTCTACTCAAACTTTAAATCCTTCTCTGTTAGTCCGGTTAAAGGAGATGCAATCCTTGAGAATCCTTCCAAGAATCTCCTGTAATATCCATCCAATCTGAGGAAACTTCGTACCTCTGATGGGTTAGTTGATCTATTCCAACTAGAAACTGCGTTCGTCTTTGTTGAGTTTACCATAATTCCATTTTGTGATACTACATGCCCTAAGAAATTAACTTCTTGCAGCCAAAACTCACACTTACTGAACTTAGCATAGAGGTAATTTTTTTTAAGTGTCTAAAGTGTAATCTGCACATGCTTCTTGTGTTCTTCGATACTCTTTGAATAAATAAGAATGTCTTCGATAAACACAATGATGAATTGGTCCAGGAAGGGCCTTAACACCCGATTCATCAAATCCATGAATACCGCTGGGGCATTGGTTAATCCAAAAGGCATAATTGAGAACTCATAATGCCCATATCTTGTTTTGAAAGCTATTTTTGGTATATCTTTTGGTCTGACAAGTAATTGATGGTTTTCGGATCGTAAATCAATCTTTGAAAAGGTTATCGCTCCTTGTAGTTGATCGAATAAATTGTCTTTTGTGGGAAGGGGGTACTTGTTCTTGATAGTGACCTTATTCAATTCTCTATAGTCGATACAGAATCAAACATTTCCATCCTTCTTTCTAACAAATAGAACCGGGGCTCCCCAAGGTGATGTGCTCGGTCTAATGAATCCAAGATCTTCTAACTCTTGCACTTGCTTCTTCAGCTCTAGCATTTCCAATGGAGCCATACGATAAGGGGCCTTAGATAAAGGAGTCATTTCTGGTACTAATTCAATGCAAAAGTTGTTCTCGCGCATAGGTGGTAATCTAAAAATGTTCTAAAAGACATCTTCATAGTCTTGAACTATTGGAATCTGAGCAATCATCAATTCTAAGCCTATAGTTTCCCTAGCGGCTAAGCGACTTGTAAGAAAGGCGTCATTAGTGCAGTTGCATTGAAAATTGAATGATGTACTTCCAGGTATAGAAAACGTAATTGACCTGCTAGCACAGTCTAACTTTGCATGATACTTAGTAAGCCAGTCAAATCCAAATATTTCATCAAATTCCTTCATTGATAGAACAATTAAGTCTGCAGGTAGGTCCTATCTTCCAATGTCAGAGTGCAGTCCTTGCACACCTTTCCTAGCTTCACGGTCACTCCCAAAGGTGATACCGCGTTCAGGGCTACCTCGAGTGTTTGGGGTACTAAACCCAATCGTCGTACAATCTCAAAGGCAATAAATGAATTTGTAGCACCAATATAAAAAAGTACTCTAACTCAACTAGCATATAATGAAAGTATACCTTCCAAGTTTTGTTGTTCCTTTTTGTCATAGCTGGATGCCATGGGTATGATAGCATTGAGTCGAGCTTTGCTAGTGTGGCCTTGAGTAGTAGGCCCATGATAGTTTCCTCTTGGTACCCTGCAATCCTTGCTCACGTGCCCTCTTTTGCCACAATTGTAGCATAAAGCACTAGCTCGGTTGTTGGTCCTGGGGGCTGTGTAGTCTCGTGCCATATGTCCGGGGATCCCATAATTGAAACATCTGTCCTAGTTATTCCCAGTGGCTGTGGTTGGCACTTGTGGTGCAGGAGGTGTTACGTTCTTGTCCCGGGGAAGGGTGGGTCCTGGTTTCTTACCACTGTTCCATGGATGCTTATTTCCTTGGATACGAGTCAAAGGTCTTCCTCTTGGTTCATTCCTAAATAGGGGTGGTCGGTTTGTCATTTGCTTTGAACCTTGACAGCCATTTCTTTCTAGCCCTGCCGCCAACCTGACCAGTGCCTCGAAAGTTTGATTTAGGTGTCCCAATGTTAGGTGTCGAAGGTGTGAATTGAGTCCTTTGTGAAATTTCTTGATCTTCTTTTGAGGGGTCTCAACCATGTGAGGGGAAAAGTGGGACATGTGTTCAAATTGTGTTGTGTAATCCCACACACTCATATTTCCTTGATTCAATTCGATGAATTCCTTCTCTTTCTAGTCCCTTTCATTGTGGGGGAAATACTTCTCCAAAAACTTCTCCCGAAAGGTAGTCTATGTCATCCTTCTTGAAGCTTCTACTCCAATTGTTGCTCTCTTAGCTTCCCACCAATCGGCCGCTGCATAAGTGAGTTGGAACGTAGCAAGATGACACTTCTCTGTCTCAAATCATTCTATTGATTCAAAAATATGATTCATATCCCTCAGCCATTGCTCCGCTCGCCAAGATTCACCGGTGTTGTTAAACCTATCAGGGCGCAAAGCTTTAACTCCTTCCATCAGTCTATCGCATGTCTGAGGTGGGGGTCTTGGGCGCTTGTCGTAGTTGTTGACATTTCCATTGCTGTGGTTGTTACCTATATGGTTCAGACATTGTAGAAATGCGCCAAAGATTCCAATAGGATCGATTCCTTCAGGAATGGGATCTGGTGGTCCTCTGTTGCAATTTCTTCTCGGTCTGCCCGCCATGTACTTGTGTGACTATGTACCTATATGAATATCTATTGATCACTCCCCAATCCTAATCAGGGATACGAGATATATAAATGATCGGATGTATAGATAGCAATTCTTATACAAGTACAAAATACATTAAATATTCACATCATGTAGAGCATCATATAAGGGAAACAAGTCTTCATTGATAACTTTAAATATTTACATGGGAATGTCCAACGACATGAATGTTGTCAGCTTATGAAAACCGAGTGAGAGAACTAAATCAAATAGAACTTATATAGCTACAAACTAACAAGATACGTTTACTTCTTTCATTACGTCTTTTAAAGTTCTCCCATGTTCTCACCATTTAACTAAAACTCCTATCGTGCCTACACAGCTATTCGAAAAGAATACGATCAATGTGACTAATAACACTACCACAATCTACTACTAGAGCTTAACATAGAATCCCAACTCTAGCCAATCAATAACAGAGAGTCTAACCACATTACACTAACTTTCACTTTATCGTAGAGAATCGAGGTATTCAACTCAATCATTACTTCGTCATGGAGAACCAAAGTGTTTAACTCAATCTTCACTTTGTCACAAAGAATCGAAGTGTTCAACTCAATCTTCCCTTCGTTACAAAGAATTGAAGTGTTAAACTCAATCGTCACTACGTAACGAAGAACCAACATGTTCAATTTAATCTTCACTTCGTCACGAAGAATTGAAGTGTTTAATTCACCTTGTCACGAAGAACCGAAGTGTTAAGCCTGACACGGAGTCCCAACTTTACCCAATAACTAGCCTGACACGCAGTCCCAGCTTTAATCAATGACTAGCCTGACACGGAGTCCTAGCTTTACCCAATAACTAGCCTAACACCGAGTCCAAACTTTATCCAATGACTAGCCTGACACGGAGTCCCAGCTTTACCCAAGGACTAGCCGGACACGGAGTCCCAGCTTTACCCAACAACTAGCCTGACACGGAGTCCCAGCTTTACCCAATGACTAGCCTGACACAGAGTCCCAACTTTACCCAACAACTAGCCTGGCACGGAGTCCTAACATAACTATTTTGAGTTTTACACAAAGTCCCACTCACAGTGCTGAGTCTGATGTAGAGTCCCAACCCACCATTCTAGTACATCATCATACTAGGCATCAGGTGGCTACCAAATCGACAACTATATCCTTCAGACACCATTTCAAACTCCGCGGCCTAGTTTAGCTACCTAACACTTAATCTCAGCATAAGCTATTCCCGACATTACACAGTTGATACTCACGTCAGTTATTTCAAGTTTAGGCTCCTTACATAACTTCCGTATATGATCATCATCGTTACTCTTATAATCATTCTAATCTCATAGCACATTTCCCTAAGCTCCTCCCTTACATGAACTTGAGTACATGCTTATATCCACAGTAGTACAAGTAGGACACGACTAACCAGTAATACTTATGACGGAAACTTACCGAATCACCATCAATGCAATAATCATGCCGTACAACATACTTAAAGCTTGGATATGAACTTTCAATGGTCATTACACTAAATTCATAACAACGAAAAACATAGCATGTAGCCCATGGATCTATAATATAGATTTGATACCAATACACATATAGATGAAACCCTTAACATACTTATCTACGTGATAGCACTACCATATTATAAGATATTCATAACAACACAGGTACCAGAGAACAAGCATCATCAATAAACACATTATACAAGTAGCTATACAATCTGCTAGGAATTAATTTCACTGTGTCGACTGAATTGATATGATTTATTTGGGAATGATAAATTGCTTTTTAAATCAAACTCAAAACTATAACATTATAGGTAATTGGATTATCTTTTTGTGCAAAAAAATCTATCTTCATTTAGATTTTCGAGCTCCTCAAAATGTTTATTTTACTTAGACATTTCTTAAATATTCGGACTGCTCTGTCCTAGGTTTTAGCACTGTGTTGTACATGCATTTCACCTATGAAGGAGTGATTTTTAGACCAAGCTATTAGATTAATTTGTAGATAAATGAGTTAGATTTCTCCACAAAAAACTTAGCTTAATTCAGATTTTTGAGGTGCTCAAAATGTTCATTTTACTAAACTACGTTTTACTGGAAGTTTCTATTTCCCATATTTATATTACTGCATTGTACATGTATTTCACCTATGAAGGATTGATTTTAAGACCAAGCTATAGAAGAATTATTTGTAGATAAATGAGTTAGCTTTCTCCACAAAAAAACCTAGCTTAATTCAAATTTTTGAGCTACTCAAAACATTCATTTTACTAAACGACATTTTGTTAGAAGTTTCTGTTTCTCATATTTGAAGATTTATCTTGCATGGCATGGAAACCTCAAAATAACAACATCAAGCACTTACTAAACATTACTACATACTATATATGTTCTAAAGTGAGTTAGAAAACTCACCAAGTCTTGAAATTGAGCTTGAATGTTGAATTTGAGCTTTAGGAAGCTTGAACTCAACTTCAATGGTGGAGACTTCTTCTTCTTCTAACTTCCTTTATCCCACCATGGAGTTCATCTCCTAGCTCTCTCTAACTTTATACACAGATTTTTAAGTGTTCAAGAGAGTATAATGCATGTGTGTATGCATGTATATATAGGAAATGTTGGGGGATTAGGTGTCAATGTGCATGTTAATGTTTGTGTATGCATGGACACATATCAAGGGAGTAGACAAGTGTCACAAGGGATGGTGACATGTGTCAAGGGAATTGCATATATGCCATATGGCCGGCCATGGTAGGGCCTACCTCAGGTTTTGTGCCTCTTTCTCAATTTGTGTGCATAAGTCCTTGATATACGTGTCAATCTCAATTTACGTGCAAACGGATATTGTTTCTAATGTCCGGGTCAGAGTATGGGACTAAGTTAAGTCTTTCTATAGTCGAGTCGGTGTGGTGATTATAGTCTAATTAGTAATACTATGACACGTCAATGCAATCACATAATTAA
Source organism: Hydrangea macrophylla (assembly GCA_033977485.1). Taxonomy (NCBI): domain Eukaryota; kingdom Viridiplantae; phylum Streptophyta; class Magnoliopsida; order Cornales; family Hydrangeaceae; genus Hydrangea; species Hydrangea macrophylla. The sequence goes on from CM066993.1 coordinate 23,584,642, forward strand.
AAATAATATAATAACTGGCCAAACACAGAAATTCAGAAAACTAATTTATTAACATACGGAAGTTACAGGTATTATAGCCTTGACTTGCTAGCACATAAAACATGTCAAAACGTGCTCTGCAACTTCCCTCTTCATGCCTTCCTACCATAAATTTCTCTTTCATTCCTTATACATTTTTATACTCCCTAGATGAATTGTCAACCTTGACCTGTGCCCTTTATTCATCACTTCCTCCCTTAACCCATCATCCTTTGGCACACAAAGTCTATATCACTCCAGAGACTTCCATCTCATCTAATTATCCATTCCACCAGATCCTTAGCTGCCATTTTCTCAAACTATTGTTGCAGTTCTTCATTCTTCTTCTGAGCTTCAATGATTCGACTAATAAGGGCTGGTTTAATAAATAAGCATTCAAAATACCTTCCTTCCTCCAAATTAGTAGCTTAAAAATCAAATTCATCTAAAGTCTCCAATGCTTGCCACTCTCTGATCATCCAGGAAACAATCCTACTGCGAGGTTTCTTGCTCAATGCATCAGTGGCTACATTTACTTTACGAGGGTGATATTGTAAAGTGAAGTTGTAATCTTTTAGTAATTCCATCTAGTGTTGCTGCCTTATATTTAGCTCCTTTGAGAGAATAGGTATTTGAGGCTCTTATGATCAGAGAATATGTTAAACTTCTCGCCAAACAGATAATTTCTCCAAGTCTTGAGAGCAAAAATGATAGATGCTAGTTCCAAATCATGTGTTGGGTAGTTCACCTCGTGCAGTTTTAGTTGTCGTGATCCATAGGCAATCACTTTTCCCTCTTGGCCTTCTTCTTCCTCCCCGAACCGCTCGCCATAATCTGTCAAGAAAAAGAGAGAATTCACGCATTAGATTCACAAAAATTTCAGGAAAATGAAGAAATAAAAGAGATTAATCAAGTTTTGATCAAGTAGAACTAACCTAAAAGCCCCGGTAGATCGATCCAAGCAAGAAAAGAAAAAGGGAAAGTTTTCTCCAGAGAGGAATCGAGAGAGAGAAGATTGAGAGAATGAGGAAAAATGAATTGAAACCGCCGGTTTTAGCCACTGCCGCTCAAACGCGGCACTCAGTTTTCCGTGCGCGGCAATTGATTCCGGGCGGCACTCGCCCCGTGAGTGCCGCACGGCAGTCACGGACTGCCGCAAAAATCCGCGTGTGCCGCAGCTAAGTCGGTTCAAAGATCCTTCAGTTCCCCCCTAAAATTCAAATCAAGTCCCAAAAATTGAATTTGAGGCCCCCAAAATTTGCCCTCATTACACTTTTGGCCCTCGGGGTCGTTTTTAGGTTTAAGTTGGCTACAAATTTTAGAATTTAGGAGTATATATGAGCCCGTGGGCCCCCGATTTTTGAAAATTAAAAATATTTGAGCCCGTGGGCTCCTAATTCTGAAATTGAAAAGATTTGAGCCCGCGGGCTCCCGATTTTTGAAAAGATTTGAGCCCGTGGGCTCCCAATTTTTTGAAAATTGAAAAAGACTTGAGCCCATGGGCTCCCGATTTTTTTGAAAATTGAAAAAGATTTTGAGAATATAACATATTTATATTCTCGATCCACACAACAGATTTGCGTCGATCCTTGTTTCGAGAGTGTAACGGATTTACATTCTCGGTTCTCGGAACAGATTTGCGTTAACCATCGTTGTGGGAATATGACAGATTTATATTCTCGATCCACGTAATAGATTTGCGTCGATCCTTGTTTTGGGAGTGTAACAGATTTGTATTCCCGGTTCTCGTAACAGATTTGCATTAACCCTTGTTTTGAGAATATAACAGATTTATATTCTCGATCTACGTAACAGATTTGCATCGATCCTTGTTTCGAGAGTGTAACGGATTTATATTCTCGATTCTCGTAACAGATTTGCGTTAACCATCATTGTGGGAATATGACAGATTTATATTCTCGATCCATGTAACAGATTTGCGTCGATCCTTGTTTCGAGAGTGTGACGGATTTACATTCTCGATTCTCGTGATAGATTTGCGTCAACCCTCAAAATCAAATCAAAAGCATCTTCATGACCCCCGTAACAGATTTTGCATCGGTCAAGAATTAGGTGATCTTCCCTGACTAACACGCCATGTAAAGTGCATCGTATGTAGGGAAGACATGATAAGCATGGCACCTGCAAGACCAGGTCAATTCAGAAAACACCATTGCATCGCATCACGATAGGATAGGTGCATTCATCCGTATGGTTACTTGTGCTTGTGTGTGTTTGGTTCCTGCCCGAACTACGCTTTGGTCTGATTCCTGATGGGATATGTAGGCAGCTCACCGTTGAGCACGACCGACATGAACCATTTATGAAGCCGTTTTGCAACGCGTTTTATTTTACCTAAATTCGGCAGTCTGGTCAAAGGCTTGTCTTCACACAGGCTTTGACATTCACTTATGGGACGCGTTGCCCCACAAGTTCTGTCAAAGAGGGGCAGACTGTAGACACCCCAATTTTGATCGACCGTCGAATTTAGGAGAGCGTCACCTCCACGTCCAATGATGATAAGGACCGAAAAGATTCGAAGTATTCCAAGCTCTTCAGAAAGTTCTCCAAACGGGATAAAATTTCACAGAAAGAAGAAAATACCAGGTATTTGGGAAAATTCAGGTATAAAACGCCATTTTTGGAAAAGATCTTCAAAAATAAGTTTCTTTAAGAAAAAGGGAAGAAAGAAAAGACCTAAAAAGGGAAGTTCAACAGAAAATGACACACGGCAGTATTCCGCGACACTCAATGAGTGCCGAGAGGCACTCAGTGAGTGCCGAACGGCATCCAGTGAGTGCCGACCTGGCATTTACTGAGTGCCGCCGACATTTTCTGACTGCCGTTTGCTTTTAAAGTCCGTATTTTGTGGTACAATACGTATATGTATGCGGATAAAAACAAAAAAACTGATAAAGTAAGGTTGACGAAAATATGGCAATCAATAGTTTGGCGCGGCACTCACTGAGAGCTGCGCGGCAGTCACGGAATGTCGTCGCGGCAGTCACGGAATGCCGTCGCGGCAGTCATGAAGTGCCGCTGCGGCATCTACGGACTGCCGCAGATTATTTTTGACTGCCGCCCTGGGCAGCTGTCTGTCTAATTTTAGGAAGTACATATTGTACCACCAAATGAGATATTTACACCTGTCTTTTACTCCGAATTCACTGAAAATACTTGGTAATTTTGTCTATAAAAGAGGGAGGATCTTCCTTGAGGAGAAGAGGAGACATACAACATAATACATGAGGGAGAGATACAACACAATACATGAGAGATAACTACCACTATACTAACATTTTTTGAGAAAGAAAAGAGAGAGTTTGGGAGAACTTGAAGAAGAGTTTGGAAGATCTTTATAGGAGAGAAACTTTGAGGATAGTTTGGAGGTGATCCTCTAACCATAAGTTGTCTATTTACATTCTTCCTTTTCTTGAATCTGTAATCCTCAAACCTTTTTATTTCTCTTTGCTCCATTTCTTTTGTTGATCATACTTCCTTCTTGAGACTCTTAGAGATTCTCAATATCTCTCTTGAAATCTCTTGAACATGATCTTTTGAATCCCCCATGTAAGCTTGTGCTTCACATTGGAATCAAAGTTTGATCATCACTCCATTTCATAGGAAAATAGGTGGATCCAAGTCCACACTCATGACTTGGATCCTCTAAACTTGATGTTTCATGGAATCCTTTCTATATTCCTTTGGGACTCATGAGTATAGTCATGTCTTCATCTCCAATGACCATCAAATGGTAGGAGAAGATGGCTTAGTTTAAGTCCAACTTCATGGTTCAATAGTTGGAATTAAGAAATAAGAGTTGAACTTGACAAATGAAAACATTAAGTTCACAAACTGTTTTTGATCAAAGATTTTTAGTTCGAAATCTAACCGTCGGAATCAAGTGAAACCAACGGGAAAGTGTCAATAACACAATATTCTACCACTGTAATTTTTGTTTCAAGGTGGTTTCATGTCTAAAGTGGTTTGGTTAGGAGTTTTGTAAGGTGACTACAATCTGTCCAGAGTTTCAGCATAGTAACACTCTTTTGAAATAAGTAAACCAATGCTTTAATAAAGTGTTTGTGACCCAAAATAATTTTTCTAAGTATATTAATGTGTTAGGAAGTCACCCTAAAAAGAACAAAGCATTTCTGATTTTTTTGCTATTTTTAGAAAATCGTACAAGAATTCTGGACAGAAGGTTGTAGAATGCTGAGTGATGTTTGGTTTTTGTCCAATTCCCGGAGATCCAACCGTTGAAACTTTGATTTCTTTTTTGGGTTAAAAACTAGACACACAGAGGTATCTTTTGTCCAAAATTCATCAAGATCAAACAGGGGAACCACGCTTTCGCATTTTTTAAAGTTATGATCTGCTCTCTGTAATTCATAAAAACTGCTACTATTTTGGTCCAATCTTATTTATTTCAACTCAAATGGCCCCTAATGTCTTGAGACCCAAATCATACTTTGAATTATGATAATTTAGCTTAAGTCCAGAGGATAAGTGACCCAAATTAGTGAATAAATCCATGTCTTATTCTTGTTCACATTCATTCATTCATGTACATTTGATGCTCATGATTAGAACTAGCTATTGAATAAAGTTGGATTTCATGCTTGATAGGTTTAAGCTAAAAATTTAGGATTGTTATTTCTAACTTCACATCTTGTATATCATGTGGACTAACCTTTTGTTTTGTAGCGCTATTAAGGTATGATCTCTAGGACCCCCTTTAATTTATTTTAATTTCTTGATTTTATTGATTTTTCAACCTCATGCGCGACACGTTAGAATTAGGATCTTGTCTTATATGTATATGTGATTAGAGACTCCTTTTTAGGATTTTCTTTTGTTTGTATGCATTGCACGTTTAATATCGCTGCTGGATCCCGGGTAAGTTCTCTTGTTCCCTAGTGCATATCATGTTGCTTGCTACTTGAAATATGTGATTTTGAATGATATTTTATCAATTGCAATTTTACACCCCTTTGGATATGCTTTTTGTAACGTATATCTATACATATATATTAGTTGAGGGTACATTTAAATTAATAATTCGATTAGAAGGATAATGAGTAGAGGCCTATCGCAAGATAGGATGAGAGAGGGTGTTTTAGTCTGACGGGCTCCTTCTTCTCTCATTCCATAATCCCCGGACCTAGTTAATCTCTGGTTTCTAAAAGATCAGTTTGCTTTTAAAATGGTTTCTTAATTTTTCCTTTTAAAAATTAAGTGGCGACTCATTTGTTTTGAATTTGAAATTTAAAAGAACTTTAAAAGAAAAGCTGTGGGTAGAAAGAAAACTACGATATCCACACATGGGTTGCATGCTAGCCCAAGAAGGAGAAGAAAGCTACTCTGAAAAAGCCATATACTACCTCAGCAAGAGGATGACTGGGTATGAGCTTAACTACTCTACCCTCGAAAAAATATGTTGGGCCTTGGTTTGGTGCACTCGCCGACTGAGGCACTACATGCTGGCCTTCCCAGTTGTGCTCATATCCCGCATGGATCCTCTAAAATACCTCCTCGAAAAACCCGCCCTGACTGGCCGTATATCCCGTTGGTTACTTCTACTATCCGAATTCGATATCAAGTACGTCACGAGCAAGTCGGTAAAAGGAAGAACCATAGCTGAGCATCTTGCGGAGCACGCTGTTGACTCCGAAGAAAATGGGGACTTTCCATTTCCAGACGAAAGTATCATGGAAATCAAAGAAGAACAGTGGAAGTTGTACTTTGATGGAGCAGCCAACATGAAAGGATACGGAGTAGGAATGATCCTAGTATCACCAAGTGGGGACCACACCCCGTTGGCAGTCAAGCTCAATTATAACTCTACCAACAACACTGCTGAATACGAAGCATGCATTCTGGGGATGGAGGCAGCCATAGAGCTTAAAGTTCAAAAGTTGGATGTCTTCGGGGATTCATACCTCATTATATCACAAGCTAGAGGAGAATGGAAAGTAAAAGAAGAAAGGTTGAAGGCCTATTATGATCATCTTGATAAACTCAAGAGGCAGTTCAAAAACATCACATTCCTCTACTTGCCTAGGGAAGAGAACCAGCTAGCAGATTCATTGGCTACCTTAGCCTCCATGATCAAAATTCCTGTGGGAGTCAGGATGATGCCTTTGGTAATTGAGCAAAGGTACGAGCATTCGTTCAACATAATCGCCGCAATCGAAGAAGAAGAGAATAAAACACCATGGTATCAAGATGTCTGGGATTTCATAGAAAAGGGGATGTACCCCCAAGAGTCTACCGAGAAAGACAAAATGGCCATTCGAAGATTCCCAGCACAATTCATCATTTGCGGTGGGAAATTGTTGAAGAAAGGGTACAACGGTCACAACCTGACTTGCTTGTTTGGGAAAAGCTCCAAAAGAATGATGGAAGAAATACATGAGGGGGTATGCGGTCCGCACATGAACGATCACATGCTGGCCAAGAAAATTATAAGACAAGGGTACTACTGGACAACATTGGAGAAAGATTGTTACGAATACGTAAGAAGGTGTCACAAGTGCCAGATCCATGCAAACATGATGCATACACCACCATCCCTTTTGTACAGCATGACCTCACCTTGGCCATTCTCAACCTGGGGAATCGATATCATTGGTGAAATCATTCTGAAAGCCTCGAACAAAAATCGGTACATTTTGGTAGCCATAGACTACTTCACAAAATGGGTAGAAGCCGCATCCTACACCAAGTTGGGGGCCAAGGAAGTGGCCAAATTCATCAAGAGAAATCTCATCTGCCGTTATGGAGTCCCCCATGAGATTATTTCGGACAACGGAAGTCATTTCAAAGAGGAAGTCAGGGATTTGTTCGAGGAATACAAAATCACTTATTACAAGTCGTCACCGTACAGACCACAGACTAATGGGGCAGTCGAAGCTGCAAATAAGAATGTCAAGACGATACTGCAGAAATCAGCCGATACCTATAAAGACTAGCATGAACAACTACCATTCGCACTTTGGGGATACAGAACATCGATAAGGACGTCCACAGGAGCAACTCCTTACTCACTAGTGTATGGGATGGAAGCAGTACTTCTGGTCGAGATAGAACTACCGTCCCTGCACGTAATGACAGAATGTGAAATTTTAGAATCAGATTGGTTGAGGGAAAGATACGAAGAATTGGCTCTCATAGATGAAAAGCGCCTAGCGGCAGTCGACCATGTCCGAATCTATCAAAAGAGGATAGCCCGTGCTTTCAATAAAAGGGTTCGTCCGAGGAAGATTGTCAAGGGCGACCTTGTCCTTAAGGAATTGAGAGCTCCGATCTTTGATCCCCATGGAAAGTTTAAACCTAAATGGGTCGGCACTTACATCGTCAAGACCATTCTTTCTGGAGGAGCAACTTTTCTCATGGACCTTGACGGTGTCGAATTCAAAGATTCAATCAACATGGATCGCCTCAAAAAGTACTATGCTTGACCATTTCCCCATAACCATTTTCTTTTAAACCTTGGTCTGAACTACGCTCGACCTGATTCCCACTTGGGGATACGTAGGCAACCACATCGGTTCGGTCGCCCCACTCACAAAAAATAACTGATTTCTTTCAAGTTTTGGCCCGAACTACGTTGGACCTGATCCCCGTTCGGGGGTACGTAGGCAGACTTTCAAAAATAAAAGGATGGCTCGCTAGGTTGAAAATTCGAAAGGACTCCTAGGCAAAAGTTAGAGCTAAATCCAAGGTGAGCAATAACAAGAGAGAGAAAAGAGCTCGCTAGGTCACCTCACTGGTGCCTAGGCAAAAGTTATGAGCATTTGAGAGAATAAAGTCGCGGTCCTTACCATAACCCAGAAATCACCCTCCACACTGGGGGCAAACTCGGCCACTCGCCTCATTTGCCTGAACCTCTTCTAAACTAGGGGCAAACGTCGGTCATCTACCTCATTTGCCTCACAACCATATATATCCCAAACCAGGGGCAAACTTTGGCCACCCGCCTCATTTGCCTCTAATCGTCCTAGCATGCCCAAGCAAGTACCAAAAGCAACATCTAATTGAAATCTCGGTTACAAAATGTTTTTAAAAAGCTAAAATGCATAGAATAAGATTCCCAAAGTAACCAAGGTTCGCCGATAAACAAAGTCGGAATATTACATAAGCAGGAAAGATAAAAAAAAAATATCTTTCAAAAAGCAATCACACATGTTCAAAGACACTTGGAGGAATGAGCAGAATCAGTCAGGTCTAGTTTTATCTTTGTGTCTTTTATTTCTTCAAAGGTCTTTAGAAATAGGCCCTTGCTCGACTGGCCCAACCCCTGATGAAAGCAGCGATGGTAGTGGCTCTGACTCTGGAAGCAAAGACCCTCTCAGTAAACCCTCGGGGGACCTCTTGAACTTGCCCATACTGTCTAGCCAATCGATGAGGATGATAGAAGGAGGTCTCTCTCAGTCCCATCAGCCACACTCTCTGGAAATCCCCAAGACTAGTGGTCACAGCATAAAGGCCCCAACGCCTCACAATCCAGCAAATGTCAGCCTCAGATAAGGCGCCCATCATACCCACCCAATCGGCAGAAGTAAAATGAGTATGAAGCACAACTCTGCAAAAATAAACTGGCGGCACATTACCTGTCCATAACTGAAGACGCTCGTAGAGCCAAGCCTGTAACACCAAAGGCGCCCCAGAAAGTAGAAGCGTTCCCTAACTTGAAGCGCGATCCAAACCATTCAGGGTTTCAGCTAGAACCATGGCCATGGGGTTCTTACCTGCCTTCAGTCTGAGACATACATGCACTAAGTCGCTAGAAGTACTCGAGAACAAGAAGTGCGAAGTCATACACAGAATCAGAGCAGCCCCACGAGTAGCATCATACACGCTGGGATTCCCAGGACTGGCATATCGAGCAATTATGGAAGCAATGTCTAGAACCTCACCTTGAATCAGCCGGCGAGAAATAGTGATGGAACAATTCAGATATTCAGCCAAGCCTCGCGTAGGACTGAGGGTATCAGCAGAAGGGATAATCAGGGTAGAATCAGAATCATAGCCAAGAATAGCACAGAACTCCTCAAATAGGGGGCATATCTCCAGGCCATTGAAGTTGAAGACATGGTTCACCGGGTCCTAGTGGGTAATAGCAGCACGCAAGAACTCAGTGTTCAGGGTCATCTGGCGAAGAGAGAATAGCTTGGTCAAGCCGTAGCTAAAGAGGTTGATCCGTTCCACACCATCCGTGATGTTTAGCCAAGCTGTGAGTTGAGCGGGATCATACAAAGCCATATTTTCGGTCGCGGCTCTAGAAAAATTCAAAATTTCGGCAGCACCTCCCCGTTTCACAGACTATCCCACCTGCAAGGCAAAAAACTCACTATCACAAAACTACCCATCGCAGTAACACCCAACAATCACAGTGCACATGTATCATCACACGATCATCAACTAAAACAAGCACACAACTGCGCCTCCAAACCGGAAGCTATCCGGCCTAAAAGGCAAAACATCATAATAATTTGTCAAAGGTCACAAACTGTTCCACACATCATCCTACACTGTCCAAATAGTCACATCACCAGTACAACCCAATCGAAAACATAAAAAGAAAATAAAACAAGATTCCCATTTAGGAGGCCTCAGTCCTCCTCTTCTTTATCCTCTGTCGGACCACCCGGAGTGTATGTCGGCGACGACCTCCTCCTACCACCTCTGCACCTCGGACCAGTCCTCGATGAGCCAGCCCCGCCCCCACGGTATTGCACGCACAAATAAAATGAAGGCAATCAGTAAAAAAACAACAAAAAATACAAAAACAGAGTTAAGTCAGAAACCTACCAAGGACGCCATCTGATTGGCAGCAAAATGACATATTCCATCCATTTGTCAAAGGGTAAAATCTAGGGTTAGAACCTCATAACCTTGAGGAGCGTAAAATTAGAAACATACCTGGTGGTCTCGTGTGAGGACCAAGGACCGTAAGCTAGCCGCCAAAGCGTGACCCTCTTCAGCGTAACTCCAAGGAACGTTGAGGACGCCCGCTGGCTGAGTAGGGTACCCGCATGTGACTCGTGGCACCTCCATCACTTAGGGAGTGCCATCAGTGCCTAGAACATTGACTGTCCAATCCCATGGAGGGATAGGATCAGAAGTCGGAGGAGCCTGTCTCCTGTACATCTCGCGAAGCTGTAGGTACAAAACAAGTTACGAAAAGATGAGTAAAAAACATAGGCAACGGATAGAGACGAAAGCATAAAGGAAACTCACCTCCAGGAGTGGGAAGTTGGGCATCAGGAAGCGGCCACGGTAAGCCTCAGAGCCGGTCTCAGAGAGAAAGTGATCCCAAACATCGGTGCCAGCTAAGGCCACCAGCAGAGCATCACTAGAAAGGTCACTAGCATCCATCGCAGGGGGATTATGAGGGACGCGATACCTGGAACCACCAACCACCTGTCGGGACACTCGCTCGCCAAGGAACCACTGCCTGTACTCGGTACTCTCTATCAGAAGTCGACAAGAGGAAAGAGGTTTGACCGCTTGAATCTCCTCTGGGGCAGCATAGGCGACGCGCTCCCAAGGCGTCCAATCAACACTAGCAGCCGTCAACTCGGTTAAGAAGTTTCTGAGCAAAACAATCGGTGGGCCCCACTCTTCACCCCCACAACATCCCTCTGCCATCTCAAGCCTCGTGGAAACAGAGGCACATGAGCCATACCATCCTCGTCTTCACTTGATTCATCCGCAGGGGAAGGAGCTAGCATCTTCAGGTACTCAAAGCTCCAAAGCTGCACAGACAAAGGAGAAAGTTATAAAGGGTACTGAAATCAAAAAGCCAAAAGATAAAAAAGATGCAGTACATACCTCCCAAGCTCGCCAAAATCCCCCTGTCGATTTAACATCGCCCCGGGAAACCTCACCCATGTGCTTGTAAAGATGGGCCAAGGCAGCACCGCCCCAGTCGTAGGAGGGGATCTCATCAATGGTCGTCAGGCAAGAAAGGAATCTCAAGCTCACCCGGTCGTTCCGTGTCGCAAAGATCGAACAACCAAGGACATACAGAAGATATACCCTTAAAAGCTGAGAATTGTTCAGGTTATGATTCCCTATGCCATAGGCCCGGTAAAGCCAGCCACAAGGAAACTAGTGCCTCTCCAGATTAGGGGGAACAGCCCCGATCAACATCTCGACAGCCTCAGGGTCGATCTCATAGAAATAATCCAGAATCAGGCGTTTCCCGCCTACCCTCAAACCGGTAATCATAGAGTAGTTGAAGGGCGTCATGGTCATCTCGCCAAACGGCAGATGGAAAGTATTGGTGGTGTCCCAACACCTCTCAGCCAGAGCATAAAAATGTGCCAAATCATTGCTGCTCTTTGAAACTAGACGGACGAACCTCCAAACCCGGCATCGTCTACCATCCTCTTGACGGTGGGCGAGAGGTGAGTATACCATAGGAAAGCGTGAGCGAGGCTACCGTGGCCCTTTAATGTCACTTCTGGCACCTGCACATACCAAAGACAACAAAATGATGCACAAAATCACTATTCGCGACCCGAGGTTTAAATTCACAAAATCAACGTTCGAGCACAAATCGGACTTCTAACGATCTCTAGGTGCACACTACGACTCACAAAACTAGCACAATACATGAAAATAGTCCTAAATCGTCGAAGGTTTCACATACCAAGCTCGCTAGAGCCGCGGCCAAAAGATGACGTTGGGGGTCCCGTAAAATCAAGTCCGGGGTTTGTATCTCGGCCTTCATCCTTTCCTTGGCCTTCTTAGACGGTCTCCTCGAGCTCGAAGCCATGGATCTACAAAGAAAATGGAAGTCAAAGTTTAACTTTCTTTTTGAAAATTTGAGCAAACCAAAACACCATTCAAAATTCCAACTACAGGGAAAGATTACTCACCTGAGCGCGCACAAGCTGCGTTTTGACGGATTTTGGCTCCAAAACACCCCAAAATGACCAAGAATGAGCTTGAAAAGCTCAAAAACCTGAGATATACAAAAATGGAGTCCGGCCACCCAGTGCCGCCACGACACTGCTCCCCGCGGGCCTCGCTTCGCTCCGTTTGCTCCGTTTTGACCCGTTTTGGCCTTTTTCAGCCCATTTTTGGCCCCGATCAGCCTCGGTGGCCCATTTCGGTCAAGATTTATGGGGTTTTACCCCGAACAGTCCAAAATTTGTCAGGGCTACCTCCAATAGGCAGGAACTGAGAAAAATCGACTCCCGAAGACCCGAATCGGCTGTTTCAGGACAACCGTCGCAAATTTTGATCAAACACGAGAGTTCTGATAATGAATCCTGGATTTTGGCTGATGCACCGAAAGAAAAGAGATTCTCTGAGAACCTTACATCATCCCCCGAGGACAGAAACAGACAGATACCAGCTCCCGGAGGCCCCGACCAGCCCTCTTGGATTGAGCGCCGAAAGATTTGATCAACCGTTAGAGATTCAGAGATGGGTCCTGGTTCCCGATCAAGGAAAAAGAGTTTCTCTGAGAACCCTACATCATCCCCCGAGGAAAGAAACTGAAAGATTTGATCAACCGTGAGAGATTCAAAGATGGGTCCTGGTTCTCGATCAAAAAGAGATTCTCTGAGAACCCTACATCATCCCCCGAGGACAGAAATCGAAAGATTTGATCAACCGTGAGAGATTCAGAGATGGGTCCTGGTTCCCGATCAAAAAGAGATTCTCCGAGAACCCTACATCATCCCCCGAGGACAGAAACCAAAAGGTAACAGCTCCCGGAGGCCCCGACCGGCCCTCTTGGATTGAGCGCCGAAAGATTTGATCAACCGTGAGAGATTCAGAGATGGGTCCTGGTTCCCGATCAAGGAAAAATAGATTCTTCGAGAACCCTACATCAATCCCCAAGGACAGGTACCGAAAGATACTAATTCCCACTACCCTCAGCAGAAAGTAACAAAAGAGGAATCGACTCCCGAAAATCGGCCGTCAGGAACGATCAGAACATCGCCCGCATCAAGATCTTTTGATTATCAAGGATTTTTCTCATCTTCAGCTTTATCACAAGATCCCTCGGTCACTTTTGGCTGTCGTCTTCTAAACAAAGCACATCTGATCCATCTCACTCGTCTGCAAAGCACACTTCCCGTAATTTGAGAAGCTTGCCTTGAAACCCAGAGTCTTTTCAGACCGTGGTCGGCCACTGCATCATAGTCAGAAGCGCTAGCACAACACAAGTCCACTTGAAATGGCACATACCCCATAGCACCAGCTAATACTAGGATCAGAACACTAGGCATGATAGGATTCATGACACAATTCATATCTCATCCATGCATTGCATACCATCCTCATTGCATAGCATCCGCCTGATTGTTGTATATGTGCATGTGTGAGTCATTCCTTTGTGCCCCGAACTATGCCCTGGTCTGATTCCTCCGGGGATACATAGGAAGCTCACACAGAGCACGACCAGCACTAGACCTCAGCATCATTGCATCTTTCGCAACGCTTTTACCCTAAATCTATAGCCTCCAAAAAGTCCTGTCTCTTCAAAGCTTTGGCACTCGCTTGCGACATGCGTTGCCTCGCAAGTTCATGCCAAAGAGGGGCAAACTGTAGACACCCCATTTTGTCGGCTACCAGATTTAGGAGACCCATAGCTTGGTGGTTCACAATGATCGTAAAAGACTCGAAAGGACTCCTGGAAGCCAATTCTATCTCTCAGAATGCTCAGAGTGACCAAAATGCCCCTGAAAGCCCAAAAGCTCCCAGATTTGGACCAAAAGTTCTGGAAATATGCTACGTCACAAGAAAAATGATAAAATGAGTTTTTAAGTAAAATCGAATGAAATCGTCAGCTCCCAGAGACCTCCGAAAGTCCCGAAAAATCCCCGTTGACCGGTTTGACCAAGTTTGACCAAAATCGTCCAAATTTGCCAGAATCATTCTAGATTATGAGAAAAGTATTAAAATGAGTTTTAAAATAAAATCGAGCAAAAACGTCAGCTCTTGGGAACTCCCGGAGATTTCCAGAACTTCTCGGGAATCCCAGGTTTGACCAGAATTTGACTTTAGAACCGGGGCACCATAACAATTTTCAAATATTTTTCATGGATACTAGAGGTCAATAGCTTTCTGACGGTATATCGTACATAATTTTTGGATTTAAAACGAGTTTATTATGAATTTTTGAAGACGAAAAAGGCGATCAAATCGGCTTTTATCGCAAATACCGCAAAACTTTTCAAAGTAACCTATCCCTGAACTATTTTTTATGTAAAGTAGACTCCATTACCTTTCCAACGGTATATCACAACCTCAATTTGGAGTTCGTATGCATTTTCTGTGAATTTCGAACGAATTAGGGCCTTTTTACGAATACCGGAACCTCTGGGGGCCTAAACAGCATTATCTGAATGAAGGAAGAGCAGTGCCGCCGCGGCACTGGCCCACTGCCTTCGCGGCACTCTCCTCCAGAGCAGTGTATTTTTGTAATTTTTCTTGGGGGTTCATTTTGATTAATTGAAAACCAAAACGACGTAGTTCTATGATTTCAGATGTTTGGGACCAATGGGAACACTTCTAAAACCCCAAAACCACCCCAAATTGGCCTATTCAAGCCCCCCATTGCTCTTCATTTTGGAGGTGTCATATGAAAGCTTAGAAAAAGTTTGGGAGAGAAAGTTGTAGAGATAAGGTTAGAATAGAGAGAAAAGAAGCTTCCTTCTTTGATTTTCAAAACAAAAGTGAGTTCTAAACTTTGTTTTTACTTCATTACTCCCATTTACTTCAACATTCAATACACCCAACCACCATTTTAGTGAGCATTTAAGAGAGTGGAAACTTCTTCCATGTCCAATGTCATTACATATGAGTGAAACACCAAACTACAAGTTCTATACATCATGAATATCATCTATTGATTGCTATCTATTTACTTGTTTGCTTATATAATGTTCATCTCTTCTCATCTCACTTCTTTTTGATTTTCTTTATTTACTTACTAGTCCATCATCATCTAAATGATGAAATGAAGTTTGGGGTGAGTGAATCCTTATGGATAGTAGCTCTTGACCTCAAAAACATGTTTGATAGATGATGATCATAACTTCAATACCTCCAAGGTATTCTTGAAGTTATGTTCAAAATAAAAATAAATCTCTCCAACAATCTTGGAGGTTCTTGATGATGAGTTTGAGGTTGGAATTTTAAGTGGCTATAACCTTCATTGAGTATTGAAAATATGCTTTCAAAATATCTGCTCCAAAACCTCTCTTAAAATCCCCTCATTTTAATCCCAAGAAAGAAAACTCTAGTTTTTCCCAAAATTTTCAAAACAGTGAGTAATCTGAGTTCAAAGATTTTTCTAGAACTCAATACTCAACATATGGATGCAAGGCCACTTGGAAAGTATTCCTAACTCATTGGAGAACACCCATGATTTTTGGTTTGACTTGGAAGTACTTGGAAATGGTCCATTTGGACCCAAACATTTCTTCCAGACATTCTATTTTTGCTGTCACAGCAGCTAGGTCCACTTCCAACCTCTTTTTCAGAACACGTTTCCAAAAGGGGTGGTCTTAACTTATTTTTCCCTTAAACTTCAATGTCTTAGGGAACCTTCTGTATAAAATGGGCCTCTAGATCATTTATTTTCATTTTCTAAGATATTTCAACATTTCAGTCGACAGTATGGACTCTGTTTCTGAGTGACCTCTATTGTTTATATGATTTCTCTCAATCTGTGATAGTTATTAAATATTGGCTTTTTGGGTTGTGTTTTAGACAAAATAAGGAAGATTGCCATAAAAAATCATGCATTTAAAACATTTCTAACCCCTCTTTTCAATTTCTAAAAGATCATGTTACTGTTCTATCCACAGCGCGCGAGCCTACTGAACAGACCAAGTATGAGCGCTCGAGTTTAGTAATATGTAACAGATTAGTTTGTTTCATGTTAATTTTATAAGGATCATGCTATGTATGATTGTTCTATGAGCTGTAAAAGTTATACCGTGGGATGTTCTTTATATTTATGCTTATATGTGCTATGTAGACGTTGTACATCATGCTATTCGAGTAAGTACCTTAATAATGAATTACTTATATAATGAAAGAGGAAGGAATGAGGAAGGAATCTTGGACTTTACAAAGACAAGCAATCAAGCTCACTCGAGCGTTCGAGCCTACTGGTTTAACAAAGAATATGTTTTTCTATGGTAAAAAAAGGGTGAGATGAACTAGTAATGTATATGAGTGCGATATGTAAACTTCGAGTATAATATAAGACGTACTTAAGTATGATAATCTAAGAATAATGCGCATAAACTAATTATACTGCGTGCAAGGCCACTTGGAAAGTATTCCTAACTCATTGGAGAACACCCATGATTTTTGGTTTGACTTGGAAGTACTTGGAAATGGTCCATTTGGACCCAAACATTCCTTCCAGACATTCTATTTTTGCTGTCACAGCAGCTAGGTCCACTTCCAACCTCTTTTTCAGAACACGTTTCCAAAAGGGGTGGTCTTAACTTATTTTCCCCTTAAACTTCAATGTCTTAGGGAACCTTCTGTATAAAATGGGCCTCTAGATCATTTATTTTCATTTTCTAAGATATTTCAACATTTCAGTCGACAGTATGGACTCTGTTTCTGAGTGACCTCTATTGTTTATATGATTTCTCTCAATCTGTGATAGTTATTAAATATTGGCTTTTTGGGTTGTGTTTTAGACACAATAAGGAAGATCGCCATAAAAAATCATGCATTTAAAACATTTCTAACCCCTCTTTTCAATTTCTAAAAGATCATGTTACTGTTCTATCCACAGCGCGCGAGCCTACTGAACAGACCAAGTATGAGCGCTCGAGTTTAGTAATATGTAACAGATTAGTTTGTTGCATGTTAATTTTATAAGGATCATGCTATGTATGATTGTTCTATGAGCTGTAAAAGTTATACCGTGGGATGTTCTTTATATTTATGCTTATATGTGCTATGTAGACGTTGTACATCATGCTATTCGAGTAAGTACCTTAATAATGAATTACTTATATAATGAAAGAGGAAGGAATGAGGAAGGAATCTTGGACTTTACAAAGACAAGCAATCAAGCTCACTCGAGCGTTCGAGCCTACTGGTTTAACAAAGAATATGTTTTTCTATGGTAAAAAAAGGGTGAGATGAACTAGTAATGTATATGAGTGCGATATGTAAACTTCGAGTATAATATAAGACGTACTTAAGTATGATAATCTAAGAATAATGCGCATAAACTAATTATACTGCGTGCGTTAGTTGATGATGCCTAAGTTGCGATAGTAAGAAGTAAACGAGAGGATCATGTCTGTTGGTCTGGTCCTTGTGTTTCGTCCATGAAAGAGTAATAAGTTTGTAATGTTATTGAGATGTCACTATGGCTATAAGGGCAACAGTGGTAAGAGTAGTCGTACCTCAGCAATACTATTTTTTATATATATGCTAGGATGGCAAGGGCAATTATAGTGCCTCATCGGTACTATCGAGGTCAGTTGCATTGAGATGGTTAATAGGCCATTTGGGCTCAAATGTCAAGTAAGTTGGCCATTTGGGGCTATGATGACAAGATAACCAAGGCTGAATGGAATAAGTTGGGGTTACTCAGTAATGAGGCCAATTGGGATAATATGTCATGAAAGTGGCTAGTTGGGCTAAAGATGACAAGAAATATCAAGCAAGTGGCCAGTTGGGCTAAAGCTGATAAGAGGATAACCATAGGCCATGTTAGGCTACGATATTCAAGGCCAAAGGCATTCGTGCCGGAGTGCATGAAAAGAGTCGAGTCTGTAAAGATTGGATATGTAGTCCAAAGTAGAGTAAAGATTGGATCGGTGATCCAAAGTAGTCAAGTTGTAAGAGATTGAACCTATGGTTCAAAGTGGATTCATCAAGTTTGATTGGACCAGTGGTCCAAAGTGATCAATTGGTTGTTGTCAGTTGTACTTTTAAGTTTGAATACTGTCGTTGAGTGCTTTCTAACATATGAGTCACGATGAGATTGAGATTAAGTGAGACTTAATGTAATATTTTTCTAAAGTATTAAAAGGGAACATTTTCTTCTAAAAGGGAATAAGAAGTGTTTTCTGAGCCTGTTCAATGTAGTAGGTTTACTCACTCAGTTTGTAGTAAAGCTGATAACTTTTATGTCCTAGACAATCAAACAACTAGATCTTGCAGAGGCTGATTACCGGAACAAGGAGTATGTCGAGGAAGGATATGGGTTTGCGAGCTAGCAGGCAAAAGTGACTTTTTATCTTATGCTAGTAGTTAAGGCACTAGATGCCGATCTAATTAGTATGTTGTAGGGCATTATGCCCAAGATGTTACTCTCTTTTCTTTCCCCTCTATGGTACTATAATAATGAGATTTAAGACTCTGATGTTTAATATATAAGTATGCCTAGACCGCCATGTTATTACTGCTGCTTGTAATTATGATATCGGTCCTTTTTTTGTTATGAACAATCATGAGGTATTCAACCTGCCACAGACCTACGGACCCAAAAGAGAAAATGTTTAAATTTTTCCTATTTTGGCTACTCTATGGTGTGATAGGGATTTTTGGTATCAATGCCCCAGGTTTAGTCATGCTCGTTGATTGTCCTACATATATGAGCCTTAAGATACCTTATGACTAGCACCGACTTAAGAAAGTTTCTTTTAGATCATGGAGCCTGAGGAGGGCGATGATGACCCTATGGAGGTTGAGGGGGATGGAGATGAGCATGGTGAGGATGATGAGGGAGTAAAAGATGAGCATGTGGATGATCCCAATGTTGAGCCCTAGGACGAGGGGGAACATAAGGACAATCATGATGATGATCAAGAGGGAGAGCTAGAGGAAAACCCCAATGAGGACGAGGATGATGGTGTCACGCCCCGGAGCGGCATAAATAGAGAAAAATAAATTTCCTTTATGGGTCCATAGGGAATGACGGGTGAAGTCACACGATTGTCCACACCACGCAGTACTAAGCAACAAAAGTAATAGTGTAACAACAACGAAGTCTAGGTTCTAATCATAAAGCAACATAGAGTCAACAGCAGTTACTAACTATTACATATCAGAGTCTCGAATCAAATATAAGGCAGCGGAAGTACAAATGCCAAGGCAACATATGCCTGACTACAAAAAGAGTTCTAAAGCGGTAAAGACAATTAGCTACAATCCTAGTCTAGTCTTCAGTTGGCATAAGGGTAGTCCTCGGCTTAGTAGTCTTCTTCGGTCTGACCTCCGTCGGGGAAATTCTCCACAGGAACTCCGTCACCGGCATAGTAGTCTCCTTCTGCAGGCCCTTCACCTGTATAGTCATAACCAGGGTGCGCTGGAACGTAGAAATGTCCAGCGGCATAAACGCCGTCAGCTTAATGAAAGCCGAGTGAGTTAGATACTAACAGGGTATCAACTATTGAAGTTATTACAAGTTATAAACCGTAACCAAATTAGAACTCTGTAGGGGTAACTCCTTTAATCAAACCAATGATCCGATCACTAACGTTTTACTTATTATAAGACCGATAACATGTCTAGATAGGGGAACAGACTCGACAGTAGTTCAACTCTATAACACACCATTGCTCATCCACCGCTTTTAAGAACATATGCACAGTTCACCGCATGTCATGGATACCACGTTAGTCCATCCCCCGCTTTTAAGAACATATGCACAGTTCACCGCATGTCAGGGATATAACGCTTTAAACAACAGTACATCATTCTATGCCACGACTTAGCGACGTCTACCAGTGATCACGGTCCACCGCATGTCATAGACACCTTCGTCTGTCTACCGCTTTTAAGAACATATGATTAGATCATCTGGCTATCTTAGGGCAAATGGTCCGGTTCACCGCAAGTCATAGACACCTTCGTCTGTCTACCGCTTTTAAGAACATATGATCGACCAAAGCCCGCCCACGCAAGGTTCCCGAATCTTAGCAAACCTACTTAAGTTCAACTCTATTACCGATACATGACAATCCCAATGTGGCCCGACTACTCTGAATGAAATGAACGTCAACTCCAAAGGATTCACAACTATTCCGTTATCTAACATTATAAACATTCTCCGTTAAATCTCGTTGTTACTACGATCCTACGCTGCATTAATTCATTATCATGTCTGTATTACAATAATAAAGCATGCTGGGAAGTATTGAACAGTAAATAAACAACTAAACAGTTATTACATTAACTAAACAAGTAAAACAGTAAACTGTAACTTCCAATCGATTGATATCTATGTCAATCGATTGGTATAAAAGTAGTGTCAATCGATTGGAAGAAAGTTCAATCGATTGGATCACAGTCCATGTCAATCGATTGGAAGAAAGTTCAATCGATTGGATCACAGTCCATGTCAATCGATTGCATAAAATGTCAATCGATTGAGACATGAAAGATGTCAATCGATTGATATAGTGTCAATCGATTGACACTTCGTCTTCTTCACAGAGAAGACTGTCCAGCAACATATAAACGGGAAATATGGTTTCTTCTCCATTTCTTCATTCAAAACATGTCATAACATCAATGTAAGGCTACCAAGTGAGTTTAGAACTCACCTAGGCGTTAAGGGCGTGTTTGGGAACGTGTTTTGAAGCTTGAGCTTCAATGGTGGTCCTCCTCTCTCTCTCTCTTTCCTCTGCTCTCTGCCTTCTCTCTTCTCTTTCTCCTTCTTTTCTTCTTCTTTCTGACCTTCTTCTTCTTCTTCTTCTCAGTCCATCTCTGAGTGTGTGTGTGTAAATATATGTAAATATGTGAGTATATATATATATGAGTGTATATATATATATATAAACACACACAAACACTCCCTCTCACTCTCTCTGATTTCTGTAAACAGAAATACGCAGGAAAAGGGTTGGTTTATATAGAGAATGAGTGTTCACGTGGCCTCTCCTCAGCCAGAGCAAAAGAATCTGCCCAGCTGCCTCCAATCGATTGACATAAGTGTCAATCGATTGATATAGTCAATCGATTGGTATAAAGTTCAATCGATTGGAACAATCAATCGATTGAGATAAAGTTCAATCGATTGGTATGTAAAATATACCAAGGGTAAGGCCAAGCTCATACAAGTATTAAAAGAAACATACAATGTCTTAGTTATATAATATATTACAAAATACAGGGTATTACATCATCCACCACTCACAAAAGATTTCGTCCCCGAAATCCGAAATAAACTGGGTTAAAACAAAAATGGAAACTTCTCTCGCATCTCTGACTCCAACTCCCATGAAGCTTCTCCTTCGTCGTGGTGCTTCCACTGAACCTTCACTAGCGGAATATCCTTGTTTCTGAGCTTCTTCACTCCTCGGTCTAGAATACGCACTGGTCCTTCGTTGTAGGTCACGTTCTCGTTCACCTCGATATCTTCAAAACTGATCTCGTGCGCTGGGTTGTGGGCACATTTCCTCAACATGCTGATGTGGAAAACGTTGTGTACTCCTGACATCTTTGGCGGCAACGCAAGTCGATAAGCAACCTTCCCAACACGTTCTAGGATCTCGAAAGGTCCGATGAATCGTGGCGACAACTTGCCTCTTTTCTGTCCGAATCTGACGATACCTCGAACTGGCGAGACTTTAAGTAGCACATGATCTCCAACTGCAAACTCTAGATCTTTCCGTCGCTTGTCGGCATAGCTCTTGCATCTGGATTGCGCTGTCTTCATCTTTTCTCGTACAATCTGGATCTTCTCGTTGGTTTCTCGAATCATCTCGGGCCCAAGTAGTTGAGTATCTCCGACTTCGGCCCAACATAGCGGCGATCGGCAAGGTCTTCCATACAAAGCTTCAAACGGCGCCATCCCTATGCTCGTGTGGTAGCTGTTGTTGTAGGCAAACTCGATCAAAGGTAGATGTGTCTCCCATGAACTCTCGAATTCAATGACACAGGCTCGCAACATATCTTCCATCACTTGATTGACTCGTTCTGTCTGACCGTCTGTTTGTGGATGAAGGGCTGAACTCAAATTCAATGAAGTTCCCATTGCTGTCTGAAGGCTCTTCCAGAATTCTGCGGTAAAGCGTGAATCTCGATCTGAAACTATTGAGACGGGTACTCCGTGCAGTCGCACTACTTGCTGTAGATACATCCGGCTCAATCTTTCAACAGGGTACGTCATGCTGTAGGCGATAAAATGTGCTGACTTGGTGAGTCGATCTACTACTACCCAAATAGCGTCGTGGTTTTGCTGAGACTTCGGCAACCCAACCACAAAATCCATGGTGATATGCTCCCATTTCCATTGGGGAATCGGTAGCGGTTGTAGGAGTCCAGGTGGTTTCTGATGCTCTGCCTTTACTTGTTTGCAAATAAGACATTGTGATACATACTCGGCCACTTCTCGCTTCATTCCTTGCCACCAGAAGTTTCTCTTCAAGTCCTTATACATCTTGTTTCCTCCTGGGTGGATAGTCATCCTTGACTTGTGTGCTTCGTCCAGAATGTTCTTCCTGAGACCATCGTCACTTGGCACACAGAGTCTACCTTTGCATCTTAGTGCTCCGTCCGCACTAATACTCCATATCTCGGGTTCCTTTGCGGACATCTTGGCAAACCATAACTTTAAATCCTCGTTCGACTGTTGAGCTTCCAAGATGCGGCTGATGAGAGTCGGTTGTACAGCAAGACATCCAAAGTGTTGTCCTTCTCCTGATTCCACTGGTTGAAGATCGAATTCGGCTAACGTCTCCATTGCTCGCCATTCTCTAATCAAAATCGAAGCAACCAAAAGGCGTGGCCTCCGGCTCAGAGCGTCGGCTACAACATTTGCTTTACCCGGGTGGTATTGCAAAGAGAAGTCGTAGTCCTTGAGTAGTTCCATCCATCTCCGTTGTCGCATGTTCAACTCCTTCTGAGAGAACAGGTATCTTAAACTCTTGTGATCTGAGAACAAGTCGAACTTTTCTCCATACAAATAGTGTCTCCAAATCTTCAAGGCGAACACGATTGCGGCTAGTTCTAAGTCGTGCGTCGGATAGTTCTTCTCATGCGGCTTCAATTGTCTTGATCCGTATGCAATGACATTCCCCTCTTGCATTAGCACACAACCAAGTCCTTGGTGTGATGCATCACTATAGATTATGAATTGTTCACCACTCTTAGGTATCGCAAGCACGGGTGCTGAGGTTAGTCTCTCTTTCAATTCCTGAAATGCATCCTCATGTCTATCAGTCCATTCGTACTTCGTCTCCTTCCTAGTCAGGCTTGTCAACGGTCCTGCGATTCTAGAGAATCCTTCCACAAATTTCCGGTAATACCCAGCCAATCCAAGAAAACTCCTAACTTCGGTTGCATTGGTTGGCCTGTTCCAGCTCAAGACTGCATCGATCTTAGATGAGTCTACGGAAATCCCATCCTGTGATATCATATGTCCCAGGAATTTAACTTCCTGAAGCCAGAATTCACATTTGCTGAATTTCGCATACAGACTATTGTCTCTGAGAGTCTGTAGAGCAATTTGTAGATGCTTCTTATGTTCTTCTTCCGTCCTTGAATAAATTAGAATGTCGTCGATGAATACTATAATGAATTGATCCAGATAGGGTCTGAATACTCTATTCATTAGGTCCATGAATACTGCCGGGGCATTAGTCAATCCAAAAGACATCACTAGAAACTCATAGTGTCCATATCTCGTCCTGAAGGCAGTTTTTGGTATATCCTTCGGTCTAACTAGCAATTGATGGTATCCTGAACGCAAATCAATTTTTGAGAATATCCTTGATCCTTGTAGTTGATCGAACAGGTCGTCTATCCGGGGAAGTGGATACCTATTCTTGATCGTGACCTTGTTCAGCTCCCTGTAGTCGATACAGAGTCGTAGCTCTCCGTCCTTCTTTTTCACAAATAAGACTGGTGCTCCCCAAGGTGATGTACTCGGGCGAACAAAACCTAAATCTTCAAGTTCCTGAACTTGCTTCTTCAATTCTAGCATTTCTATTGGCGCCATTCGGTACGGGGTCTTAGAAATCGGCAACGTTTCGGGTGCTAACTCGATGCAGAAGTCTATCTCTCTCTTTGGTGGAAGTCCTGAGATACTTCGGAACACATCTTCAAAGTCTTGAATAACGGGGATCTGGTTGATAGTAAGCTCCGTGCTTGAAGTCTTAATCGTGGCTAGGCAGCTTGTGATAAACATGTCGCTCAACGGTTGGCACTGAAATCTGATCTGCGGGCAACCAGGCGTCGAAAAGACAATGGTCCGACTAACACAATCCAGGTTAGCGCCATACTTAGTAAGCCAATCCATTCCTAGGATCACGTCGAACTCAGACATTGACAGGACTATCAAGTCTGCTGGAAAATTCCTACCTTCTAGTGTCAAGGGACAATCCTTGCACACCTTACCTAACTTAACGGATACTCCCAAGGGCGAAACGGCATTAAGGGTCGGCTCAAGTGCTAGGGGTAACAAACCCAAATCACGCACCATCTTGATAGCTATGAAAGAACGGGCGGCACCGGTATCAAACAAAGCTCTAACTTGACAGTGAAATAAAATGAGTGTACCTTCCAAGTTTTGCTGTTCCTCTGCATTATACCCTGCATTGTCAGGGATGATGGCATTCACCCTAACCTGTCCTTGCTGTCCTTGAGCAGGCGCTCCATAGTAGCCTCCACGTGGTGCTCGACAATCCTTGCTTATGTGACCAGGCTTGTTACAGTTGCGGCAAACGAGGTCATTACGCCGGTTGGTCTTGGGGGCTGTGCAATACCTTGCAATATGTCCGGGCACTCCACAGTTGAAACATCCATCAATATTCTGTCGCTGAGCGACGGGCTGTGCCTGAGGTGGTCCTCGCTGTTGATTATGTTGTCGAGGAAAATTAGCTTGGGGCTTCCTTGTCCCATCCCATGTGCGCTTAGTTCCCTGATAGTTGTTGGTCTGGGGTTTCCATCCTTGGTTGTTCCTTGATAATTGTGCGGAAAAGTTCCTTGGTTGGAAGGTCCTGGGTGGAGGTCGATTCACTTGTGGTCTTTGCACAGGGTAAGCATCCTTTTCCAAACTTGAAGCAAGACGGACAATCCCTTCAAATGACTGGCCCAGATGGCCTATCATCATGTGCCGGAGGTGTGGGTTGAGTCCTTGGTGGAATCGCTTGACCTTCTTGACGGAGGTGTCTATCATGTGCGGAGCGAAATGGGAAAGTCGCTCGAATTGTGTAGTATACTCCCTGACTGTCCAGTTTCCTTGGGTTAGACTCAGGAAATTCCTCTCTTGTTGATCTCTTTCGTCCTCAGGGAAATACTTCTCGAGAAATCGAGCCTTGAATGCTTCCCAAGGCATTCTCCTTGCAGCGTCAATCCCAATCGTGGCTCTCTCGGCCTCCCACCAGTCCGCGGCGGAGTAAGTCAGTTGAAATGCGGCTAGACGTCTCTTGTCAAGCTCACTGCACTCCAGGGCTTCAAAGATTAGCTCCAACTCTCGTATCCATTGCTCTGCTTTCCAGGACTCTGCCATGCCGTCGAACTTCTCGGGTCGCAGGCCACGAAATCGTTCCAACAGTTTATCGCCTGTCTGCCTTGGAGGGACAAAGTGGTTGTTACCATTGTCGTTGGTGGCATGATTGTAGGTATCGCCGATGTGCTCCATCCGTTGCATGAAAGCTTCGAAGACTCCAGTTGGGTCCATACCCTCGGGAATGGGTGCTCCCAGTCGTGCTTGGTTCCTTGTGGGTCCCACCATAGTGATCCATGTGAGGTATACCTATGAAGGATCTAACGATTAGCTGACAATCTCCTCGGGGAAATAATCATACTTAAATAACAGAAAGCATAACATGAATCAAAATCACAACCATAACATAACAATGAGGTGTTAACAAAAATATCCAAGAGAAACGATCTGCCATATATATATACCAAAAAGATGTACAGCGGAGTACACAATAGATCATCTGTGTACCGCGTAGTACATGATCCTATACAAGATCTAAACAAAAGAAAGATATACACAAAACCACTACTGGTGGCTACCTATACCAAAAAGGCTACGGTCAATAGCTGTCTATGTAAGCGTCAAAAGTAAGTGGACAACATGTCCTAAAGTCAAGCGAAAAAGTCTAAGTCCTAAAGGTACTGGACTCAAAAGTTGTCCACATCGGATCCATAGATGGAAGCCTCGTCCTCTGGGGCAACCTCAGACAAAACATCATCCTCATCCATGTCATCGTCATCCATCATGTCCTCATCCTCTATCACTACATCCTCGATCAGCTCGGGTCCATCATGCTCCACGACAACTCCCAAATCCCCTGCATCAGCGGCCATGTCAGCCTGGGCTACATCAAATGCGGCTGCGAGTGCCTCAGCCTGTACCATAGCCTGTGCCAACTCCAGTGCTCCGATCTCAAATCCATGGGGATGTGCAGCCATCTCTGTGGCCCACTCAGCTGCTAGCTGTGCTATAACTCCTCCTGGTAAGACTGGTACTACTGCATCATCGTCTGCGGCTACCTCCTCTTCCTCTATCGGATAACCCTCTGCAACCACAATATCTACGCCAACTGGCACGTCCATACCGGCTGGGTCTACGGGGTCCTCCTCCTCTGGATCATACTCCGGCTCCTCGTCATCGGTGTCCTCGTCCTCTTCATCTTCCATCTCCTCATCTGCATCCTCTGGCTCATCGTCGTCATCGCTCTCATCATCACCCTCCGGATCCTCGTCTGCTGGGGGTGCATCAGCCATGTCCTCTTCTGGTAGGGGTGGAGGTGCTGCTCTAACCTGTGCAAGTAGAACCTGGTACGAAGAACGGTCTCGTAACATCAGTAGAGAATCCTCCTCGATGCGTTTGAAGGTCTCCTTGCGGTAGATCATCTCCTGACGTATCACTTCTGGGTCCTGGGTCCCAAATCTCTGCTGCTCAATCTGCATGTCTCGCTCTGTCTCTACAATAGCTCTCTGTCTAACCTTCCAGGCATAGTACTCTGGATCTGCTGGCGCAATACTACTCTCATACACATAGTGTCCTCCGAACTCGTCTGGAACGAACAGCGGCGGTGCCATGCTACCTGAAAAGGGACTACCTTAAGTCAGAACTAATCTTAATACTCATCTATAGAATCTCAAGGTTCTAGGACCAGATGGTGTGGGACAATCTGTGAGCGAAAAGGTATACAACCTAGGCTCTGATACCAAGAATCCTATCACGCCCCGGAGCGGCATAAATAGAGAAAAATAAATTTCCTTTATGGGTCCATAGGGAATGACGGGTGAAGTCACACGATTGTCCACACCACGCAGTACTAAGCAACAAAAGTAATAGTGTAACAACAACGAAGTCTAGGTTCTAATCATAAAGCAACATAGAGTCAACAGCAGTTACTAACTATTACATATCAGAGTCTCGAATCAAATATAAGGCAGCGGAAGTACAAATGCCAAGGCAACATATGCCTGACTACAAAAAGAGTTCTAAAGCGGTAAAGACAATTAGCTACAATCCTAGTCTAGTCTTCAGTTGGCATAAGGGTAGTCCTCGGCGTAGTAGTCTTCTTCGGTCTGACCTCCGTCGGGGAAATTCTCCACAGGAACTCCGTCACCGGCATAGTAGTCTCCTTCTGCAGGCCCTTCACCTGTATAGTCATAACCAGGGTGCGCTGGAACGTAGAAATGTCCAGCGGCATAAACGCCGTCAGCTTAATGAAAGCCGAGTGAGTTAGATACTAACAGGGTATCAACTATTGAAGTTATTACAAGTTATAAACCGTAACCAAATTAGAAATCTGTAGGGGTAACTCCTTTAATCAAACCAATGATCCGATCACTAACGTTTTACTTATTATAAGACCGATAACATGTCTAGATAGGGGAACAGACTCGACAGTAGTTCAACTCTATAACACACCATTGCTCATCCACCGCTTTTAAGAACATATGCACAGTTCACCGCATGTCATGGATACCACGTTAGTCCATCCCCCGCTTTTAAGAACATATGCACAGTTCACCGCATGTCAGGGATATAACGCTTTAAACAACAGTACATCATTCTATGCCACGACTTAGCGACGTCTACCAGTGATCACGGTCCACCGCATGTCATAGACACCTTCGTCTGTCTACCGCTTTTAAGAACATATGATTAGATCATCTGGCTATCTTAGGGCAAATGGTCCGGTTCACCGCAAGTCATAGACACCTTCGTCTGTCTACCGCTTTTAAGAACATATGATCGACCAAAGCCCGCCCACGCAAGGTTCCCGAATCTTAGCAAACCTACTTAAGTTCAACTCTATTACCGATACATGACAATCCCAATGTGGCCCGACTACTCTGAATGAAATGAACGTCAACTCCAAAGGATTCACAACTATTCTGTTATCTAACATTATAAACATTCTCCGTTAAATCTCGTTGTTACTACGATCCTACGCTGCATTAATTCATTATCATGTCTGTATTACAATAATAAAGCATGCTGGGAAGTATTGAACAGTAAATAAACAACTAAACAGTTATTACATTAACTAAACAAGTAAAACAGTAAACTGTAACTTCCAATCGATTGATATCTATGTCAATCGATTGGTATAAAAGTAGTGTCAATCGATTGGAAGAAAGTTCAATCGATTGGATCACAGTCCATGTCAATCGATTGGAAGAAAGTTCAATCGATTGGATCACAGTCCATGTCAATCGATTGCATAAAATGTCAATCGATTGAGACATGAAAGATGTCAATCGATTGATATAGTGTCAATCGATTGACACTTCGTCTTCTTCACAGAGAAGACTGTCCAGCAACATATAAACGGGAAATATGGTTTCTTCTCCATTTCTTCATTCAAAACATGTCATAACATCAATGTAAGGCTACCAAGTGAGTTTAGAACTCACCTAGGCGTTAAGGGCGTGTTTGGGAACGTGTTTTGAAGCTTGAGCTTCAATGGTGGTCCTCCTCTCTCTCTCTCTTTCCTCTGCTCTCTGCCTTCTCTCTTCTCTTTCTCCTTCTTTTCTTCTTCTTTCTGACCTTCTTCTTCTTCTTCTTCTCAGTCCATCTCTGAGTGTGTGTGTGTAAATATATGTAAATATGTGAGTATATATATATATGAGTGTATATATATATAAACACACACAAACACTCCCTCTCACTCTCTCTGATTTCTGTAAACAGAAATACGCAGGAAAAGGGTTGGTTTATATAGAGAATGAGTGTTCACGTGGCCTCTCCTCAGCCAGAGCAAAAGAATCTGCCCAGCTGCCTCCAATCGATTGACATAAGTGTCAATCGATTGATATAGTCAATCGATTGGTATAAAGTTCAATCGATTGGAACAATCAATCGATTGAGATAAAGTTCAATCGATTGGTATGTAAAATATACCAAGGGTAAGGCCAAGCTCATACAAGTATTAAAAGAAACATACAATGTCTTAGTTATATAATATATTACAAAATACAGGGTATTACAGATGGTGAAGATGGAGGGATTGATCCCATGGATGACGATTGATGAGAACATGGCGGCTAGCACAAGGTGGAATGCGGACCCGAATCACGTGCCAATTGGTCCGGTTACAAGGGCGCGAGCAAAGCGGTTCAAGGACAATCTCAATGGGCTGGTTCAACAAATTTGGGTTGAGACTAATCTGAGTGGCCCAAAGGAGGATACTAGTGATCCACAAGGCTGGGTGTCCATGATTCAAGCTCTAGAATAAATTATAGGCTTGCATGCCAACTTAGGGATTTTTTATATTCATTAGTTTCCTTTTATTTTAGTTTTGGGATGAATTATATTGGACCATAATATTTCGTAGGCTTAAAAGGGCCCAACTTTAAGCCTCAGCTATTTAAACAGTTTTAGGGTTTGTAATATTCAATTTTGATCATTAATAATATTGTGAGAGTTCTCTTTGGTTCTTTGAAGAACTATTCGAACTTATCAGATTTACTCTGTGGCGTTCATACCTGGACTTATCAATCGAGTTTTCCATCCTTGATTGTGGCGTCTTCATCCTTTATACCAAGGTTCGCATCTGTTATAGGTGTTGGGTCGCGGTTTCCATTGAATCTGACAGTAGAACGGTCTGAGACATTAATCGTGTTACGGGTTTCGTCACATTATTGGCGGGATTCGTATCAGTTGGTATCAGAGCACAGTTCTAGTCTCAGGTTTATCATATCTTTTTCGTTTCTGTTCTTATTCGTTTCTTCTGGTTCTGTTCGTATTCGTTTTTGTTTCTCTTCGTTTTCTTATTCGTTCTCGTTTTTGAACCATATCAAAAAAAAAAAAAAAAAACAAAGGGTGTTCGATTACGATATGGAATTTCGTGTTTAGGGTTTGCGAATCTGATCTGTGATTTGCTCTTGTTACTTCGTGTTTGTTCATTCTCGTGATCGTTGTTATTGTGGTTTTTTTTCTTCTCGAGAATTAGGGTTTCTGAATCAGATACGTGAACTGTGAAGTCTGCCTGATTAAAAAAAAATAATAATAAAAAAAAATAAAAAAAGAGAAAAAAAATAAAAAAAATAAAAAAAAAAGAGAAGAAAAGAAAAGAAGAGATCGGTAAGCCGCGATTAAAAAAAAAAAAAATACAAAAAATCGGCTTAAAATTTTATTTTTGTTTTACAATATTGGGGGTCTAAGGAGTCCAAATTTGACCTTACTCCATAGTGTGAAAAATTTTTTCCGAAAATTCCATTTTTTTTGTGCTTTTGGAAACCTAGCCATCCGCGTTCGTTTTTAGTCGTGCTTTCAACTTCCAAATTTGATTGGTCTAGTTTGGGTGTGGATTGTTACTGAGAAATTCTGGTCATTGTTTGGTCAGTTTCATAAGAACCGAGTGAGAATTACTACGAGTGGAAAAAGGCAAGAGTGGTGAGCACATAATAGGGTAAAAGCCAAATTTATTTTCAGTTTAAACACGAGTGAACTTGAGTGATACATCCTAGTTGAGTGAAACACGTGAGCGAGAGTTGTGAGGTCCTGTATATTTTTTTTTTTATCTAATCTTTGTTTTGCAGCGAAATATGGCCCATAAAGACCAAATTAATGCCGGGGAGGTTTCGGGAGAGACTGATCAGAAACTACTATTGGAGGCATTAATGGGTGAAATGAGGAGGGTATTGAGGACAGAGATGGAACAAGTTCATGAACGGTTAGATAGAGTAGAGAATGCCCGGGTGGAGCAGCCACAAAACAATGCTCCTCATGGACGTAGAAGAGAGAGAGTTCAACCGAGGGGAGTGAGAGTTGAAGAAGAGGAGTATTTTTGGGGAGACTTTGACGAAGAAAATGATCAGGAGTCAATAGATAATCATAGGAGATATGGTGGTCGGGGTAGAGAAGTTAGGTTTAGAGAAGCTAGGAACCGGGAAGATAATAATTTGGGTAGTATTAAGATGAAGATTCCTTCGTTTCAAGGGAAGAATGATCCGGAAGCCTATCTAGAATAGGAGAAGAAATAGGGAGCGTCCAATAGAGACATGGGAGGATATGAAAACTGTGATGAGGAAGCGGTTCGTTCCAAGCTATTATTACCGAGAGTTATAGAACAAGTTGCAAAGTTTGAGGCAAGGTAATAGGAGTGTGGAAGAATATTATAAGGAGATGGAAGTTGCTATGATTCGAGCGAATGTAGAGGAAGATCGAGAGGCTACAATGGCTAGATTCTTAGTTGGGTTGAATCGGGAAATTGCCAATGCAGTGGAATTGCAACACTATGTTGAGTTGGAGGATATGGTACACATGGCTATTAAAATTGAGAATCAACTCAAGAGGAGGGGCAGCAGCACACGTCCAAGCCAAAATCCAAGCCAAAATTCCAATACATCCGCTTGGAAACCAAATAATTGGAAAAGAGATGAGAAGCAGCCTTTGGTGAAGCCAAAAACTGAGCAAAAACAAGAGGTGGCCAGCCATGGAAATCAAGGTAAATCCGATTCGTCTACTTCTCGGAACCGTGATATTAAGTGTTTTAAGTGCCAAGGTAGGGGACACATAGCTAGCCAATGTCCGAACAAGAGAGTTATGGTGTTACGAGATAATGGTGAGATTGAAACCGAAGATGAAGATGACAACGAATCTGTGCCACCATTGGAGGATGCCGATGATGAAGAGTACGCTGCCCAAGGGGATTTGTTAGTGGCAAGGAGAGCTCTAAATATGCAGGTTAAGGAAGATGATGAGGCACAACGGGAGAACATCTTTCATACGAGATGTCATGTCAAAGATAAGGTGTGTAGTGTGATCATAGATGGGGGGAGTTGTACTAACGTTGCTAGCACAACTTTGGTGGA
This sequence comes from Hydrangea macrophylla, assembly GCA_033977485.1. Lineage (NCBI taxonomy): Eukaryota > Viridiplantae > Streptophyta > Magnoliopsida > Cornales > Hydrangeaceae > Hydrangea > Hydrangea macrophylla. Next base: position 23,616,916 of record CM066993.1, read on the forward strand.
GAAATTAGGGCTGCCAACAATCAAGCATCCACGACCTTATAAATTGCAATGGCTCAATGATAGTGGTGAAGTAAGGGTAACTAAACAGGTGTTAGTTTCTTTTCGTATTGGGAAATATGAAGATGAAGTTTTGAGTGATGTGGTTCCGATGCAAGCTGGACACTTGTTGTTAGGGAGGCCATGGCAATTTGATCGACGTGTTAAGCATGATGGTTTCACAAATAAATACTCGTTCGTGCTTAATCAAAGGACAATCACCTTAGTGCCTTTGACACCGAAGCAAGTTTATGAAGATCAAGTGAGGTTGCAAAGGGAGAGTGAACAAAAGAGAAAGAGTGAGAAAAATGAGAGAGAAAAAGAAAAGAAAAATGCAGCCATTGAGGGAAAATTAGAGGGAAACCAAAAAAAGAATTTTTATGCAAAAGCGAGTGAGATCAAACGAGCATTGTTTTCAAATCAGCCTATGATTGTACTTTTGTACAAAGAGGCATTTTTAAACACTAACCAAATTGACTCATCTTTGCCTAGTTCTGTTGTTTCTCTTTTGCAGGAGTTTGGTGATATCTTTCCCGAGGAGGTTCCACATGGTTTACCCCCTATTCGAGGGATTGAACATCAAATTGATTTCGTGCCCGGTGCTACCATTCCAAACCGACCAGCCTATAGAAGCAATCCTGAGGAGACAAAGGAGCTACAAAAGCAGGTTAGTGAGTTGATGGAAAAGGGGTACGTAAGAGAAAGTATGAGTCCATGCGCCGTTCCGGTGATTTTGGTTCCTAAGAAGGATGGGACGTGGAGAATGTGCGTTGATTGCCGAGCCGTCAACAACATAACGGTAAAGTATCGACACCCTATTCCTCGCTTAGATGATATGTTAGATGAGTTGCATGGTTCTTGTATATTTTCTAAGATTGATTTGAAAAGTGGGTATCATCAAATTAGAATGAAAGAAGGTGATGAATGGAAAACTGCATTTAAAACAAAATATGGTTTGTATGAATGGTTAGTTATGCCTTTTGGATTAACTAATGCTCCTAGTACTTTTATGAGATTGATGAACCATGTTTTGCGTGCTTTCATTGGAAAATTTGTAGTTGTTTATTTTGATGATATCCTGATTTATAGCAAAAACTTGGAAGAGCATTTGAAGCATTTAAAACTTGTGTTAGATGTGCTTAGAAATGAAAAGTTGTTTGCTAACCTAAAGAAGTGCACTTTTTGCACCGATAAGCTTGTGTTTCTTGGTTTTGTTGTGTGTGCACAAGGAATACAGGTTGATGAAGAAAAGATTCGTGCTATCCAAGAATGGCCAAGCCCATCTAGTGTAAGTAATGTGCGAAGTTTTCATGGACTTGCTAGTTTTTACAGGAGGTTCGTGAAAGACTTCAGTAATATAGCTGCACCGATAACCGAAGTCATCAAGAAAAATGTTGGGTTCAAATGGGGGGAATAGCAAGAGAAAGCATTTCAATTACTCAAGGAGAAGTTAACTCATGCACCTTTACTTGCTTTACCTAACTTTACAAAAACTTTTGAAATTGAATGTGATGCTTCAGGTTTAGGTATTGGCGCCGTGCTTATGCAAGAAGGAAGACCGATTGCATACTTTAGTGAGAAGTTAAGTGGGGCTGCCTTAAACTATCCCACGTATGACAAAGAGATGTATGCATTGGTTCGAGCTTTGGAGACATGGCAGCATTACTTGTGGCCTAAAGAGTTCGTGATTCACACCGATCATGAGTCTTTAAAGCACCTTAAAGTCCAACACAAGCTGAACAAGAGGCATGCACGATGGGTTGAATTCATTGAGACGTTTCCATACGTCATTCGATATAAACAAGGTAAGGAGAACATCGTTGCCAATGCACTTTCTCGAAGGTACATTCTAATCTCTACTCTTGATGCTAAGATTCTTGGTTTTGAGCATATTAAGGAATTGTATCCTTTAGATCTCGATTTTAGTGAAGAATTTGAATCTTGTGAAAAAACAGCCCATAATAAATTCTATAGGCATGAGGGGTTTTTATTTCGAGAAAATAAATTGTGCATTCCAACTTGTTCAGTGAGAGAGTTGCTTGTGCGAGAGTCACATGGGGGAGGGTTAATGGGACATTTTGGGGTAGTAAAAACATTAGCCGTTTTACAAGAACACTTCTATTGGCCACGCATGAAACAAGATGTTGAGAGAATTTGTGGTAGATGTGTCACATGTAGGCGAGCGAAATCTAGAGTACAACCCCATGGCTTATACACACCTCTTCCAATTCCTAGTGAACCATGGATTGATATTTCAATGGATTTTGTGTTAGGTTTACCTAGGACTAAACACGGTCGAGACTCAATTTTTGTGGTTGTGGATAGATTTTCCAAGATGTCACATTTTATTCCATGTCACAAAACTGATGATGCTTCACATGTTGCTAATTTGTTCTTTAAGGAGATTGTGAGATTACATGGTATGCCTAGAACCATTGTTTCGGATAGAGATGCTAAATTCTTGAGTTACTTTTGGAAGACCTTGTGGTGTAAGTAGGGGACTAAGTTATTATTTTCTACTACTTGTCATCCACAAACTGATGGTCAAACTGAAGTAGTAAATAGGACTTTATCTACTTTGTTAAGGGCTATTATTAAAAAGAACATCAAAACATGGGAAGAATGTTTACCACATGTTGAGTTTGCTTATAATCGTACTATCCATTCTGCTACTAAATTTTCACCCTTTGAAATTGTGTATGGTTTTAATCCTTTAACTCCTTTGGATTTATCTCCTTTACCTGTGACTGAGCGTGTTAATTTAGATGGGAAAAAGAAAGCAGATTTTGTTAAGCAGATTCATGAGAAAGCAAGGCTCAATATTGAGCGAAGAACGGAGCAATATGCAACGCAAGCTAACAAAGGGCGACGCAATATCATCTTTGAACCCGGAGATTGGGTTTGGGTACACATGCGAAAAGAAAGATTTCCAGCACAAAGGCGTTCTAAATTGCTTCCCCGAGGCGATGGTCCTTTTCAAGTTCTTGAGCGCATCAATGACAATGCCTACAAGCTAGAGTTGCCTGGTGAGTATAATGTTAGTACTACT
>CM066993.1:23627500-24042500 GCA_033977485.1 Hydrangea macrophylla
TTCCCAAGAAAGCTAGAAATCAGATTGTTTTTTTTTTTTTTTCGGAAAAAGGGTTAATTTAAACAAAAAAGGCCAAAACGGCACTGAACATAGTACAAGGGGCATACCCCAGGATATACAATAAGCACAAGAAAAAATGCATCCAGACAAAGCAACAAAAAGAGGGGAATTAACTAAGGCAAACCTAGAAAAAAACCCAACCAAACAAACAATGCTCCTTCCACAACACAAAAACAGAGGAGCAAGAATTACATCAAGGCAAAAATCATGACAACATAAAAGGGCCAAGACAAGCTTCCGCTCTATGAAGTAACGGCCCATCTATCAAATAGATGCAAAACAAGCACAAAAGGAGGGTCAATACACCAGCCTCACTATGTAGCAGTGGCCCATCTATCAAGAAATCAGATTGTTGTGAAAGTGAACCTGTGACCCAACGCCTATAAAGAGACGCAAACCACAGGTATTCCAATTAGTGAACCTGAGACCCAACGCCTATAAAGAGACGCAAACCACAGGTATTCTTAGTTTTGAACGCCACAAGGTGAAAACCTTGATAAGTTCTGAAAGTTCAATGAAGAACCAAGAAGAAGGAGTAAAAACTCACTTTTTATCAATTTATCAAATCTGTTCATTACAAAAGATAAGCAAGGATATATATAGGCTTGGAACATCCCTCCAACCATAGGAATAAATGCAAGTAGTTGGAACAACCCTCCAACCATAAGAAATAATGCATTCACGTTTTTTAGCAAATGCTAGTACAAAAAAGTAGTTTAACTCATTAAATGCACTTAAAAACATGAACCAACTCTCAACTACTATCTATAAAACATATATAGCTATATCTTAGAGGTTATATTCAGTCCACATCTTCACATGCATGAATTAAATTGACATAGTCTTCATTTCCCTTTGGGCCACTCTTAGGAATGCTAAAATCAGCCCAAATTTCTTGAATCAGCCCATTGAAAGCTTCTTTGATCTTTTTGGTCCTTGCTCTTGTAATTGGCCCATTTGGAACATGCAATGGATCTTGCAATGGCCCATGTTGATTCTCATCATTAGAGCTTTGCTGCAAGAACCATTTTACCGCAATATGTTTTGATGGTAGTGGTATATGTAGATGTGATGTTAATACCCTAACCATACCATATTGTAAATGTTTTTTACGGTGTATATGAGCAGTACGCTTTTGCTTATTAACGTCTCTGAGTAACTGTTTCTACTAGTTTCTTATACTTGTCACTTTAGATGTTTATCCATGTGCATTATGTGCATTGTATCCTACCTTAAGGGTTAGTAAGTAACAATGAGACAGTTGTATAGGCCTTCATGACTAACAGGATGAGAAATGCAAGAAACCGATAGGGAAGGGCCCATGTTCCCGAAAACATGGATCCAACCAGAGCTTTCAAAGCTTTTCTACAATGGCTAGAATATTTCAGCAATGATCATCAAGGAAATTGCAGATAACAACTGTGGTAACAACCATCAAGCTGCACCACAGCCGCCAATCACCGAAGATAAGATACTCGAGCAATTTATGGCTCTCTGCCCAGATATGTTTGATGGAACTGGCAAAGCTTGGTAAGCTAAGAAGTGGGTGAGGAACATGGGTTGTATCTTTGAGAGGATGAGATACGACGAGGAAGAGAAGTAGCTTCTAGCGACATTCTAGCTCACTTACACTGCAAGCGATTGGTGGGAGGCTGAGAAGGCCACCATAGGAGTAGAACCATTTGAAAGAATGTCATGGGCCGCATTCAGGGAGGAGTGCGTCGGTATACAAATCAATGTAAGAGGCTATCTCGTTTTGCCCAGCACTAGATAGACACTCCCTAGAAGAAGATTAAGAGGTACCACCAAGGACTGAACCCACATCTATACCACATGACTTTGGCCCAATTGAACATACCATTTAAGACATTGGTAAGACTAGCTTCTGGATAAGAGAAATATGGATGCCAAGCACTGAAGCAACTAGTTGGTTGACCCTTGATGAAAGGAATGTTCGTGCCTTGACCGCCAGCCTGCGTCCAAGGATTAAAACGAACTTGGAATGGAGTAAGGAAGACATAGCCAACCTTTCCTTGTAACCAGATGGTCGCACCACCTGCTACCACCAGAGGTAAAACTGGAGAGTGTTTCAACTACAGGATCCTAGGACATCTCGCTAAGGATTGGTGACGCCCAAAGAAGCCTAATCGCACTGACATGATCTACTATAACTGTGGCAAGTAAGGACACATTGCCAAGAATTGTTGATCACCTCCAAGCGGATACTACGGAGTGACTACTCATGCCCGGCTCAATGCAATCATTTTAGAGGAGGCCAGCTATGAAGAAGAAGTGCCACAGAATATGGAAGGTACGCTTATGTTAATCGGTAGTCGAAATAAAGTATTATTTAATACTAGAGCTAGAAATTTGTTTATCACTGTTAAACTTGTTTAGAAGTTAGGATTTGATTGTTTTATCAATGAAGGAGTTTAATGTGATTTTGGGAATTGAATGGTTTTCAAATTACCATGCTAAGTTAGATTGTGCTAGAGTGTTGATTTTGTTTTCTACACCTGGATGTACATCTTTCTATTTCTAATGTAACCCCTCGTGCGATGCCTTTTGACTAACTGTCCAACTGCCTTAGAGAGCTCTAGCACCGATAGTTCCATAGCCTAAATACCTGTGGTCTGAGATTTTCCTAAAGTGTTCCAATATGTTGTTGGATTACCACCCAAGAGGGAGATTGATTTCTTCATAGAGTTGGTACTAGGGACGTTGCCATTAAGACCTCTTATCGGATGGCCCTAATAGAGATGCAAGAGTTAAACAAGCAAGTTCAAGAGTTGGAAGATTTGGGATTCATTCGACCAAGCACATCTCATTGGGGAGCGGCAGTGCTATTTGTGAAGAAAAAGGACAGATCACTTCAACTTTGTATTGACTATAGAGAGTTAAATAAGGTCACAATCAAGAATAAGTATCCCCTCCCTTGGATAGATGATCTGTTCGATTAGTTACAGGGAGCAACGACATTCTCAAAGATAGACCTTCAATCGGGATACCATCAGCTACTTGTTCAACCAGAGCACATACCGAAGACTACCTTTAGAACCAGATGTGGTCATTATGAATTCTTGGTGATGTCATTTGGACTCACTAACGCCCTGGCTGTATTCATGGATCTGATGAACAGGGTATTTTGACCATACTTGAATCAGTTTGTGGTCATGTTTATCAAAGATATTTTGATTTACTAGAAGATAAAGGAGGAGCACGAGAGGCATATTTAGATTGCATTGCAAATGCTCAGAGATCATCAGTTGTATGCTAAATTTAGCAAGTACAAGTTCTAGATGGAGGGAGTAAAGTTCTTGGGTCATGTAGTTTCTTCAGAGGGAATTTCAGTAGACTCGTCTAAGTCTGACATTGTCCTGAATTAGAATAGGTCATCTAATGCCTCAAAAGTAAGAAGTTTTCTTAGATTGGCAGGCTACTACTGGAGGTTTATAGAAGGATTCTCAAAGATAGCAGGTGTCATTGACTAGCTTGACCAAGAAGGATTCTAAGTATGAATGATTAGACAAGCATGAATGCTCCTTTCAAGAGTTGAAGGATAGGTTGACTTTAGCGCCAATGCTTACCATACCAACCAGTGGAAAAAATTTATAATCTATAGTGATGCTTCTTATCAAGGACTCAGATGCATGCTTATGCAAAAAGGTAAGGTAATCGCTTATGGATTATGACAACTGAAACAGCATGAGGTGAATTACCCAATGCATGACCTGGAATTGGAAGCTATTGTTTTTGCACTCAAGATCTTCTCTAATCATAAGAGCCTCAAGTACCTATTCTCTCAAAAGGAGCTGAATATGAGGCAGTGACGCTAGATGGAGTTGCTTAAAGACAACAACTTCACTCTGTAGTATCACCCTAGTAAAGTAAATGTAATCACGAACGCTTTGAGCTGGAAACCCCATAACAAACTCGCTTCTTTAATGATTAGAGAGTGGTAAGCACTAGAAACCCTAGCATAATTTGATATTCAAGCCTTGGATTCGAAATGAGAAAAGCATATTAGATGTCTTGTTATCGAACCAACCCTAATCAGTCGCATTATTGAAGCTCAGAAGAAGAACGAAGGACTACGACAATGGTTTGAGAAAGCAGCAACTAAGGATCCAGAAGAGTGGAAAATTGAACAGGATGGAAGCCTCTGATGTCAGGATAGACTTTGTGTGCCACAGTATGATGGATTAAGAGAAGAAGTGATGAACGAAGCACACACGTTAAGATTAACAGTTCACCTGAGTAGTACGAAGATGTACAAGGACCTAAAAATGAGTTTTTATTGGGAAAGAATGAAGAGAGACGTTGCGGAGCAGGTTTCGAAGTGTTTCACTTGCTAGTAGGTTAAAGATGAGCATCAGAAGCTATCAGGACTTTTGCAACCCTTACTTGTAACCAGATGGAAGTGGGAGCAACATAACGTATCCAGTCGAGAGGATGAGCCGACTGCACGGCATGCCTGTTTTGATTATTTCAGATCGTGATTTATGTTTTACAGCCAGATTTTAGGAAAGTTTGTAAGTAGCCATGGGGACTTCACTGAAGCTATGTTCTACTTTCCATCCCAGACTAATGGACAAATAGAAAGGACTAACCAAGTGATGGAAGATATGTTGCGAGCATGTGTAATCGACTTTGAAAGCACTTGAGAGATGCATTTGCCGCTCATTGAGTTAGCCTATAATAATAATTATTATTATAGCATTAGAATGGCACCGTTTGAAGCACTCTACAGAAGATCGCGTCGCTCACCCCTTTGTTGGGCCAAGATTAGAGAATGCAAGCTTTTGGGGTCAGATATGGTGCGAAAAACTAGTGAGAAGATCAAAATAGTGAGAAAAAGGATGAAGGCAGCCTAGAGTAGACAGAAAAGCTATGTAGATAAGTGCTATAAGCACCTGGAATTCTGCGTAGAAGATCATGTTCCACTAAATGTTTTCCCAGTAAGAGGAGTAGTGAGGTTCAGATAAAAGAGAGGAAAACTTTGATCTCGCTGCATTTGACCTTTTGAGATGTCGTTCACCCCTTTGTTGGGCCAAGATTAGAGAAGGCAAGCTTTGGAGGTCGGATATGGTGCGAAAAACTAGTGAAAAGATTGAAATAGTGAGAAAAAGGATGAAGGCAGCCTAGAGCAGACAGAAAAGCTATGTGGATAAGTGCTATAAGCACCTGGAATTCTGCGTAGGAGATCATGTTCCACTAAATGTTTTCCCAGTAAGAGGAGTAGTGAGGTTCAGACAAAAGAGAGGGAAACTTTGATCTCGCTACATTTGACCTTTTGATATTCTAGAGCGCGTAGGTAAGGTCTCCTATAGGTTTGCACTGCCGCCAAAGATGTCTGGAGTTCATAATGTGTTTCACACCAGCATGATAAGGAAGTATGCACACGAATCGACGCATAAGATTGACTATAAAGATATTGAAGTGGACAGTCAATTATCATACACCGAGAGACCTGTACGGATTTTGGGAAGGGAGATCAAGAAACTAAGGAATAAGGAGAAACTAAGCTTTTTCAAGCATAAGTGTCTAAAGAGTCAGTTTTTCGCATTTTTGGTGAACTGTGAATCCGTAAAGCATTCTGTTAGTTCACGCAAGTTTATTTAGGTATGTTTGAAGAGCGAGAAAGGTTTCGTGGCGTTTTGTTAAGCGGTTTACCGATTCACTACTCAAAACCTCAATAACTAAGCTTTTTCAAGCATAAGTGTCTAAAGAGTCACTTTTTCGCATTTTTTGTGAACCGTGAATCCATAAAGTATTCCGTTAGTTCACGCGAGTTTATTTAGATATGTTTGAGGTACGAGAAAGGTTTCGTGGTGTTTGGTTAAGCGGTTTACCGATTCACTACTCAAAACCTCAATAACTAAGCTTTTTCAAGCATAAATGTCCAAAGAGTAACTTTTTCGTATTTTTTGTGATCCTTGAATCCGTAAAGCATTCTGTTAGTTAACGCAAGTTTATTTAGGTATGTTTAAGGTGCGAGAAAGGTTTCGTGGTGTTTGGTTAAACGGTTTACCGATTAACTACTCAAAACCTCAAAAACTAAGCTTTTTCAAGCATAAGTGTCTAAAGAGTCACTTTTTCGCATTTTTTTGAACCGTGAATCCGTAAAGCATTCCGTTAGTTGACGCAAGTTTATTTAGGTATGTTTGAGGTGCGAGAAAGGTTTTGTGGCGTTTGGTTAAGCGGTTTACCGATTCACTACTCAAAACCCCCAAAACTACGTTTTTTCAAGCATAAGTGACTAAAGAGTCATTTTTTCGCATTTTTTGTGAACCGTGAATCCGTAAAGCATTCCGTTAGTTCGCACAAGTTTATTTAGGTATGTTTGAGGTTCGAGAAAGTTTTGTGGCGTTTGGTTAAGCGGTTTACCGATTCACTACTCAAAACCTAAATAACTAAGTTTTTTCAAGCATAAGTGTCTAAAGAGTCACTTTTTCGCATTTTTTTTGAACCGTTAATCCGTAAAGCTTTCCGTTAGTTCACACAAGTTTATTTAGTTATGTTTGAGGTGCGAGAAAGGTTTCGTTGCGTTTGGTTAAGCGGCTTACCGATTCACTACTCAAAACCTCAATAACTAAGCTTTTTCAAGCATAAGTGTCTAAAGAGTCACTTTTTCGTATTTTTTGTGAACCGTGACTCCGTAAAGCATTCCGTTAGTTCACGCGAGTTTATTTAGATATGTTTGAGGTGCGAGAAAGGTTTTGTGGCGTTTGGTTAAGGGGTTTACCGATTCACTACTCAAAACCTCAATAACTAAGTTTTTTCAAGCATAAGTGTCTAAAGAGTCACTTTTTCGTATTTTTTGTGAACCGTGAATCTGTAAAGCATTCCGTTAGTTGACGCAATTTTATTTAGGTATGTTTGAGGTGCAAGAAAGGTTTCGTGGCATTTGGTTAAGCGGTTTACCGATTCACTACTAAAAACCCCCAAAACTACGTTTTTTCAAGAATAAGTGACTAAACAGTCATTTTTTCGCATTTTTTGTGAATCGTGAATCCGTAAAGCATTCCGTTAGTTAGCACAAGTTTATTTAGGTATGTTTGAGGTGCGAGAAAGTTTTGTGGCATTTGGTTAAGCGGTTTACCGATTCACTACTCAAAACCTCAATAACTAAGTTTTTTCAAGCATAAGTGTCTAAAGAGTCACTTTTTCGCATTTTTTTTGAACCGTTAATCCGTAAAGCTTTCCGTTAGTTCACACAAGTTTATTTAGTTATGTTTGAGGTGCGAGAAAGGTTTTGTTGCGTTTGGTTAAGCGGCTTACCGATTCACTACTCAAAACCTCAATAACTAAGCTTTTTCAAGCATAAGTGTCTAAAGAGTCACTTTTTCGTATTTTTTGTGAACCGTGACTCCGTAAAGCATTCTGTTAGTTCACGCGAGTTTATTTAGATATGTTTGAGGTGCGAGAAAGGTTTCGTGGCATTTGTTTAACCGGTTTACCGATTCACTACTCAAAACCTCAATAACTAAGATTTTTCAAGCATAAGTGTCTAAAGAGTCACTTTTTCGCATTTTTTGTGAACTGTTAATCCGTAAAGCATTCCGTTAGTTCACGCAGGTTTATTTAGGTATGTTTGAGGTGCGAGAAATGTTTCCTGGCATTTGGTTAAGCGGTTTACCGATTCACTACTCAAAACCTAAATAACTAAGTTTTTTCAAGCATAAGTGTCTAAAGAGTCACTTTTTCGCATTTTTTGTGAACTGTTAATCCGTAAAGCATTTCGTTAGTTCACGCAGGTTTATTTAGGTATGTTTGAGGTGTGAGAAATGGTTCGTGGCATTTGGTTAAGCGGTTTACCGATTCACTACTCAAAACCTAAATAACTAAGTTTTTTCAAGCATAAGTGTCTAAAGAGTCACTTTTTCGCATTTTTTTTTAACCGTTAATCCGTAACGCTTTCCGTTAGTTCACGCAAGTTTATTTAGGTATGTTTGAGGTGCGAGAAAGGTTTTGTGGTGTTTGGTTAAGCGGTTTACCGATTCACTACTCAAAACCTCAATAACTAAGTTTTTTCAAGCATAAGTGTCTAAAGAGTCACTTTTTCGCACTTTTTGTGAACCGCGAATCCGTAAAGCATTCTGTTAGTTCACGAAAGTTTATTTAGGTATGTTTGAGGTGTGAGAAAGGTTTTGTGGCGTTTGGTTAAGCGGTTTACCGATTCACTACTCAAAACCTCAATAACTAAGTTTTTTCAAGCATAAGTGTCTAAAGAGTCACTTTTTCGTATTTTTTGTGAACCGTGAATCTGTAAAGCATTCCGTTAGTTGACGCAATTTTATTTAGGTATGTTTGAGGTGCAAGAAAGGTTTCGTGGCATTTGGTTAAGCGGTTTACCGATTCACTACTAAAAACCCCCAAAACTACGTTTTTTCAAGCATAAGTGACTAAAGAGTCATTTTTTCGCATTTTTTGTGAACCGTGAATCCGTAAAGCATTCCGTTAGTTAGCACAAGTTTATTTAGGTATGTTTGAGGTGCGAGAAAGTTTTGTGGCATTTGGTTAAGCGGTTTACCGATTCACTACTCAAAACCTAAATAACTAAGTTTTTTCAAGCATAAGTGTCTAAAGAGTCACTTTTTCTCATTTTTTGTGAACTGTTAATCCGTAAAGCATTTCGTTAGTTCACGCAGGTTTATTTAGGTATGTTTGAGGTGCGAGAAATGGTTCGTGGCATTTGGTTAAGCGGTTTACCGATTCACTACTCAAAACCTAAATAACTAAGTTTTTTCAAGCATAAGTGTCTAAAGAGTCACTTTTTCGCATTTTTTTTAACCGTTAATCCGTAACGCTTTCCGTTAGTTCACGCAAGTTTATTTAGGTATGTTTGAGGTGCGAGAAAGGTTTTGTGGTGTTTGGTTAAGCGGTTTACCGATTCACTACTCAAAACCTCAATAACTAAGTTTTTTCAAGCATAAGTGTCTAAAGAGTCACTTTTTCGCACTTTTTGTGAACCGCGAATCCGTAAAGCATTCTGTTAGTTCACGAAAGTTTATTTAGGTATGTTTGAGGTGTGAGAAAGGTTTTGTGGCGTTTGGTTAAGCGGTTTACCGATTCACTACTCAAAACCTCAATAACTAAGTTTTTTCAAGCATAAGTGTCTAAAGAGTCACTTTTTCGTATTTTTTGTGAACCGTGAATCTGTAAAGCATTCCGTTAGTTGACGCAATTTTATTTAGGTATGTTTGAGGTGCAAGAAAGGTTTCGTGGCATTTGGTTAAGCGGTTTACCGATTCACTACTAAAAACCCCCAAAACTACGTTTTTTCAAGCATAAGTGACTAAAGAGTCATTTTTTCGCATTTTTTGTGAACCGTGAATCCGTAAAGCATTCCGTTAGTTAGCACAAGTTTCTTTAGGTATGTTTGAGGTGCGAGAAGGTTTTGTGGCATTTGGTTAAGCGGTTTACCGATTCACTACTCAAAACCTAAATAACTAAGTTTTTTCAAGCATAAGTGTCTAAAGAGTCACTTTTTCGCATTTTTTTTGAACCGTTAATCCGTAAAGCTTTCCGTTAGTTCACACGAGTTTATTTAGTTATGTTTGAGGTGCGAGAAAGGTTTCGTTGCGTTTGGTTAAGCGGCTTACCGATTCACTACTCAAAACCTCAATAACAAAGCTTTTTCAAGCATAAGTGTCTAAAGAGTCACTTTTTCGTATTTTTTGTGAACCGTGACTCCGTTAAGCATTCTGTTAGTTCACGCGAGTTTATTTAGATATGTTTGAGGTGCGAGAAAGGTTTCGTGGCATTTGTTTAAGCGGTTTACCGATTCACTACTCAAAACCTCAATAACTAAGATTTTTCAAGCATAAGTGTCTAAAGAGTCACTTTTTCGCATTTTTTGTGAACTGTTAATCCGTAAAGCATTCCGTTAGTTCACGCAGGTTTATTTAGGTATGTTTGAGGTGCGAGAAATGTTTCGTGGCATTTTGTTAAGCGGTTACCGATTCACTACTCAAAACCTAAATAACAAAGTTTTTTCAAGCATAAGTGTCTAAAGAGTCACTTTTTCGCATTTTTTGTGAACTGTTAATCCGTAAAGCATTCCGTTAGTTCACGCAGGTTTATTTAGGTATGTTTGAGGTGCGAGAAATGTTTCGTGGCATTTGGTTAAGCGGTTTACCGATTCACTACTCAAAACCTAAATAACTAAGTTTTTTCAAGCATAAGTGTCTAAAGAGTCACTTTTTCGCACTTTTTGTGAACCGTGAATCCGTAAAGCATTCTGTTAGTTCACGAAAGTTTATTTAGGTATGTTTGAGGTGTGAGAAAGGTTTTGTGGCGTTTGGTTATGCGGTTTACCGATTCACTACTCAAAACCTCAATAACTAAGCTTTTTCAAGCATAAGTGTCTAAAGAGTGTCACTTTTTCGCATTTTTTTTGAACCGTGAATACGTAAAGCATTCTGTTAGTTCACGCAAGTTTATTTAGGTATGTTTGAGGTACGAGAAAGGTTTCGTGGTGTTTGGTTAAGCGGTTTACCGATTCACTACTCAAAACCTCAATAACTAAGCTTTTTCAAGCATAAATGTCTAAAGAGTAACTTTTTCGTATTTTTTGTGATCCTTGAATCCGTAAAGCATTCTGTTAGTTCACGCAAGTTTATTTAGGTATGTTTAAGGTGCGAGAAAGGTTTCGTGGCGTTTGGTTAAGCGGTTTACCGATTCACTACTCAAAATATCAAAAACTAAGCTTTTTCAAGCATAAGTGTCTAAAGAGTCATTTTTTCGCATTTTTTGTGAACCGTGAATCCGTAAAGCATTCCGTTAGTTAGCACAAGTTTATTTAGGTATGTTTGAGGTGCGAGAAAGTTTTGTGGCATTTGGTTAAGCGGTTTACCGATTCACTACTCAAAACCTAAATAACTAAGTTTTTTCAAGCATAAGTGTCTAAAGAGTCACTTTTTCGCATTTTTTTTGAACCGTTAATCCGTAAAGCTTTTCGTTAGTTCACACAAGTTTATTTAGTTATGTTTGAGGTGCGAGAAAGGTTTCGTTGCGTTTGGTTAAGCGGCTTACCGATTCACTACTCAAAACCTCAATAACAAAGCTTTTTCAAGCATAAGTGTCTAAAGAGTCACTTTTTCGTATTTTTTGTGAACCGTGACTCCGTTAAGCATTCTGTTAGTTCACGCGAGTTTATTTAGATATGTTTGAGGTGCGAGAAAGGTTTCGTGGCATTTGTTTAAGCGGTTTACCGATTCACTACTCAAAACCTAAATAACTAAGTTTTTTCAAGCATAAGTGTCTAAAGAGTCACTTTTTCGCATTTTTTTTGAACCGTTAATCCGTAAAGCTTTCCGTTAGTTCACGCAAGTTTATTTAGGTATGTTTGAGGTACGAGAAAGGTTTTGTGGTGTTTGGTTAAGCGGTTTACCGATTCACTACTCAAAACCTCAATAACTAAGTTTTTTCAAGCATAAGTGTCTAAAGAGTCACTTTTTCGCACTTTTTGTGAACCGTGAATCCGTAAAGCATTCTGTTAGTTCACGAAAGTTTATTTAGGTATGTTTGAGGTGTGAGAAAGGTTTTGTGGCGTTTGGTTATGCGGTTTACCGATTCACTACTCAAAACCTCAATAACTAAGCTTTTTCAAGCATAAGTGTCTAAAGAGTCACTTTTTCGCATTTTTTTTGAACCGTGAATACGTAAAGCATTCTGTTAGTTCATGCAAGTTTATTTAGGTATGTTTGAGGTACGAGAAAGGTTTCGTGGTGTTTGGTTAAGCGGTTTACCGATTCACTACTCAAAACCTCAATAACTAAGCTTTTTCAAGCATAAATGTCTAAAGAGTAACTTTTTCGTATTTTTTGTGATCCTTGAATCCGTAAAGCATTCCGTTAGTTAGCACAAGTTTATTTAGGTATAATCTCATTGATCAAGCCCAGTCAGCTTTTGTGAAAGGTAGACGAATTTGTGATAACGTACTCCTGGCCCAGGATCTACTTAGAGACTATCACAAACATTCTGGTAAACCTAGAGCAACAGCTAAGGTAGACATTATGAAGGCATATGATAGTGTTAGTTGGGAGTTTCTTATTGATTTGTTGGATGTGCTTTGCTTCCCTCCTAACTTGAAAAAGTGGATTATTGCATGTGTCACTACACCTAGGTATTCTATTAATTTTAATGGGGAATCTGTGGGCTATTTTGATGGGGCCAGAGGGTTAAGACAAGGGGATCCAATTTCTCCTTATCTATTTGTTATTATCATGGATGCCCTTAGTCAACTTTTGAAACATAATATCCAGAGAGATGCTTTTACTTACCATTGGAAATGTGACAAGCTGGAGATTTCACATCTCTGCTTTGCAGATGATCTCCTAATTTTGTTCAATGGGGATGTGAAATCTGCCAAACTTATAAGGACCACCCTCAATCAGTTCTTTAATCTTAGTGGGTTACAAGCCAATAATAGTAAAAGTTGCATTTTCTTCTCTAACATCGAGGATGAATTGAAGGAAGAAATTTTGCAAGCTCTTCAATTTATCAAAGGTAGCCTCCCCGTTAAATATCTGGGAGTTCCCTTAATTACCACAAAGCTCAAAAAGCAAGATTGTGAGGGTTTGGTCAATAAAATATGTGCTAGGGTAAATTCTTGGAAATCTAAATCCTTATCTTATGCTGGGAGAGCTCAACTCATTAGTTCTGTTCTGACAGGTATTCAGCTCTATTGGTCAGGTATGTTTGTGCTTCCTAAGGGCATCCTCAAGCAAGTGAACCAAGCTATGGCTAGATTCCTGTGGTCGGGCAAGACAGATACATGTTCAGGAGCCAAAGTAGCTTGGGATTTAGTGTGTAGACCTAAACAAGAAGGGGGCTTGGGATTTAAGGATATTTTCTTGATTAATAATGTCTTAAATTTGAAACATATAGGGAATGTGTTGGACCCTTCTAACTCGTCCCTTTGGAATCAATGGATTCATCAGTATATGTTGAAAGGTAAGAGCTTTTGGCAGGCCAGATTCCCCTCCCAATGTTCCTGGTATTGGAGAAAGTTATTAAAGCTTAGAGAAGTTGCTAAACCGTTACTAACTCATAGAGTTGGTAACGGTGATCATACTTTTCTTTGGTTTGATAATTGGCTTCCTTTAGGGCCATTGGTTGACAGATACTCTGAAAGAATTGCTTATGATGCTGCAATCAATATAAATGCTAAGGTAAATAGTATTATTAGACATTATGAATGGAATTGGCCAGGTACCAACACCATTGAGCTCAACGAAATCAGAATTGCCCTATCCACTTTCTATAACCCAAGCAATAGCCAAGATGCTATAAAATGGAGTACCACCCCAAATGGTAAATTTAGCACTTCTCTCATTTGGGACCACCTGAGGAACCATGCTCCAATGGTTCCATGGTATAACCTTGTGTGGTTCTCTGGGAGTATTCCAAGACAGAGTTTTGTTCTCTGGTTAGCTGTCCAGAATCGATTATCTACACATGATAGAATTTATAGATTCACTAGTGGTCCTCTTGCTTGTATGTTTTGCCAGTCAAATATGGAAACACATGACCACTTGTTTTTTAATTGCCCTTTTTCTTCGTTTGTGTGGCAGGAACTCATGATCCGGTGTGGAATCGCTTGGCAATGGAACACGTGGGCAGGCACAGTGGATTGGATGGCTCAAAACCTAAAAGGAAAGACCATACAAAATGTGATACCAAAAATTTGTCTTGGAGTCTCTGTCTATGGCCTTTGGAAAGAAAGGAATTATAGAACTTTCAAGAAAATTTCAGTTCCTAAAGAGATCCTGTTGAAGAACCTCATCACTCACATTAATGCACAAATTAGGATGAAATGGAAATATCAAGCTAATATTGATAGGATTCTTTGTAATTGGACTTAAAATGCCTCACCTAAGGGTGACCACCTGATTGTTTTTGTTTCGGCTTAAATTGCCAATGTTTTATCTGTTTGTTGCTGTTTAGCTTCATGTCCTCATGATTTGAGCTCATTGTATTATCCTGGGGTATGCCCCGTGTACATTTTGTACATCCCTTTTTTGGAATATATTTACCCTTTTTTCCGAAAAAAAAAAAAGTTTATTTAGGTATGTTTGAGGTGCGAGAAAGTTTTGTGGCATTTGGTTAAGCGGTTTACCGATTCACTACTCAAAACCTAAATAACTAAGTTTTTTCAAGCATAAGTGTCTAAAGAGTCACTTTTTCGCATTTTTTTTGAACCGTTAATCCGTAAAGCTTTTCGTTAGTTCACACAAGTTTATTTAGTTATGTTTGAGGTGCGAGAAAGGTTTCGTTGCGTTTGGTTAAGCGGCTTACCGATTCACTACTCAAAACCTCAATAACAAAGCTTTTTCAAGCATAAGTGTCTAAAGAGTCACTTTTTCGTATTTTTTGTGAACCGTGACTCCGTTAAGCATTCTGTTAGTTCACGCGAGTTTATTTAGATATGTTTGAGGTGCGAGAAAGGTTTCGTGGCATTTGTTTAAGCGGTTTACCGATTCACTACTCAAAACCTAAATAACTAAGTTTTTTCAAGCATAAGTGTCTAAAGAGTCACTTTTTCGCATTTTTTTTGAACCGTTAATCCGTAAAGCTTTCCGTTAGTTCACGCAAGTTTATTTAGGTATGTTTGAGGTACGAGAAAGGTTTTGTGGTGTTTGGTTAAGCGGTTTACCGATTCACTACTCAAAACCTCAATAACTAAGTTTTTTCAAGCATAAGTGTCTAAAGAGTCACTTTTTCGCACTTTTTGTGAACCGTGAATCCGTAAAGCATTCTGTTAGTTCACGAAAGTTTATTTAGGTATGTTTGAGGTGTGAGAAAGGTTTTGTGGCGTTTGGTTATGCGGTTTACCGATTCACTACTCAAAACCTCAATAACTAAGCTTTTTCAAGCATAAGTGTCTAAAGAGTCACTTTTTTGCATTTTTTTTGAACCGTGAATACGTAAAGCATTCTGTTAGTTCACGAAAGTTTATTTAGGTATGTTTGAGGTGTGAGAAAGGTTTTGTGGCGTTTGGTTATGCGGTTTACCGATTCACTACTCAAAACCTCAATAACTAAGCTTTTTCAAGCATAAGTGTCTAAAGAGTCACTTTTTCGCATTTTTTTTGAACCGTTAATATGTAAAGCATTCTGTTAGTTCACGCAAGTTTATTTAGGAATGTTTAAGGTGCGAGAAAGGTTTCGTGGCGTTTGGTTAAGCGGTTTACCGATTCACTACTCAAAATATCAAAAACTAAGCTTTTTCAAGCATAAGTGTCTAAAGAGTCACTTTTTCGCATTTTTTTGAACCGCTTATCCGTAAAGCATTCTGTTAGTTCTTGCAAGTTTATTTAGGTATGTTTGAGGTGCGAGAAAGGTTTTGTGGCGTTTGGTTAAGCGGTTTACCGATTCACTACTCAAAACCTCAATAACTAAGTTTTTTCAAGCATAAGTGTCTAAAGAGTCACTTTTTCGTATTTTTTGTGAACCGTGAATCTGTAAAGCATTCCGTTAGTTGATGCAATTTTATTTAGGTATGTTTGAGGTGCAAGAAAGGTTTCGTGGCATTTGGTTAAGCGGTTTACCGATTCACTACTAAAAATCCCCAAAACTACGTTTTTTCAAGCATAAGTGACTAAAGAGTCATTTTTTCGCATTTTTTGTGAACCGTGAATCCGTAAAGCATTCCGTTAGTTAGCACAAGTTTATTTAGGTATGTTTGAGGTGCGAGAAAGTTTTGTGGCATTTGTTTAAGCGGTTTACCGATACACTACTCAAAACCTCAATAACTAAGATTTTTCAAGCATAAGTGTCTAAAGAGTCACTTTTTCGCATTTTTTGTGAACTGTTAATCCGTAAAGCATTCCGTTAGTTCACGCAGGTTTATTTAGGTATGTTTGAGGTGGGAGAAATGTTTCGTGGCATTTGGTTAAGCGGTTTACCGATTCACTACTCAAAACCTAAATAACTAAGTTTTTTCAAGCATAAGTGTCTAAAGAGTCACTTTTTCGCATTTTTTGTGAACTGTTAATCCGTAAAGTATTCCGTTAGTTCACGCAGGTTTATTTAGGTATGTTTGAGGTGCGAGAAATGTTTCGTGGCATTTGGTTAAGCGGTTTACCGATTCACTACTCAAAACCTAAATAACTAAGTTTTTTCAAGCATAATTGTCTAAAGAGTCACTTTTTCGCATTTTTTTTGAACCGTTAATCCGTAAAGCTTTCCGTTAGTTCACGAAAGTTTATTTAGGTATGTTTGAGGTGCGAGAAAGGTTTTGTGGTGTTTGGTTAAGCGGTTTACCGATTCACTACTCAAAACCTCAATAACTAAGTTTTTTCAAGCATAAGTGTCTAAAGAGTCACTTTTTTGCACTTTTTGTGAACCGTGAATCCGTAAAGCATTCTGTTAGTTCACGAAAGTTTATTTAGGTATGTTTGAGGTGTGAGAAAGGTTTTGTGGCGTTTGGTTATGCGGTTTACCGATTCACTACTCAAAACCTCAATAACTAAGCTTTTTCAAGCATAAGTGTCTAAAGAGTCACTTTTTCGCATTTTTTTTGAACCGTGAATATGTAAAGCATTCTGTTAGTTCACGCAAGTTTATTTAGGTATGTTTGAGGTACGAGAAAGGTTTCGTGGTGTTTGGTTAAGCGGTTTACCGATTCACTACTCAAAACCTCAATAACTAAGCTTTTTCAAGCATAAATGTCTAAAGAGTAACTTTTTCGTATTTTTTATGATCCTTGAATCCGTAAAGCATTCTGTTAGTTCACACAAGTTTATTTAGGTATGTTTAAGGTGCGAGAAAGGTTTCGTGGCGTTTGGTTAAGCGGTATACCGATTCACTACTCAAAATATCAAAAACTAAGCTTTTTCAAGCATAAGTGTCTAAAGAGTCACTTTTTCGCATTTTTTTGAACCGCTAATCCGTAAAGCATTCTGTTAGTTCTTGCAAGTTTATTTAGGTATGTTTGAGGTGCGAGAAAGGTTTTGTGGCGTTTGGTTAAGCGGTTTACCGATTCACTACTCAAAACCTCAATAACTAAGTTTTTTCAAGCATAAGTGTCTAAAGAGTCACTTTTTCGTATTTTTTGTGAACCGTGAAACTGTAAAGTATTCCGTTAGTTGACACAATTTTATTTAGGTATGTTTGAGGTGCAAGAAAGGTTTCGTGGCATTTGGTTAAGCGGTTTACCGATTCACTACTAAAAACCCCCAAAACTACGTTTTTTCAAGCATAAGTGACTAAAGAGTCATTTTTTCGCATTTTTTGTGAACCGTGAATCCGTAAAGCATTCCGTTAGTTAGCACAAGTTTATTTAGGTATGTTTGAGGTGCGAGAAAGTTTTGTGGCATTTGGTTAAGCGGTTTACCGATTCACTACTCAAAACCTCAATAACTAAGTTTTTTCAAGCATAAGTGTCTAAAGAGTCACTTTTTCGCATTTTTTTTGAACCGTTAATCCGTAAAGCTTTCCGTTAGTTCACACAAGTTTATTTAGTTATGTTTGAGGTGCGAGAAAGGTTTTGTTGCGTTTGGTTAAGCGGCTTACCGATTCACTACTCAAAACCTCAATAACTAAGCTTTTTCAAGCATAAGTGTCTAAAGAGTCACTTTTTCGTATTTTTTGTGAACCGTGACTCCGTAAAGCATTCTGTTAGTTCACGCGAGTTTATTTAGATATGTTTGAGGTGCGAGAAAGGTTTCGTGGCATTTGTTTAACCGGTTTACCGATTCACTACTCAAAACCTCAATAACTAAGATTTTTCAAGCATAAGTGTCTAAAGAGTCACTTTTTCGCATTTTTTGTGAACTGTTAATCCGTAAAGCATTCCGTTAGTTCACGCAGGTTTATTTAGGTATGTTTGAGGTGCGAGAAATGTTTCGTGGCATTTGGTTAAGCGGTTTACCGATTCACTACTCAAAACCTAAATAACTAAGTTTTTTCAAGCATAAGTGTCTAAAGAGTCACTTTTTTGCATTTTTTGTGAACTGTTAATCCGTAAAGCATTTCGTTAGTTCACGTAGGTTTATTTAGGTATGTTTGAGGTGCGAGAAATGGTTCGTGGCATTTGGTTAAGCGGTTTACCGATTCACTACTCAAAACCTAAATAACTAAGTTTTTTCAAGCATAAGTGTCTAAAGAGTCACTTTTTCGCATTTTTTTTGAACCGTTAATCCGTAAAGCTTTCCGTTAGTTCACGCAAGTTTATTTAGGTATGTTTGAGGTGTGAGAAAGGTTTTGTGGCGTTTGGTTAAGCGGTTTACTGATTCACTACTCAAAACCTCAATAAATAAGTTTTTTCAAGCATAAGTGTCTAAAGAGTCACTTTTTCGTATTTTTTGTGAACCGTGAATCTGTAAAGCATTCCGTTAGTAGACGCAATTTTAATTAGGTATGTTTGAGGTGCAAGAAAGGTTTTGTGGTGTTTGGTTAAGCGGTTTACCGATTCACTACTCAAAACCTAAATAACTAAGTTTTTTCAAGCATAAGTGTCTAAAGAGTCACTTTTTCGATTTTTTTTGAACCGTTAATCCGTAAAGCTTTCCGTTAGTTCACACAAGTTTATTTAGTTATGTTTGAGGTGCGAGAAAGGTTTTGTGGCGTTTGGTTAAGCGGTTTACCGATTAACTACTCAAAACCTCAATAACTAAGTTTTTTCAAGCATAAGTGTCTAAAGAGTCACTTTTTCGTATTTTTTGTGAACCGTGAATCTGTAAAGCATTCCGTTAGTTGACGCAATTTTATTTAGGTATGTTTGAGGTGCAAGAAAGGTTTCGTGGCATTTGTTTAAGCGGTTTACCGATTCACTACTCAAAACCTCAATAACTAAGATTTTTCAAGCATAAGTGTCTAAAGAGTCACTTTTTCGCACTTTTTGTGAACCGCGAATCCGTAAAGCATTCTGTTAGTTCACGAAAGTTTATTTAGGTATGTTTGAGGTGTGAGAAAGGTTTTGTGGCGTTTGGTTAAGCGGTTTACTGATTCACTACTCAAAACCTCAATAAATAAGTTTTTTCAAGCATAAGTGTCTAAAGAGTCACTTTTTCGTATTTTTTGTGAACCGTGAATCTGTAAAGCATTCCGTTAGTAGACGCAATTTTAATTAGGTATGTTTGAGGTGCAAGAAAGGTTTTGTGGTGTTTGGTTAAGCGGTTTACCGATTCACTACTCAAAACCTAAATAACTAAGTTTTTTCAAGCATAAGTGTCTAAAGAGTCACTTTTTCGATTTTTTTTGAACCGTTAATCCGTAAAGCTTTCCGTTAGTTCACACAAGTTTATTTAGTTATGTTTGAGGTGCGAGAAAGGTTTCGTTGCGTTTGGTTAAGCGGCTTACCGATTCACTACTCAAAACCTCAATAACAAAGCTTTTTCAAGCATAAGTGTCTAAAGAGTCACTTTTTCGTATTTTTTGTGAACCGTGACTCCGTTAAGCATTCTGTTAGTTCACGAAAGTTTATTTAGGTATGTTTGAGGTGTGAGAAAGGTTTTGTGGCGTTTGGTTAAGCGGTTTACCGATTCACTACTCAAAACCTCAATAACTAAGTTTTTTCAAGCATAAGTGTCTAAAGAGTCACTTTTTCGTATTTTTTGTGAACCGTGAATCTGTAAAGCATTCCGTTAGTTGACGCAATTTTATTTAGGTATGTTTGAGGTGCAAGAAAGGTTTCGTGGCATTTGTTTAAGCGGTTTACCGATTCACTACTCAAAACCTCAATAACTAAGATTTTTCAAGCATAAGTGTCTAAAGAGTCACTTTTTCGCATTTTTTGTGAACTGTTAATCCGTAAAGCATTCCGTTAGTTCACGCAATTTTATTTAGGTATGTTTGAGGTGTGAGAAAGGTTTTGTGGCGTTTGGTTAAGCGGTTTACCGATTCACTACTCAAAACCTCAATAACTAAGTTTTTTCAAGCATAAGTGTCTAAAGAGTCACTTTTTCGTATTTTTTGTGAACCGTGACTACGTAAAGCATTCTGTTAGTTCACGCGAGTTTATTTAGATATGTTTGAGGTGCGAGAAAGGTTTCGTGGCATTTGTTTAACCGGTTTACCGATTCACTACTCAAAACCTCAATAACTAAGATTTTTCAAGCATAAGTGTCTAAAGAGTCACTTTTTCGCATTTTTTGTGAACTGTTAATCCGTAAAGCATTCCGTTAGTTCACGAAAGTTTATTTAGGTATGTTTGAGGTGTGAGAAAGGTTTTGTGGCGTTTGGTTATGCGGTTTACCGATTCACTACTCAAAACCTCAATAACTAAGCTTTTTCAAGCATAAGTGTCTAAAGAGTCACTTTTTCGCATTTTTTTTGAACCGTGAATACGTAAAGCATTCTGTTAGTTCACGCAAGTTTATTTAGGTATGTTTGAGGTACGAGAAAGGTTTCGTGGTGTTTGGTTAAGCGGTTTACCGATTCACTACTCAAAACCTCAATAACTAAGCTTTTTCAAGCATAAATGTCTAAAGAGTAACTTTTACGTATTTTTTGTGATCCTTGAATACGTAAAGCATTCTGTTAGTTCACGCAAGTTTATTTAGGTATGTTTAAGGTGCGAGAAAGGTTTCGTGGCGTTTGGTTAAGCGGTTTACCGATTCACTACTCAAAATATCAAAAACTAAGCGTTTTCAAGCATAAGTGTTTAAAGAGTCATTTTTTCGCATTTTTTGTGAACCGTGAATCCGTAAAGCATTCCGTTAGTTAGCACAAGTTTATTTAGGTATGTTTGAGGTGCGAGAAAGTTTTGTGGCATTTGGTTAAGCGGTTTACCGATTCACTACTCAAAACCTAAATAACTAAGTTTTTTCAAGCATAAGTGTCTAAAGAGTCACTTTTTCGCATTTTTTTTGAACCGTTAATCCGTAAAGCTTTCCGTTAGTTCACACAAGTTTATTTAGTTATGTTTGAGGTGCGAGAAAGGTTTCGTTGCGTTTGGTTAAGCGGCTTACCGATTCACTACTCAAAACCTCAATAACAAAGCTTTTTCAAGCATAAGTGTCTAAAGAGTCACTTTTTCGTATTTTTTGTGAACCGTGACTCCGTTAAGCATTCTGTTAGTTCACGCGAGTTTATTTAGATATGTTTGAGGTGCGAGAAAGGTTTCGTGGCATTTATTTAAGCGGTTTACCGATTCACTACTCAAAACCTAAATAACTAAGTTTTTTCAAGCATAAGTGTCTAAAGAGTCACTTTTTCGCATTTTTTTTGAACCGTTAATCCGTAAAGCTTTCCGTTAGTTCACGCAAGTTTATTTAGGTATGTTTGAGGTACGAGAAAGGTTTTGTGGTGTTTGGTTAAGCGGTTTACCGATTCACTACTCAAAACCTCAATAACTAAGTTTTTTCAAGCATAAGTGTCTAAAGAGTCACTTTTTCGCACTTTTTGTGAACCGTGAATCCGTAAAGCATTCTGTTAGTTCACGAAAGTTTATTTAGGTATGTTTGAGGTGTGATAAAGGTTTTGTGGCGTTTGGTTATGCGGTTTACCGATTCACTACTCAAAACCTCAATAACTAAGCTTTTTCAAGCATAAGTGTCTAAAGAGTCACTTTTTCGCATTTTTTTTGAACCGTGAATACGTAAAGCATTCTGTTAGTTCACGCAAGTTTATTTAGGTATGTTTGAGGTACGAGAAAGGTTTCGTGGTGTTTGGTTAAGCGGTTTACCGATTCACTACTCAAAACCTCAATAACTAAGCTTTTTCAAGCATAAATGTCTAAAGAGTAACTTTTTCGTATTTTTTGTGATCCTTGAATCCGTAAAGCATTCTGTTAGTTCACGCAAGTTTATTTAGGTATGTTTAAGGTGCGAGAAAGGTTTCGTGGCGTTTGGTTAAGCGGTTTACCGATTCACTACTCAAAATATCAAAAACTAAGCTTTTTCAAGCATAAGTGTCTAAAGAGTCATTTTTTCGCATTTTTTGTGAACCGTGAATCCGTAAAGCATTCCGTTAGTTAGCACAAGTTTATTTAGGTATGTTTGAGGTGCAAGAAAGTTTTGTGGCATTTGGTTAAGCGGTTTACCGATTCACTACTCAAAACCTAAATAACTAAGTTTTTTCAAGCATAAGTGTCTAAAGAGTCACTTTTTCGCATTTTTTTTGAACCGTTAATCCGTAAAGCTTTTCGTTAGTTCACACAAGTTTATTTAGTTATGTTTGAGGTGCGAGAAAGGTTTCATTGCGTTTGGTTAAGCGGCTTACCGATTCACTACTCAAAACCTCAATAACAAAGCTTTTTCAAGCATAAGTGTCTAAAGAGTCACTTTTTCGTATTTTTTGTGAACCGTGACTCCGTTAAGCATTCTGTTAGTTCACGCGAGTTTATTTAGATATGTTTGAGGTGCGAGAAAGGTTTCGTGGCATTTGTTTAAGCGGTTTACCGATTCACTACTCAAAACCTAAATAACTAAGTTTTTTCAAGCATAAGTGTCTAAAGAGTCACTTTTTCGCATTTTTTTTGAACCGTTAATCCGTAAAGCTTTCCGTTAGTTCACGCAAGTTTATTTAGGTATGTTTGAGGTACGAGAAAGGTTTTGTGGTGTTTGGTTAAGCGGTTTACCGATTCACTACTCAAAACCTCAATAACTAAGTTTTTTCAAGCATAAGTGTCTAAAGAGTCACTTTTTCGCACTTTTTGTGAACCGTGAATCCGTAAAGCATTCTTTTAGTTCACGAAAGTTTATTTAGGTATGTTTGAGGTGTGAGAAAGGTTTTGTGGCGTTTGGTTATGCGGTTTACCGATTCACTACTCAAAACCTCAATAACTAAGCTTTTTCAAGCATAAGTGTCTAAAGAGTCACTTTTTCGCATTTTTTTTGAACCGTGAATACGTAAAGCATTCTGTTAGTTCACGAAAGTTTATTTAGGTATGTTTGAGGTGTGAGAAAGGTTTTGTGGCGTTTGGTTATACGGTTTACCGATTCACTACTCAAAACATCAATAACTAAGCTTTTTCAAGCATAAGTGTCTAAAGAGTCACTTTTTCGCATTTTTTTTGAACCGTGAATATGTAAAGCATTTTGTTAGTTCACGCAAGTTTATTTAGGTATGTTTAAGGTGCTTGAAAGGTTTCGTGGCGTTTGGTTAAGCGGTTTACCGATTCACTACTCAAAATATCAAAAACTAAGCTTTTTCAAGCATAAGTGTCTAAAGAGTCACTTTTTCGCATTTTTTTGAACCGCTAATCCGTAAAGCATTCTGTTAGTTCTTGCAAGTTTATTTAGGTATGTTTGAGGTGCGAGAAAGGTTTTGTGGCGTTTGGTTAAGCGGTTTACCGATTCACTACTCAAAACCTCAATAACTAAGTTTTTTCAAGCATAAGTGTCTAAAGAGTCACTTTTTCGTGTTTTTTGTGAACCGTGAATCTGTAAAGCATTCCGTTAGTTGATGCAATTTTATTTAGGTATGTTTGAGGTGCAAGAAAGGTTTCGTGGCATTTGGTTAAGCGGTTTACCGATTCACTACTAAAAACCCCCAAAACTACGTTTTTTCAAGCATAAGTGACTAAAGAGTCATTTTTTCGCATTTTTTGTGAACCGTGAATCCGTAAAGCATTCCGTTAGTTAGCACAAGTTTATTTAGGTATGTTTGAGGTGCGAGAAAGTTTTGTGGCATTTGTTTAAGCGGTTTACCGATACACTACTCAAAACCTCAATAACTAAGATTTTTCAAGCATAAGTGTCTAAAGAGTCACTTTTTCGCATTTTTTGTGAACTGTTAATCCGTAAAGCATTCCGTTAGTTCACGCAGGTTTATTTAGGTATGTTTGAGGTGGGAGAAATGTTTCGTGGCATTTGGTTAAGCGGTTTACCGATTCACTACTCAAAACCTAAATAACTAAGTTTTTTCAAGCATAAGTGTCTAAAGAGTCACTTTTTCGCATTTTTTATGAACTGTTAATCCGTAAAGCATTCCGTTAGTTCACGCAGGTTTATTTAGGTATGTTTGAGGTGCGAGAAATGTTTCGTGGCATTTGGTTAAGCGGTTTACCGATTCACTACTCAAAACCTAAATAACTAAGTTTTTTCAAGCATAAGTGTCTAAAGAGTCACTTTTTCGCATTTTTTTTGAACCGTTAATCCGTAAAGCTTTCCGTTAGTTCACGAAAGTTTATTTTGGTATGTTTGAGGTGCGAGAAAGGTTTTGTGGTGTTTGGTTAAGCGGTTTACCGATTCACTACTCAAAACCTCAATAACTAAGTTTTTTCAAGCATAAGTGTCTAAAGAGTCACTTTTTTGCACTTTTTGTGAACCGTGAATCCGTAAAGCATTCTGTTAGTTCACGAAAGTTTATTTAGGTATGTTTGAGGTGTGAGAAAGGTTTTGTGGCGTTTGGTTATGCGGTTTACCGATTCACTACTCAAAACCTCAATAACTAAGCTTTTTCAAGCATAAGTGTCTAAAGAGTCACTTTTTCGCATTTTTTTTGAACCGTGAATATGTAAAGCATTCTGTTAGTTCACGCAAGTTTATTTAGGTATGTTTGAGGTACGAGAAAGGTTTCGTGGTGTTTGGTTAAGCGGTTTACCGATTCACTACTCAAAACCTCAATAACTAAGCTTTTTCAAGCATAAATGTCTAAAGAGTAACTTTTTCGTATTTTTTGTGATCCTTGAATCCGTAAAGCATTCTGTTAGTTCACACAAGTTTATTTAGGTATGTTTAAGGTGCGAGAAAGGTTTCGTGGCGTTTGGTTAAGCGGTATACCGATTCACTACTCAAAATATCAAAAACTAAGCTTTTTCAAGCATAAGTGTCTAAAGAGTCACTTTTTCGCATTTTTTTGAACCGCTAATCCGTAAAGCATTCTGTTAGTTCTTGCAAGTTTATTTAGGTATGTTTGAGGTGCGAGAAAGGTTTTGTGGCGTTTGGTTAAGCGTTTTACCGATTCACTACTCAAAACCTCAATAACTAAGTTTTTTCAAGCATAAGTGTCTAAAGAGTCACTTTTTCGTATTTTTTGTGAACCGTGAATCTGTAAAGTATTCCGTTAGTTGACACAATTTTATTTAGGTATGTTTGAGGTGCAAGAAAGGTTTCGTGGCATTTGGTTAAGCGGTTTACCGATTCAATACTAAAAACCCCCAAAACTACGTTTTTTCAAGCATAAGTGACTAAAGAGTCATTTTTTCGCATTTTTTGTGAACCGTGAATCCGTAAAGCATTCCGTTAGTTAGCACAAGTTTATTTAGGTATGTTTGAGGTGCGAGAAAGTTTTGTGGCATTTGGTTAAGCGGTTTACCGATTCACTACTCAAAACCTCAATAACTAAGTTTTTTCAAGCATAAGTGTCTAAAGAGTCACTTTTTCGCATTTTTTTTGAACCGTTAATCCGTAAAGCTTTCCGTTAGTTCACGAAAGTTTATTTAGGTATGTTTGAGGTGCGAGAAAGGTTTTGTGGTGTTTGGTTAAGCGGTTTACCGATTCACTACTCAAAACCTCAATAACTAAGTTTTTTCAAGCATAAGTGTCTAAAGAGTCACTTTTTTGCACTTTTTGTGAACCGTGAATCCGTAAAGCATTCTGTTAGTTCACGAAAGTTTATTTAGGTATGTTTGAGGTGTGAGAAAGGTTTTGTGGCGTTTGGTTATGCGGTTTACCGATTCACTACTCAAAACCTCAATAACTAAGCTTTTTCAAGCATAAGTGTCTAAAGAGTCACTTTTTCGCATTTTTTTTGAACCGTTAATCCGTAAAGCTTTCCGTTAGTTCACACAAGTTTATTTAGTTATGTTTGAGGTGCGAGAAAGGTTTTGTTGCGTTTGGTTAAGCGGCTTACCGATTCACTACTCAAAACCTCAATAACTAAGCTTTTTCAAGCATAAGTGTCCAAAGAGTCACTTTTTCGTATTTTTTGTGAACCGTGACTCCGTAAAGCATTCTGTTAGTTCACGCGAGTTTATTTAGATATGTTTGAGGTGCGAGAAAGGTTTCGTGGCATTTGTTTAACCGGTTTACCGATTCACTACTCAAAACCTCAATAACTAAGATTTTTCAAGCATAAGTGTCTAAAGAGTCACTTTTTCGCATTTTTTGTGAACTGTTAATCCGTAAAGCATTCCGTTAGTTCACGCAGGTTTATTTAGGTATGTTTGAGGTGCGAGAAATGGTTCGTGGCATTTGGTTAAGCGGTTTACCGATTCACTACTCAAAACCTAAATAACTAAGTTTTTTCAAGCATAAGTGTCTAAAGAGTCACTTTTTCGCATTTTTTTTGAACCGTTAATCCGTAAAGCTTTCCGTTAGTTCACGCAAGTTTATTTAGGTATGTTTGAGGTGTGAGAAAGGTTTTGTGGTGTTTGGTTAAGCGGTTTACCGATTCACTACTCAAAACCTCAATAACTAAGTTTTTTCAAGCATAAGTGTCTAAAGAGTCACTTTTTCGCACTTTTTGTGAACCGCGAATCCGTAAAGCATTCTGTTAGTTCACGAAAGTTTATTTAGGTATGTTTGAGGTGTGAGAAAGGTTTTGTGGCGTTTGGTTAAGCGGTTTACCGATTCACTACTAAAAACCCCCAAAACTACGTTTTTTCAAGCATAAGTGACTAAAGAGTCATTTTTTCGCATTTTTTGTGAACCGTGAATCCGTAAAGCATTCCGTTAGTTAGCACAAGTTTATTTAGGTATGTTTGAGGTGCGAGAAAGTTTTGTGGCATTTGGTTAAGCGGTTTACCGATTCACTACTCAAAACCTCAATAACTAAGTTTTTTCAAGCATAAGTGTCTAAAGAGTCACTTTTTCGCATTTTTTTTGAACCGTTAATCCGTAAAGCTTTCCGTTAGTTCACACAACTTTATTTAGTTATGTTTGAGGTGCGAGAAAGGTTTTGTTGCGTTTGGTTAAGCGGCTTACCGATTCACTACTCAAAACCTCAATAACTAAGCTTTTTCAAGCATAAGTGTCTAAAGAGTCACTTTTTCGTATTTTTTGTGAACCGTGACTCCGTAAAGCATTCTGTTAGTTCACGCGAGTTTATTTAGATATGTTTGAGGTGCGAGAAAGGTTTCATGGCATTTGTTTAACCGGTTTACCGATTCACTACTCAAAACCTCAATAACTAAGATTTTTCAAGCATAAGTGTCTAAAGAGTCACTTTTTCGCATTTTTTGTGAACTGTTAATCCGTAAAGCATTCCGTTAGTTCACGCAGGTTTATTTAGGTATGTTTGAGGTGCGAGAAATGTTTCGTGGCATTTGGTTAAGCGGTTTACCGATTCACTACTCAAAACCTAAATAACTAAGTTTTTTCAAGCATAAGTGTCTAAAGAGTCACTTTTTTGCATTTTTTGTGAACTGTTAATCCGTAAAGCATTTCGTTAGTTCACGCAGGTTTATTTAGGTATGTTTGAGGTGCGAGAAATGGTTCGTGGCATTTGGTTAAGCGGTTTACCGATTCACTACTCAAAACCTAAATAACTAAGTTTTTTCAAGCATAAGTGTCTAAAGAGTCACTTTTTCGCATTTTTTTTGAACCGTTAATCCGTAAAGCTTTCCGTTAGTTCACGCAAGTTTATTTAGGTATGTTTGAGGTGTGAGAAAGGTTTTGTGGTGTTTGGTTAAGCGGTTTACCGATTCACTACTCAAAACCTCAATAACTAAGTTTTTTCAAGCATAAGTGTCTAAAGAGTCACTTTTTCGCACTTTTTGTGAACCGCGAATCCGTAAAGCATTCTGTTAGTTCACGAAAGTTTATTTAGGTATGTTTGAGGTGTGAGAAAGGTTTTGTGGTGTTTGGTTAAGCGGTTTACCGATTCACTACTCAAAACCTCAATAACTAAGTTTTTTCAAGCATAAGTGTCTAAAGAGTCACTTTTTCGCACTTTTTGTGAACCGCGAATCCGTAAAGCATTCTGTTAGTTCACGAAAGTTTATTTAGGTATGTTTAAGGTGTGAGAAAGGTTTTGTGGCGTTTGGTTAAGCGGTTTACCGATTCACTACTCAAAACCTCAATAACTAAGTTTTTTCAAGCATAAGTGTCTAAAGAGTCACTTTTTCGTATTTTTTGTGAACCTTGAATCCGTAAAGCATTCTGTTAGTTCACACAAGTTTATTTAGGTATGTTTAAGGTGCGAGAAAGGTTTCGTGGCATTTGGTTAAGCGGTATACCGATTCACTACTCAAAATATCAAAAACTAAGCTTTTTCAAGCATAAGTGTCTAAAAAGTCACTTTTTCGCATTTTTTTTGAACCGTTAATCCGTAAAGCTTTCCGTTAGTTCACGAAAGTTTATTTAGGTATGTTTGAGGTGCGAGAAAGGTTTTGTGGTGTTTGGTTAAGCGGTTTACCGATTCACTACTCAAAACCTCAATAACTAAGTTTTTTCAAGCATAAGTGTCTAAAGAGTCACTTTTTCGCACTTTTTGTGAACCGCGAATCCGTAAAGCATTCTGTTAGTTCACGAAAGTTTATTTAGGTATGTTTGAGGTGTGAGAAAGGTTTTGTGGTGTTTGGTTAAGCGGTTTACCGATTCACTACTCAAAACCTCAATAACTAAGTTTTTTCAAGCATAAGTGTCTAAAGAGTCACTTTTTCGCACTTTTTGTGAACCGCGAATCCGTAAAGCATTCTGTTAGTTCACGAAAGTTTATTTAGGTATGTTTAAGGTGTGAGAAAGGTTTTGTGGCGTTTGGTTAAGCGGTTTACCGATTCACTACTCAAAACCTCAATAACTAAGTTTTTTCAAGCATAAATGTCTAAAGAGTAACTTTTTCGTATTTTTTGTGATCCTTGAATCCGTAAAGCATTCTGTTAGTTCACACAAGTTTATTTAGGTATGTTTAAGGTGCGAGAAAGGTTTCGTGGCATTTGGTTAAGCGGTATACCGATTCACTACTCAAAATATCAAAAACTAAGCTTTTTCAAGCATAAGTGTCTAAAGAGTCACTTTTTCGCATTTTTTTTGAACCGTTAATCCGTAAAGCTTTCCGTTAGTTCACGAAAGTTTATTTAGGTATGTTTGAGGTGCGAGAAAGGTTTTGTGGTGTTTGGTTAAGCGGTTTACCGATTCACTACTCAAAACCTCAATAACTAAGTTTTTTCAAGCATAAGTGTCTAAAGAGTCACTTTTTCGCACTTTTTGTGAACCGCGAATCCGTAAAGCATTCTGTTAGTTCACGAAAGTTTATTTAGGTATGTTTGAGGTGTGAGAAAGGTTTTGTGGTGTTTGGTTAAGCGGTTTACCGATTCACTACTCAAAACCTCAATAACTAAGTTTTTTCAAGCATAAGTGTCTAAAGAGTCACTTTTTCGCACTTTTTGTGAACCGCGAATCCGTAAAGCATTCTGTTAGTTCACGAAAGTTTATTTAGGTATGTTTAAGGTGTGAGAAAGGTTTTGTGGCGTTTGGTTAAGCGGTTTACCGATTCACTACTCAAAACCTCAATAACTAAGTTTTTTCAAGCATAAGTGTCTAAAGAGTCACTTTTTCGTATTTTTTGTGAACCGTGAATCTGTAAAGCATTCCGTTAGTTGACGCAATTTTATTTAGGTATGTTTGAGGTGCAAGAAAGGTTTTGTGGTGTTTGGTTAAGCGGTTTACCGATTCACTACTCAAAACCTAAATAACTAAGTTTTTTCAAGCATAAGTCTCTAAAGAGTCACTTTTTCGCATTTTTTTTGAACCGTTAATCCGTAAAGCTTTCCGTTAGTTCACACAAGTTTATTTAGTTATGTTTGAGGTGCGAGAAAGGTTTCGTTGCGTTTGGTTAAGCGGCTTACCGATTCACTACTCAAAACCTCAATAACAAAGCTTTTTCAAGCATAAGTGTCTAAAGAGTCACTTTTTCGTATTTTTTGTGAACCGTGACTCCGTTAAGCATTCTGTTAGTTCACGAAAGTTTATTTAGGTATGTTTGAGGTGTGAGAAAGGTTTTGTCGCGTTTGGTTAAGCGGTTTACCGATTCACTACTCAAAACCTCAATAACTAAGTTTTTTCAAGCATAAGTGTCTAAAGAGTCACTTTTTCGTATTTTTTGTGAACCGTGAATCTGTAAAGCATTCCGTTAGTTGATGCAATTTTATTTAGGTATGTTTGAGGTGCAAGAAAGGTTTCGTGGCATTTGGTTAAGCGGTTTACCGATTCACTACTAAAAACCCCCAAAACTACGTTTTTTCAAGCATAAGTGACTAAAGAGTCATTTTTTCGCATTTTTTGTGAACCGTGAATCCGTAAAGCATTCCGTTAGTTAGCACAAGTTTATTTAGGTATGTTTGAGGTGCGAGAAAGGTTTTGTGGCGTTTGGTTAAGTGGTTTACCGATTCACTACTCAAAACCTCAATAACTAAGTTTTTTCAAGCATAAGTGTATAAAGAGTCACTTTTTCGTATTTTTTGTGAACCGTGAATTTGTAAAGTATTCCGTTAGTTGACACAATTTTATTTAGGTATGTTTGAGGTGCAAGAAAGGTTTCGTGGCATTTGGTTAAGCGGTTTACCGATTCACTACTCAAAACCTAAATAACTAAGTTTTTTCAAGCATAAGTGTCTAAAGAGTCACTTTTTCGCATTTTTTGTGAACTGTTAATCCGTAAAGCATTCCGTTAGTTCACGCAGGTTTATTTAGGTATGTTTGAGGTGCGAGAAATGTTTCGTGGCATTTGGTTAAGCGGTTTACCGATTCACTACTCAAAACCTAAATAACTAAGTTTTTTCAAGCATAAGTGTCTAAAGAGTCACTTTTTCGCATTTTTTTTGAACCGTTAATCCGTAAAGCTTTCCGTTAGTTCACGAAAGTTTATTTAGGTATGTTTGATGTGCGAGAAAGGTTTTGTGGTGTTTGGTTAAGCGGTTTACCGATTCACTACTCAAAACCTCAATAACTAAGTTTTTTCAAGCATAAGTGTCTAAAGAGTCACTTTTTTGCACTTTTTGTGAACCGTGAATCCGTAAAGCATTCTGTTAGTTCACGAAAGTTTATTTAGGTATGTTTGAGGTGTGAGAAAGGTTTTGTGGCGTTTGGTTATGCGGTTTACCGATTCACTACTCAAAACCTCAATAACTAAGCTTTTTCAAGCATAAGTGTCTAAAGAGTCACTTTTTCGCAATTTTTTTGAACCGTGAATATGTAAAGCATTCTGTTAGTTCACGCAAGTTTATTTAGGTATGTTTGAGGTACGAGAAAGGTTTCGTGGTGTTTGGTTAAGCGGTTTACCGATTCACTACTCAAAACCTCAATAACTAAGCTTTTTCAAGCATAAATGTCTAAAGAGTAACTTTTTCGTATTTTTTGTGATCCTTGAATCCGTAAAGCATTCTGTTAGTTCACACAAGTTTATTTAGGTATGTTTAAGGTGCGAGAAAGGTTTCGTGGCGTTTGGTTAAACGGCTTACCGATTCACTACTCAAAACCTCAATAACAAAGCTTTTTCAAGCATAAGTGTCTAAAGAGTCACTTTTTCGTATTTTTTGTGAACCGTGACTCCGTTAAGCATTCTGTTAGTTCACGAAAGTTTATTTAGGTATGTTTGAGGTGTGAGAAAGGTTTTGTCGCGTTTGGTTAAGCGGTTTACCGATTCACTACTCAAAACCTCAATAACTAAGTTTTTTCAAGCATAAGTGTCTAAAGAGTCACTTTTTCGTATTTTTTGTGAACCGTGAATCTGTAAAGCATTCCGTTAGTTGATGCAATTTTATTTAGGTATGTTTGAGGTGCAAGAAAGGTTTCGTGGCATTTGGTTAAGCGGTTTACCGATTCACTACTAAAAACCCCCAAAACTACGTTTTTTCAAGCATAAGTGACTAAAGAGTCATTTTTTCGCATTTTTTGTGAACCGTGAATCCGTAAAGCATTCCGTTAGTTAGCACAAGTTTATTTAGGTATGTTTGAGGTGCGAGAAAGGTTTTGTGGCGTTTGGTTAAGCGGTTTACCGATTCACTACTCAAAACCTCAATAACTAAGTTTTTTCAAGCATAAGTGTATAAAGAGTCACTTTTTCGTATTTTTTGTGAACCGTGAATTTGTAAAGTATTCCGTTAGTTGACACAATTTTATTTAGGTATGTTTGAGGTGCAAGAAAGGTTTCGTGGCATTTGGTTAAGCGGTTTACCGATTCACTACTAAAAACCCCCAAAACTACGTTTTTTCAAGCATAAGTGACTAAAGAGTCATTTTTTCGCATTTTTTGTGAACCGTGAATCCGTAAAGCATTCGCTTAGTTCACGCAGGTTTATTTAGGTATGTTTGAGGTGCGAGAAATGTTTCGTGGCATTTGGTTAAGCGGTTTACCGATTCACTACTCAAAACCTAAATAACTAAGTTTTTTCAAGCATAAGTGTCTAAAGAGTCACTTTTTCGCATTTTTTTTGAACCGTTAATCCGTAAAGCTTTCCGTTAGTTCACGAAAGTTTATTTAGGTATGTTTGAGGTGCGAGAAAGGTTTTGTGGTGTTTGGTTAAGCGGTTTACCGATTCACTACTCAAAACCTCAATAACTAAGTTTTTTCAAGCATAAGTGTCTAAAGAGTCACTTTTTTGCACTTTTTGTGAACCGTGAATCCGTAAAGCATTCTGTTAGTTCACGAAAGTTTATTTAGGTATGTTTGAGGTGTGAGAAAGGTTTTGTGGCTTTTGGTTATGCGGTTTACCGATTCACTACTCAAAACCTCAATAACTAAGCTTTTTCAAGCATAAGTGTCTAAAGAGTCACTTTTTCGTATTTTTTTTGAACCGTGAATATGTAAAGCATTCTGTTAGTTCACGCAAGTTTATTTAGGTATGTTTGAGGTACGAGAAAGGTTTCGTGGTGTTTGGTTAAGCGGTTTACCGATTCACTACTCAAAACCTCAATAACTAAGCTTTTTCAAGCATAAATGTCTAAAGAGTAACTTTTTCGTATTTTTTGTGATCCTTGAATCCGTAAAGCATTCTGTTAGTTCACACAAGTTTATTTAGGTATGTTTAAGGTGCGAGAAAGGTTTCGTGGCATTTGGTTAAGCGGTATACCGATTCACTACTCAAAATATCAAAAACTAAGCTTTTTCAAGCATAAGTGTCTAAAGAGTCACTTTTTCGCATTTTTTTTGAACCGTTAATCCGTAAAGCTTTCCGTTAGTTCACGAAAGTTTATTTAGGTATGTTTGAGGTGCGAGAAAGGTTTTGTGGTGTTTGGTTAAGCGGTTTACCGATTCACTACTCAAAACCTCAATAACTAAGTTTTTTCAAGCATAAGTGTCTAAAGAGTCACTTTTTCGCACTTTTTGTGAACCGCGAATCCGTAAAGCATTCTGTTAGTTCACGAAAGTTTATTTAGGTATGTTTGAGGTGTGAGAAAGGTTTTGTGGTGTTTGGTTAAGCGGTTTACCGATTCACTACTCAAAACCTCAATAACTAAGTTTTTTCAAGCATAAGTGTCTAAAGAGTCACTTTTTCGCACTTTTTGTGAACCGCGAATCCGTAAAGCATTCTGTTAGTTCACGAAAGTTTATTTAGGTATGTTTAAGGTGTGAGAAAGGTTTTGTGGCATTTGGTTAAGCGGTTTACCGATTCACTACTCAAAACCTCAATAACTAAGTTTTTTCAAGCATAAGTGTCTAAAGAGTCACTTTTTCGTATTTTTTGTGAACCGTGAATCTGTAAAGCATTCCGTTAGTTGACGCAATTTTATTTAGGTATGTTTGAGGTGCAAGAAAGGTTTTGTGGTGTTTGGTTAAGCGGTTTACCGATTCACTACTCAAAACCTAAATAACTAAGTTTTTTCAAGCATAAGTCTCTAAAGAGTCACTTTTTCGCATTTTTTTTGAACCGTTAATCCGTAAAGCTTTCCGTTAGTTCACACAAGTTTATTTAGTTATGTTTGAGGTGCGAGAAAGGTTTCGTTGCGTTTGGTTAAGCGGCTTACCGATTCACTACTCAAAACCTCAATAACAAAGCTTTTTCAAGCATAAGTGTCTAAAGAGTCACTTTTTCGTATTTTTTGTGAACCGTGACTCCGTTAAGCATTCTGTTAGTTCACGAAAGTTTATTTAGGTATGTTTGAGGTGTGAGAAAGGTTTTGTCGCGTTTGGTTAAGCGGTTTACCGATTCACTACTCAAAACCTCAATAACTAAGTTTTTTCAAGCATAAGTGTCTAAAGAGTCACTTTTTCGTATTTTTTGTGAACCGTGAATCTGTAAAGCATTCCGTTAGTTGATGCAATTTTATTTAGGTATGTTTGAGGTGCAAGAAAGGTTTCGTGGCATTTGGTTAAGCGGTTTACCGATTCACTACTAAAAACCCCCAAAACTACGTTTTTTCAAGCATAAGTGACTAAAGAGTCATTTTTTCGCATTTTTTGTGAACCGTGAATCCGTAAAGCATTCCGTTAGTTAGCACAAGTTTATTTAGGTATGTTTGAGGTGCGAGAAAGGTTTTGTGGCGTTTGGTTAAGTGGTTTACCGATTCACTACTCAAAACCTCAATAACTAAGTTTTTTCAAGCATAAGTGTATAAAGAGTCACTTTTTCGTATTTTTTGTGAACCGTGAATTTGTAAAGTATTCCGTTAGTTGACACAATTTTATTTAGGTATGTTTGAGGTGCAAGAAAGGTTTCGTGGCATTTGGTTAAGCGGTTTACCGATTCACTACTCAAAACCTAAATAACTAAGTTTTTTCAAGCATAAGTGTCTAAAGAGTCACTTTTTCGCATTTTTTGTGAACTGTTAATCCGTAAAGCATTCCGTTAGTTCACGCAGGTTTATTTAGGTATGTTTGAGGTGCGAGAAATGTTTCGTGGCATTTGGTTAAGCGGTTTACCGATTCACTACTCAAAACCTAAATAACTAAGTTTTTTCAAGCATAAGTGTCTAAAGAGTCACTTTTTCGCATTTTTTTTGAATCGTTAATCCGTAAAGCTTTCCGTTAGTTCACGAAAGTTTATTTAGGTATGTTTGATGTGCGAGAAAGGTTTTGTGGTGTTTGGTTAAGCGGTTTACCGATTCACTACTCAAAACCTCAATAACTAAGTTTTTTCAAGCATAAGTGTCTAAAGAGTCACTTTTTTGCACTTTTTGTGAACCGTGAATCCGTAAAGCATTCTGTTAGTTCACGAAAGTTTATTTAGGTATGTTTGAGGTGTGAGAAAGGTTTTGTGGCGTTTGGTTATGCGGTTTACCGATTCACTACTCAAAACCTCAATAACTAAGCTTTTTCAAGCATAAGTGTCTAAAGAGTCACTTTTTCGCAATTTTTTTGAACCGTGAATATGTAAAGCATTCTGTTAGTTCACGCAAGTTTATTTAGGTATGTTTGAGGTACGAGAAAGGTTTCGTGGTGTTTGGTTAAGCGGTTTACCGATTCACTACTCAAAACCTCAATAACTAAGCTTTTTCAAGCATAAATGTCTAAAGAGTAACTTTTTCGTATTTTTTGTGATCCTTGAATCCGTAAAGCATTCTGTTAGTTCACACAAGTTTATTTAGGTATGTTTAAGGTGCGAGAAAGGTTTCGTGGCGTTTGGTTAAACGGCTTACCGATTCACTACTCAAAACCTCAATAACAAAGCTTTTTCAAGCATAAGTGTCTAAAGAGTCACTTTTTCGTATTTTTTGTGAACCGTGACTCCGTTAAGCATTCTGTTAGTTAACGAAAGTTTATTTAGGTATGTTTGAGGTGTGAGAAAGGTTTTGTCGCGTTTGGTTAAGCGGTTTACCGATTCACTACTCAAAACCTCAATAACTAAGTTTTTTCAAGCATAAGTGTCTAAAGAGTCACTTTTTCGTATTTTTTGTGAACCGTGAATCTGTAAAGCATTCCGTTAGTTGATGCAATTTTATTTAGGTATGTTTGAGGTGCAAGAAAGGTTTCGTGGCATTTGGTTAAGCGGTTTACCGATTCACTACTAAAAACCCCCAAAACTACGTTTTTTCAAGCATAAGTGACTAAAGAGTCATTTTTTCGCATTTTTTGTGAACCGTGAATCCGTAAAGCATTCCGTTAGTTAGCACAAGTTTATTTAGGTATGTTTGAGGTGCGAGAAAGGTTTTGTGGCGTTTGGTTAAGCGGTTTACCGATTCACTACTCAAAACCTCAATAACTAAGTTTTTTCAAGCATAAGTGTATAAAGAGTCACTTTTTCGTATTTTTTGTGAACCGTGAATTTGTAAAGTATTCCGTTAGTTGACACAATTTTATTTAGGTATGTTTGAGGTGCAAGAAAGGTTTCGTGGCATTTGGTTAAGCGGTTTACCGATTCACTACTAAAAACCCCCAAAACTACGTTTTTTCAAGCATAAGTGACTAAAGAGTCATTTTTTCGCATTTTTTGTGAACCGT
Source organism: Hydrangea macrophylla (assembly GCA_033977485.1). NCBI lineage: Eukaryota > Viridiplantae > Streptophyta > Magnoliopsida > Cornales > Hydrangeaceae > Hydrangea > Hydrangea macrophylla. Next base: position 23,663,776 of record CM066993.1, read on the forward strand.
GAATCCGTAAAGCATTCGCTTAGTTCACGCAGGTTTATTTAGGTATGTTTGAGGTGCGAGAAATGTTTCGTGGCATTTGGTTAAGCGGTTTACCGATTCACTACTCAAAACCTAAATAACTAAGTTTTTTCAAGCATAAGTGTCTAAAGAGTCACTTTTTCGCATTTTTTTTGAACCGTTAATCCGTAAAGCTTTCCGTTAGTTCACGAAAGTTTATTTAGGTATGTTTGAGGTGCGAGAAAGGTTTTGTGGTGTTTGGTTAAGCGGTTTACCGATTCACTACTCAAAACCTCAATAACTAAGTTTTTTCAAGCATAAGTGTCTAAAGAGTCACTTTTTTGCACTTTTTGTGAACCGTGAATCCGTAAAGCATTCTGTTAGTTCACGAAAGTTTATTTAGGTATGTTTGAGGTGTGAGAAAGGTTTTGTGGCTTTTGGTTATGCGGTTTACCGATTCACTACTCAAAACCTCAATAACTAAGCTTTTTCAAGCATAAGTGTCTAAAGAGTCACTTTTTCGTATTTTTTTTGAACCGTGAATATGTAAAGCATTCTGTTAGTTCACGCAAGTTTATTTAGGTATGTTTGAGGTACGAGAAAGGTTTCGTGGTGTTTGGTTAAGCGGTTTACCGATTCACTACTCAAAACCTCAATAACTAAGCTTTTTCAAGCATAAATGTCTAAAGAGTAACTTTTTCGTATTTTTTGTGATCCTTGAATCCGTAAAGCATTCTGTTAGTTCACACAAGTTTATTTAGGTATGTTTAAGGTGCGAGAAAGGTTTCGTGGCGTTTGGTTAAGCGGTATACCGATTCACTACTCAAAATATCAAAAACTAAGCTTTTTCAAGCATAAGTGTCTAAAGAGTCACTTTTTCGCATTTTTTTTGAACCGTTAATCCGTAAAGCTTTCCGTTAGTTCACGAAAGTTTATTTAGGTATGTTTGAGGTGCGAGAAAGGTTTTGTGGTGTTTGGTTAAGCGGTTTACCGATTCACTACTCAAAACCTCAATAACTAAGTTTTTTCAAGCATAAGTGTCTAAAGAGTCACTTTTTTGCACTTTTTGTGAACCGTGAATCCGTAAAGCATTCTGTTAGTTCACGAAAGTTTATTTAGGTATGTTTGAGGTGTGAGAAAGGTTTTGTGGCGTTTGGTTATGCGGTTTACCGATTCACTACTCAAAACCTCAATAACTAAGCTTTTTCAAGCATAAGTGTCTAAAGAGTCACTTTTTCGCATTTTTTTTGAACCGTTAATCCGTAAAGCTTTCCGTTAGTTCACACAAGTTTATTTAGTTATGTTTGAGGTGCGAGAAAGGTTTTGTTGCGTTTGGTTAAGCGGCTTACCGATTCACTACTCAAAACCTCAATAACTAAGCTTTTTCAAGCATAAGTGTCTAAAGAGTCACTTTTTCGTATTTTTTGTGAACCGTGACTCCGTAAAGCATTCTGTTAGTTCACGCGAGTTTATTTAGATATGTTTGAGGTGCGAGAAAGGTTTCGTGGCATTTGTTTAACCGGTTTACCGATTCACTACTCAAAACCTCAATAACTAAGATTTTTCAAGCATAAGTGTCTAAAGAGTCACTTTTTCGCATTTTTTGTGAACTGTTAATCCGTAAAGCATTCCGTTAGTTCACGCAGGTTTATTTAGGTATGTTTGAGGTGCGAGAAATGTTTCGTGGCATTTGGTTAAGCGGTTTACCGATTCACTACTCAAAACCTAAATAACTAAGTTTTTTCAAGCATAAGTGTCTAAAGAGTCACTTTTTTGCATTTTTTGTGAACTATTAATCCGTAAAGCATTTCGTTAGTTCACGCAGGTTTATTTAGGTATGTTTGAGGTGCGAGAAATGGTTCGTGGCATTTGGTTAAGCGGTTTACCGATTCACTACTCAAAACCTAAATAACTAAGTTTTTTCAAGCATAAGTGTCTAAAGAGTCACTTTTTCGCATTTTTTTTGAACCGTTAATCCGTAAAGCTTTCCGTTAGTTCACGCAAGTTTATTTCGGTATGTTTGAGTTGTGAGAAAGGTTTTGTGGTGTTTGGTTAAGCGGTTTACCGATTCACTACTCAAAACCTCAATAACTAAGTTTTTTCAAGCATAAGTGTCTAAAGAGTCACTTTTTCGCACTTTTTGTGAACCGCGAATTCGTAAAGCATTCTGTTAGTTCACGAAAGTTTATTTAGGTATGTTTGAGGTGTGAGAAAGGTTTTGTGGCATTTGGTTAAGCGGTTTACCGATTCACTTCTAAAAACCCCCAAAACTACGTTTTTTCAAGCATAAGTGACTAAAGAGTCATTTTTTCGCATTTTTTGTGAACCGTGAATCCGTAAAGCATTCCGTTAGTTAGCACAAGTTTATTTAGGTATGTTTGAGGTGCGAGAAAGTTTTGTGGCATTTGGTTAAGCGGTTTACCGATTCACTACTCAAAACCTCAATAACTAAGTTTTTTCAAGCATAAGTGTCTAAAGAGTCACTTTTTCGCATTTTTTTTGAACCGTTAATCCGTAAAGCTTTCCGTTAGTTCACACAAGTTTATTTAGTTATGTTTGAGGTGCGAGAAAGGTTTTGTTGCGTTTGGTTAAGCGGCTTACCGATTCACTACTCAAAACCTCAATAACTAAGCTTTTTCAAGCATAAGTGTCTAAAGAGTCACTTTTTCGTATTTTTTGTGAACCGTGACTCCGTAGAGCATTCTGTTAGTTCACGCGAGTTTATTTAGATATGTTTGAGGTGCGAGAAAGGTTTCGTGGCATTTGTTTAACCGGTTTACCGATTCACTACTCAAAACCTCAATAACTAAGATTTTTCAAGTATAAGTGTCTAAAGAGTCACTTTTTCGCATTTTTTGTGAACTGTTAATCCGTAAAGCATTCCGTTAGTTCACGCAGGTTTATTTAGGTATGTTTGAGGTGCGAGAAATGTTTCGTGGCATTTGGTTAAGCGGTTTACCGATTCACTACTCAAAACCTAAATAACTAAGTTTTTTCAAGCATAAGTGTCTAAAGAGTCACTTTTTTGCATTTTTTGTGAACTGTTAATCCGTAAAGCATTTCGTTAGTTCACGCAGGTTTATTTAGGTATGTTTGAGGTGCGAGAAATGGTTCGTGGCATTTGGTTAAGCGGTTTACCGATTCACTACTCAAAACCTAAATAACTAAGTTTTTTCAAGCATAAGTGTCTAAAGAGTCACTTTTTCGCATTTTTTTTGAACCGTGAATCCGTAAAGCATTCCGTTAGTTCACGCAAGTTTATTTAGGTATGTTTGAGGTGTGAGAAAGGTTTTGTGGTGTTTGGTTAAGCGGTTTACCGATTCACTACTCAAAACCTCAATAACTAAGTTTTTTCAAGCATAAGTGTCTAAAGAGTCACTTTTTCGCACTTTTTGTGAACCGCGAATCCGTAAAGCATTCTGTTAGTTCACGAAAGTTTATTTAGGTATGTTTGAGGTGTGAGAAAGGTTTTTTGGCGTTTGGTTAAGCGGTTTACCGATTCACTACTCAAAACCTCAATAACTAAGTTTTTTCAAGCATAAGTGTCTAAAGAGTCACTTTTTCGTATTTTTTGTGAACCGTGAATCTGTAAAGCATTCCGTTAGTTGACGCAATTTTATTTAGGTATGTTTGAGGTGCAAGAAAGGTTTTGTGGTGTTTGGTTAAGCGGTTTACCGATTCACTACTCAAAACCTAAATAACTAAGTTTTTTCAAGCATAAGTGTCTAAATAGTCACTTTTTCGCATTTTTTTTGAACCGTTAATCCGTAAAGCTTTCCGTTAGTTCACACAAGTTTATTTAGTTATGTTTGAGGTGCGAGAAAGGTTTCGTTGCGTTTGGTTAAGCGGCTTACCGATTCACTACTCAAAACCTCAATAACAAAGCTTTTTCAAGCATAAGTGTCTAAAGAGTCACTTTTTCGTATTTTTTGTGAACCGTGACTCCGTTAAGCATTCTGTTAGTTCACGAAAGTTTATTTAGATATGTTTGAGGTGTGAGAAAGGTTTTGTGGCGTTTGGTTAAGCGGTTTACCGATTCACTACTCAAAACCTCAATAACTAAGTTTTTTCAAGCATAAGTGTCTAAAGAGTCACTTTTTCGTATTTTTTGTGAACCGTGAATCTGTAAAGCATTCCGTTAGTTGACGCAATTTTATTTAGATATGTTTGAGGTGCAAGAAAGGTTTCGTGGCATTTGTTTAAGCGGTTTACCGATTCACTACTCAAAACCTCAATAACTAAGATTTTTCAAGCATAAGTGTCTAAAGAGTCACTTTTTCGCATTTTTTGTGAACTGTTAATCCGTAAAGCATTCCGTTAGTTCACGCAATTTTATTTAGGTATGTTTGAGGTGTGAGAAAGGTTTTGTGGCGTTTGGTTAAGCGGTTTACCGATTCACTACTCAAAACCTCAATAACTAAGTTTTTTCAAGCATAAGTGTCTAAAGAGTCACTTTTTCGTATTTTTTGTGAACCGTGACTACGTAAAGCATTCTGTTAGTTCACGCGAGTTTATTTAGATATGTTTGAGGTGCGAGAAAGGTTTCGTGGCATTTTTTTTTTTTTTTTTTTATTTTTTTATTTTTTTATTTTTTTAACCGGTTTACCGATTCACTACTCAAAACCTCAATAACTAAGATTTTTCAAGCATAAGTGTCTAAAGAGTCACTTTTTCGCATTTTTTGTGAACTGTTAATCCGTAAAGCATTCCGTTAGTTCACGCAGGTTTATTTAGGTATGTTTGAGGTGCGAGAAATGTTTCGTGGCATTTGGTTAAGCGGTTTACCGATTCACTACTCAAAACCTAAATAACTAAGTTTTTTCAAGCATAAGTGTCTAAAGAGTCACTTTTTCGCATTTTTTTTGAACCGTTAATTCGTAAAGCTTTCCGTTAGTTCACACAAGTTTATTTAGGTATGTTTGAGGTGCGAGAAAGGTTTTGTGGTGTTTGGTTAAGCGGTTTACCGATTCACTACTCAAAACCTCAATAACTAAGTTTTTTCAAGCATAAGTGTCTAAAGAGTCACTTTTTCGCACTTTTTGTGAACCGTGAATCCGTAAAGCATTCTGTTAGTTCACGAAAGTTTATTTAGGTATGTTTGAGGTATGAGAAAGGTTTTGTGGTATTTGGTTAAGCGGTTTACCGGTTCACTACTCAAAACCTCAATAACTAAGCTTTTTCAAGCATAAATGTCTAAAAAGTCACTTTTTTGCATTTTTCGTGAACCGTGAATCCGTAAAGCATTCCATTAGTTCCGGAAAGTTTGTTTAGGTATGTTTGAGGTGCGAGAAAGGTTTTGTGGCGTTTGGTTATGCGGTTTACCGATTCACTACTCAAAACCTCAATAACTAAGCTTTTTCAAGCATAAGTGTCTAAAGAGTCACTTTTTCGCATTTTTTTTGAACCGTGAATACGTAAAGCATTCTGTTAGTTCACGCAAGTTTATTTAGGTATGTTTGAGGTACGAGAAAGGTTTTGTGATGTTTGGTTAAGCGGTTTACCGATTCACTTCTAAAAACCCCCAAAACTACGTTTTTTCAAGCATAAGTGACTAAAGAGTCATTTTTTCGCATTTTTTGTGAACCGTGAATCCGTAAAGCATTCCGTTAGTTAGCACAAGTTTATTTAGGTATGTTTGAGGTGCGAGAAAGTTTTGTGGCATTTGGTTAAGCGGTTTACCGATTCACTACTCAAAACCTCAATAACTAAGTTTTTTCAAGCATAAGTGTCTAAAGAGTCACTTTTTCGCATTTTTTTTGAACCGTTAATCCGTAAAGCTTTCCGTTAGTTCACACAAGTTTATTTAGTTATGTTTGAGGTGCGAGAAAGGTTTTGTTGCGTTTGGTTAAGCGGCTTACCGATTCACTACTCAAAACCTCAATAACTAAGCTTTTTCAAGCACAAGTGTCTAAAGAGTCACTTTTTCGTATTTTTTGTGAACCGTGACTCCGTAGAGCATTCTGTTAGTTCACGCGAGTTTATTTAGATATGTTTGAGGTGCGAGAAAGGTTTCGTGGTATTTGTTTAACCGGTTTACCGATTCACTACTCAAAACCTCAATAACTAAGATTTTTCAAGTATAAGTGTCTAAAGAGTCACTTTTTCGCATTTTTTGTGAACTGTTAATCCGTAAAGCATTCCGTTAGTTCACGCAGGTTTATTTAGGTATGTTTGAGGTGCGAGAAATGTTTCGTGGCATTTGGTTAAGCGGTTTACCGATTCACTACTCAAAACCTAAATAACTAAGTTTTTTCAAGCATAAGTGTCTAAAGAGTCACTTTTTTGCATTTTTTGTGAACTGTTAATCCGTAAAGCATTTCGTTAGTTCACGCAGGTTTATTTAGGTATGTTTGAGGTGCGAGAAATGGTTCGTGGCATTTGGTTAAGCGGTTTACCGATTCACTACTCAAAACCTAAATAACTAAGTTTTTTCAAGCATAAGTGTCTAAAGAGTCACTTTTTCGCATTTTTTTTGAACCGTGAATCCGTAAAGCATTCCGTTAGTTCACGCAAGTTTATTTAGGTATGTTTGAGGTGTGAGAAAGGTTTTGTGGTGTTTGGTTAAGCGGTTTACCGATTCACTACTCAAAACCTCAATAACTAAGTTTTTTCAAGCATAAGTGTCTAAAGAGTCACTTTTTCGCACTTTTTGTGAACCGCGAATCCGTAAAGCATTCTGTTAGTTCACGAAAGTTTATTTAGGTATGTTTGAGGTGTGAGAAAGGTTTTTTGGCGTTTGGTTAAGCGGTTTACCGATTCACTACTCAAAACCTCAATAACTAAGTTTTTTCAAGCATAAGTGTCTAAAGAGTCACTTTTTCGTATTTTTTGTGAACCGTGAATCTGTAAAGCATTCCGTTAGTTGACGCAATTTTATTTAGGTATGTTTGAGGTGCAAGAAAGGTTTTGTGGTGTTTGGTTAAGCGGTTTACCGATTCACTACTCAAAACCTAAATAACTAAGTTTTTTCAAGCATAAGTGTCTAAATAGTCACTTTTTCGCATTTTTTTTGAACCGTTAATCCGTAAAGCTTTCCGTTAGTTCACACAAGTTTATTTAGTTATGTTTGAGGTGCGAGAAAGGTTTCGTTGCGTTTGGTTAAGCGGCTTACCGATTCACTACTCAAAACCTCAATAACAAAGCTTTTTCAAGCATAAGTGTCTAAAGAGTCACTTTTTCGTATTTTTTGTGAACCGTGACTCCGTTAAGCATTCTGTTAGTTCACGAAAGTTTATTTAGATATGTTTGAGGTGTGAGAAAGGTTTTGTGGCGTTTGGTTAAGCGGTTTACCGATTCACTACTCAAAACCTCAATAACTAAGTTTTTTCAAGCATAAGTGTCTAAAGAGTCACTTTTTCGTATTTTTTGTGAACCGTGAATCTGTAAAGCATTCCGTTAGTTGACGCAATTTTATTTAGATATGTTTGAGGTGCAAGAAAGGTTTCGTGGCATTTGTTTAAGCGGTTTACCGATTCACTACTCAAAACCTCAATAACTAAGATTTTTCAAGCATAAGTGTCTAAAGAGTCACTTTTTCGCATTTTTTGTGAACTGTTAATCCGTAAAGCATTCCGTTAGTTCACGCAATTTTATTTAGGTATGTTTGAGGTGTGAGAAAGGTTTTGTGGCGTTTGGTTAAGCGGTTTACCGATTCACTACTCAAAACCTCAATAACTAAGTTTTTTCAAGCATAAGTGTCTAAAGAGTCACTTTTTCGTATTTTTTGTGAACCGTGACTACGTAAAGCATTCTGTTAGTTCACGCGAGTTTATTTAGATATGTTTGAGGTGCGAGAAAGGTTTCGTGGCATTTTTTTTTTTTTTTTTTTATTTTTTTATTTTTTTATTTTTTTAACCGGTTTACCGATTCACTACTCAAAACCTCAATAACTAAGATTTTTCAAGCATAAGTGTCTAAAGAGTCACTTTTTCGCATTTTTTGTGAACTGTTAATCCGTAAAGCATTCCGTTAGTTCACGCAGGTTTATTTAGGTATGTTTGAGGTGCGAGAAATGTTTCGTGGCATTTGGTTAAGCGGTTTACCGATTCACTACTCAAAACCTAAATAACTAAGTTTTTTCAAGCATAAGTGTCTAAAGAGTCACTTTTTCGCATTTTTTTTGAACCGTTAATTCGTAAAGCTTTCCGTTAGTTCACACAAGTTTATTTAGGTATGTTTGAGGTGCGAGAAAGGTTTTGTGGTGTTTGGTTAAGCGGTTTACCGATTCACTACTCAAAACCTCAATAACTAAGTTTTTTCAAGCATAAGTGTCTAAAGAGTCACTTTTTCGCACTTTTTGTGAACCGTGAATCCGTAAAGCATTCTGTTAGTTCACGAAAGTTTATTTAGGTATGTTTGAGGTATGAGAAAGGTTTTGTGGTATTTGGTTAAGCGGTTTACCGGTTCACTACTCAAAACCTCAATAACTAAGCTTTTTCAAGCATAAATGTCTAAAAAGTCACTTTTTTGCATTTTTCGTGAACCGTGAATCCGTAAAGCATTCCATTAGTTCCGGAAAGTTTGTTTAGGTATGTTTGAGGTGCGAGAAAGGTTTTGTGGCGTTTGGTTATGCGGTTTACCGATTCACTACTCAAAACCTCAATAACTAAGCTTTTTCAAGCATAAGTGTCTAAAGAGTCACTTTTTCGCATTTTTTTTGAACCGTGAATACGTAAAGCATTCTGTTAGTTCACGCAAGTTTATTTAGGTATGTTTGAGGTACGAGAAAGGTTTTGTGATGTTTGGTTAAGCGGTTTACCGATTCACTTCTAAAAACCCCCAAAACTACGTTTTTTCAAGCATAAGTGACTAAAGAGTCATTTTTTCGCATTTTTTGTGAACCGTGAATCCGTAAAGCATTCCGTTAGTTAGCACAAGTTTATTTAGGTATGTTTGAGGTGCGAGAAAGTTTTGTGGCATTTGGTTAAGCGGTTTACCGATTCACTACTCAAAACCTCAATAACTAAGTTTTTTCAAGCATAAGTGTCTAAAGAGTCACTTTTTCGCATTTTTTTTGAACCGTTAATCCGTAAAGCTTTCCGTTAGTTCACACAAGTTTATTTAGTTATGTTTGAGGTGCGAGAAAGGTTTTGTTGCGTTTGGTTAAGCGGCTTACCGATTCACTACTCAAAACCTCAATAACTAAGCTTTTTCAAGCACAAGTGTCTAAAGAGTCACTTTTTCGTATTTTTTGTGAACCGTGACTCCGTAGAGCATTCTGTTAGTTCACGCGAGTTTATTTAGATATGTTTGAGGTGCGAGAAAGGTTTCGTGGTATTTGTTTAACCGGTTTACCGATTCACTACTCAAAACCTCAATAACTAAGATTTTTCAAGTATAAGTGTCTAAAGAGTCACTTTTTCGCATTTTTTGTGAACTGTTAATCCGTAAAGCATTCCGTTAGTTCACGCAGGTTTATTTAGGTATGTTTGAGGTGCGAGAAATGTTTCGTGGCATTTGGTTAAGCGGTTTACCGATTCACTACTCAAAACCTAAATAACTAAGTTTTTTCAAGCATAAGTGTCTAAAGAGTCACTTTTTTGCATTTTTTGTGAACTGTTAATCCGTAAAGCATTTCGTTAGTTCACGCAGGTTTATTTAGGTATGTTTGAGGTGCGAGAAATGGTTCGTGGCATTTGGTTAAGCGGTTTACCGATTCACTACTCAAAACCTAAATAACTAAGTTTTTTCAAGCATAAGTGTCTAAAGAGTCACTTTTTCGCATTTTTTTTGAACCGTGAATCCGTAAAGCATTCCGTTAGTTCACGCAAGTTTATTTAGGTATGTTTGAGGTGTGAGAAAGGTTTTGTGGTGTTTGGTTAAGCGGTTTACCGATTCACTACTCAAAACCTCAATAACTAAGTTTTTTCAAGCATAAGTGTCTAAAGAGTCACTTTTTCGCACTTTTTGTGAACCGCGAATCCGTAAAGCATTCTGTTAGTTCACGAAAGTTTATTTAGGTATGTTTGAGGTGTGAGAAAGGTTTTTTGGCGTTTGGTTAAGCGGTTTACCGATTCACTACTCAAAACCTCAATAACTAAGTTTTTTCAAGCATAAGTGTCTAAAGAGTCACTTTTTCGTATTTTTTGTGAACCGTGAATCTGTAAAGCATTCCGTTAGTTGACGCAATTTTATTTAGGTATGTTTGAGGTGCAAGAAAGGTTTTGTGGTGTTTGGTTAAGCGGTTTACCGATTCACTACTCAAAACCTAAATAACTAAGTTTTTTCAAGCATAAGTGTCTAAATAGTCACTTTTTCGCATTTTTTTTGAACCGTTAATCCGTAAAGCTTTCCGTTAGTTCACACAAGTTTATTTAGTTATGTTTGAGGTGCGAGAAAGGTTTCGTTGCGTTTGGTTAAGCGGCTTACCGATTCACTACTCAAAACCTCAATAACAAAGCTTTTTCAAGCATAAGTGTCTAAAGAGTCACTTTTTCGTATTTTTTGTGAACCGTGACTCCGTTAAGCATTCTGTTAGTTCACGAAAGTTTATTTAGATATGTTTGAGGTGTGAGAAAGGTTTTGTGGCGTTTGGTTAAGCGGTTTACCGATTCACTACTCAAAACCTCAATAACTAAGTTTTTTCAAGCATAAGTGTCTAAAGAGTCACTTTTTCGTATTTTTTGTGAACCGTGAATCTGTAAAGCATTCCGTTAGTTGACGCAATTTTATTTAGATATGTTTGAGGTGCAAGAAAGGTTTCGTGGCATTTGTTTAAGCGGTTTACCGATTCACTACTCAAAACCTCAATAACTAAGATTTTTCAAGCATAAGTGTCTAAAGAGTCACTTTTTCGCATTTTTTGTGAACTGTTAATCCGTAAAGCATTCCGTTAGTTCACGCAATTTTATTTAGGTATGTTTGAGGTGTGAGAAAGGTTTTGTGGCGTTTGGTTAAGCGGTTTACCGATTCACTACTCAAAACCTCAATAACTAAGTTTTTTCAAGCATAAGTGTCTAAAGAGTCACTTTTTCGTATTTTTTGTGAACCGTGACTACGTAAAGCATTCTGTTAGTTCACGCGAGTTTATTTAGATATGTTTGAGGTGCGAGAAAGGTTTCGTGGCATTTTTTTTTTTTTTTTTTTTTTTTTTTTTTTTTTTTTTTTTTAACCGGTTTACCGATTCACTACTCAAAACCTCAATAACTAAGATTTTTCAAGCATAAGTGTCTAAAGAGTCACTTTTTCGCATTTTTTGTGAACTGTTAATCCGTAAAGCATTCCGTTAGTTCACGCAGGTTTATTTAGGTATGTTTGAGGTGCGAGAAATGTTTCGTGGCATTTGGTTAAGCGGTTTACCGATTCACTACTCAAAACCTAAATAACTAAGTTTTTTCAAGCATAAGTGTCTAAAGAGTCACTTTTTCGCATTTTTTTTGAACCGTTAATCCGTAAAGCTTTCCGTTAGTTCACACAAGTTTATTTAGGTATGTTTGAGGTGCGAGAAAGGTTTTGTGGTGTTTGGTTAAGCGGTTTACCGATTCACTACTCAAAACCTCAATAACTAAGTTTTTTCAAGCATAAGTGTCTAAAGAGTCACTTTTTCGCACTTTTTGTGAACCGTGAATCCGTAAAGCATTCTGTTAGTTCACGAAAGTTTATTTAGGTATGTTTGAGGTATGAGAAAGGTTTTGTGGTATTTGGTTAAGCGGTTTACCGGTTCACTACTCAAAACCTCAATAACTAAGCTTTTTCAAGCATAAATGTCTAAAAAGTCACTTTTTTGCATTTTTCGTGAACCGTGAATCCGTAAAGCATTCCATTAGTTCCGGAAAGTTTGTTTAGGTATGTTTGAGGTGCGAGAAAGGTTTTGTGGCGTTTGGTTATGCGGTTTACCGATTCACTACTCAAAACCTCAATAACTAAGCTTTTTCAAGCATAAGTGTCTAAAGAGTCACTTTTTCGCATTTTTTTTGAACCGTGAATACGTAAAGCATTCTGTTAGTTCACGCAAGTTTATTTAGGTATGTTTGAGGTACGAGAAAGGTTTTGTGATGTTTGGTTAAGCGGTTTACCGATTCACTTCTAAAAACCCCCAAAACTACGTTTTTTCAAGCATAAGTGACTAAAGAGTCATTTTTTCGCATTTTTTGTGAACCGTGAATCCGTAAAGCATTCCGTTAGTTAGCACAAGTTTATTTAGGTATGTTTGAGGTGCGAGAAAGTTTTGTGGCATTTGGTTAAGCGGTTTACCGATTCACTACTCAAAACCTCAATAACTAAGTTTTTTCAAGCATAAGTGTCTAAAGAGTCACTTTTTCGCATTTTTTTTGAACCGTTAATCCGTAAAGCTTTCCGTTAGTTCACACAAGTTTATTTAGTTATGTTTGAGGTGCGAGAAAGGTTTTGTTGCGTTTGGTTAAGCGGCTTACCGATTCACTACTCAAAACCTCAATAACTAAGCTTTTTCAAGCACAAGTGTCTAAAGAGTCACTTTTTCGTATTTTTTGTGAACCGTGACTCCGTAGAGCATTCTGTTAGTTCACGCGAGTTTATTTAGATATGTTTGAGGTGCGAGAAAGGTTTCGTGGTATTTGTTTAACCGGTTTACCGATTCACTACTCAAAACCTCAATAACTAAGATTTTTCAAGTATAAGTGTCTAAAGAGTCACTTTTTCGCATTTTTTGTGAACTGTTAATCCGTAAAGCATTCCGTTAGTTCACGCAGGTTTATTTAGGTATGTTTGAGGTGCGAGAAATGTTTCGTGGCATTTGGTTAAGCGGTTTACCGATTCACTACTCAAAACCTAAATAACTAAGTTTTTTCAAGCATAAGTGTCTAAAGAGTCACTTTTTTGCATTTTTTGTGAACTGTTAATCCGTAAAGCATTTCGTTAGTTCACGCAGGTTTATTTAGGTATGTTTGAGGTGCGAGAAATGGTTCGTGGCATTTGGTTAAGCGGTTTACCGATTCACTACTCAAAACCTAAATAACTAAGTTTTTTCAAGCATAAGTGTCTAAAGAGTCACTTTTTCGCATTTTTTTTGAACCGTGAATCCGTAAAGCATTCCGTTAGTTCACGCAAGTTTATTTAGGTATGTTTGAGGTGTGAGAAAGGTTTTGTGGTGTTTGGTTAAGCGGTTTACCGATTCACTACTCAAAACCTCAATAACTAAGTTTTTTCAAGCATAAGTGTCTAAAGAGTCACTTTTTCGCACTTTTTGTGAACCGCGAATCCGTAAAGCATTCTGTTAGTTCACGAAAGTTTATTTAGGTATGTTTGAGGTGTGAGAAAGGTTTTTTGGCGTTTGGTTAAGCGGTTTACCGATTCACTACTCAAAACCTCAATAACTAAGTTTTTTCAAGCATAAGTGTCTAAAGAGTCACTTTTTCGTATTTTTTGTGAACCGTGAATCTGTAAAGCATTCCGTTAGTTGACGCAATTTTATTTAGGTATGTTTGAGGTGCAAGAAAGGTTTTGTGGTGTTTGGTTAAGCGGTTTACCGATTCACTACTCAAAACCTAAATAACTAAGTTTTTTCAAGCATAAGTGTCTAAATAGTCACTTTTTCGCATTTTTTTTGAACCGTTAATCCGTAAAGCTTTCCGTTAGTTCACACAAGTTTATTTAGTTATGTTTGAGGTGCGAGAAAGGTTTCGTTGCGTTTGGTTAAGCGGCTTACCGATTCACTACTCAAAACCTCAATAACAAAGCTTTTTCAAGCATAAGTGTCTAAAGAGTCACTTTTTCGTATTTTTTGTGAACCGTGACTCCGTTAAGCATTCTGTTAGTTCACGAAAGTTTATTTAGATATGTTTGAGGTGTGAGAAAGGTTTTGTGGCGTTTGGTTAAGCGGTTTACCGATTCACTACTCAAAACCTCAATAACTAAGTTTTTTCAAGCATAAGTGTCTAAAGAGTCACTTTTTCGTATTTTTTGTGAACCGTGAATCTGTAAAGCATTCCGTTAGTTGACGCAATTTTATTTAGATATGTTTGAGGTGCAAGAAAGGTTTCGTGGCATTTGTTTAAGCGGTTTACCGATTCACTACTCAAAACCTCAATAACTAAGATTTTTCAAGCATAAGTGTCTAAAGAGTCACTTTTTCGCATTTTTTGTGAACTGTTAATCCGTAAAGCATTCCGTTAGTTCACGCAATTTTATTTAGGTATGTTTGAGGTGTGAGAAAGGTTTTGTGGCGTTTGGTTAAGCGGTTTACCGATTCACTACTCAAAACCTCAATAACTAAGTTTTTTCAAGCATAAGTGTCTAAAGAGTCACTTTTTCGTATTTTTTGTGAACCGTGACTACGTAAAGCATTCTGTTAGTTCACGCGAGTTTATTTAGATATGTTTGAGGTGCGAGAAAGGTTTCGTGGCATTTTTTTTTTTTTTTTTTTTTTTTTTTTTAACCGGTTTACCGATTCACTACTCAAAACCTCAATAACTAAGATTTTTCAAGCATAAGTGTCTAAAGAGTCACTTTTTCGCATTTTTTGTGAACTGTTAATCCGTAAAGCATTCCGTTAGTTCACGCAGGTTTATTTAGGTATGTTTGAGGTGCGAGAAATGTTTCGTGGCATTTGGTTAAGCGGTTTACCGATTCACTACTCAAAACCTAAATAACTAAGTTTTTTCAAGCATAAGTGTCTAAAGAGTCACTTTTTCGCATTTTTTTTGAACCGTTAATCCGTAAAGCTTTCCGTTAGTTCACACAAGTTTATTTAGGTATGTTTGAGGTGCGAGAAAGGTTTTGTGGTGTTTGGTTAAGCGGTTTACCGATTCACTACTCAAAACCTCAATAACTAAGTTTTTTCAAGCATAAGTGTCTAAAGAGTCACTTTTTCGCACTTTTTGTGAACCGTGAATCCGTAAAGCATTCTGTTAGTTCACGAAAGTTTATTTAGGTATGTTTGAGGTATGAGAAAGGTTTTGTGGTATTTGGTTAAGCGGTTTACCGGTTCACTACTCAAAACCTCAATAACTAAGCTTTTTCAAGCATAAATGTCTAAAAAGTCACTTTTTTGCATTTTTCGTGAACCGTGAATCCGTAAAGCATTCCATTAGTTCCGGAAAGTTTGTTTAGGTATGTTTGAGGTGCGAGAAAGGTTTTGTGGCGTTTGGTTATGCGGTTTACCGATTCAGTACTCAAAACCTCAATAACTAAGCTTTTTCAAGCATAAGTGTCTAAAGAGTCACTTTTTCGCATTTTTTTTGAACCGTGAATACGTAAAGCATTCTGTTAGTTCACGCAAGTTTATTTAGGTACGTTTGAGGTACGAGAAAGGTTTTGTGATGTTTGGTTAAGCGGTTTACCGATTCACTACTCAAAACCTCAATAACTAAGCTTTTTCAAGCATAAATGTCTAAAGAGTAACTTTTTCGTATTTTTTGTGATCCTTGAATCCGTAAAGCATTCTGTTTGTTCACGCAAGTTTATTTAGGTTTGTTTAAGGTGCGAGAAAGGTTTAGTGGCGTTTGGTTAAGCGGTTTACCGATTCACTACTCAAAATATCAAAAACTAAGCTTTTTCAAGCATAAGTGTCTAAAGAGTCACTTTTTCGCATTTTTTTGAACCGCTAATCCGTAAAGCATTCTGTTAGTTCTTGCAAGTTTATTTAGGTATGTTTGAGGTGCGAGAAAGGCTTTGTGGCGTTTGGTTAAGCGGTTTACCGATTCACTACTCAAAACCTCAATAACTAAGTTTTTTCAAGCATAAGTGTCTAAAGAGTCACTTTTTCGTATTTTTTGTGAACCGTGAATCTGTAAAGCATTCCGTTAGTTGACGCAATTTTATTTAGGTATGTTTGAGGTGCAAGAAAGGTTTCGTGGCATTTGGTTAAGCGGTTTACCGATTCACTACTAAAAACCCCCAAAACTACGTTTTTTCAAGCATAAGTGACTAAAGAGTCATTTTTTCGCATTTTTTGTGAACCGTGAATCCGTAAAGCATTCCGTTAGTTAGCACAAGTTTATTTAGGTATGTTTGAGGTGCGAGAAAGTTTTGTGGCATTTGGTTAAGCGGTTTACCGATTCACTACTCAAAACCTCAATAACTAAGTTTTTTCAAGCATAAGTGTCTAAAGAGTCACTTTTTCGCATTTTTTTTGAACCGTTAATCCGTAAAGCTTTCCGTTAGTTCACACAAGTTTATTTAGTTATGTTTGAGGTGCGAGAAAGGTTTCGTTGCGTTTGGTTAAGCGGCTTACCGATTCACAACTCAAAACCTCAATAACTAAGCTTTTTCAAGCATAAGTGTCTAAAGAGTCACTTTTTCGTATTTTTTGTGAACCGTGACTCCGTAAAGCATTCCGTTATTTCACGCGAGTTTATTTAGATATGTTTGAGGTGCGAGAAAGGTTTCGTGGCATTTGTTTAAGCGGTTTACCGATTCACTACTCAAAACCTCAATAACTAAGCTTTTTCAAGCATAAGTGTCTAAAGAGTCACTTTTTGGCATTTTTTGTGAACTGTTAATCCGTAAAGCATTCCGTTAGTTCACGCAGGTTTATTTAGGTATGTTTGAGGTGCGAGAAATGTTTCGTGGCATTTGGTTAAGCGGTTTACCGATTCACTACTCAAAACCCCCAAAACTACATTTTTTCAAGCATAAGTGACTAAAGAGTCATTTTTTTGCATTTTTTGTGAACCGTGAATTCGTAAAACATTCCGTTAGTTCACGCAAGTTTATTTAGTTATGTTTGAGGTGCGAGAAAGGTTTCGTTGCATTTGGTTAAGTGGTTTACCGTTTCACTACTCAAAACCTCAATAACTAATACCTTTGCATTGATACATTCTTTTAATTTTCGCAATGCTGAGCTTTTTGCTTCAGGTTTTTTAGTTGATATTTGCTCACTCTGCCATATCATTTTAGAGAAGGAATAAATTTTGACAGTATTGCTCCGACCAAAGACCTACCTCTGTCCTCTGAAGTCTTTTTGCATAAAGAAACAAAAATCGAATTATGACTAAGGGGCAATAATGACAAATTGAACAGTTTAAATGGGAATGAAGAGGGGAGAGAGGGAGATGCAGCACCATGAATCATAAATAGTGAATTCCTACCACACTAACCTCAGTGCTGATATTACAGCAGCAGCCCCAATTGTAACTGCACAATAGTAACGTTGACTGACTGCCCAACAATAAAAGCAGCTGAATTCATATACCAGAATAACTTCATAAGGTTTCTAAACATCCTTAGTGGGGTTAAAAGGTAACTTTTCCCGTGTGTTAAAGAATGTGGCAACTTCTAACCCTTGAAAATCTCTTCCACCTAATGTTATATAGGTAAGGTTTAGATTAATTAAAAAGTTGACGGCAGGTTATCATGCATTAGGTTTGCGAACACCTAATATCATAAGATTTCACTTTCAGTGTAATATATCATAATGTGCATGCTTGCAACTTGTAGATTAATATAGATATATCATAATGTTCACACTTGCAACTTGTATATTAAATCTATGTTATTTAGATTTAATCCATGTTTCTAGCAATCAATTCACTACGTAATTATCTTCTATTCGGCCCCTGATAATATTGAAATAAAAGAGAGGAATCAAGTTTGTCCCGTTAAAGTTTTAGTTCCGAAATAATTGAGTAATGAAGTAGTTTACAATAGAGAATTCAATCAATGAGCAATAAGCTCAATCATCTCATTTCACCCATAGAGCTTACCTATCAAATACCAAGTCAACAATACCAGAAAATTGGAATTGTTAGCTAATTTTCTCCAGAGCATTGCTGAATCAAGGTGATGAAGAATTACAATACAGAGTTATTAATAAAAGAAAGAAGATAGTTGTCACAGTGAGGCTGCCAATAAATAAAGAACTGCCAGAGGACTAGAGTAATTAAAAAAACTAGTTTATAGGTTGTGACTCACAGCAACCCATAAGACCATTTTCTAAGGTCTTCAGCTTTAATGACCAAATAGACAGATTTTTAGAGGCTTTCCATCGACAACCTTGATTTGCTTAGCTCACTTTGAAGTCGAGAATTATTGCTTAATGTTTTGGTTGAAGTATTATATAGAAGAGGCGTAAACACTTTGAGAGTTTTAAATTTGACACTTCATCTTCATATTTTACTTTCTTGCTAATTCATTGCAGTGATGACTTTCATGCCAGTAAAACAAAAACCTATGAATGTTGTTTCCTTGATTATCTTTAACACTGAGAAAATGCCAAGTGCACCAGATTTAGTTATCTAAATTTGTGGACTAAACCTTAAAAATAAATAAACACCGTAGATAGAAGGCCTTTGGAGACAAGCCTCTCAGGTGCATTAGTTGCAAGAATCTCATTCGGACTTAGAGGGCCATGTAAAAGATTGATAATATTTCGCTGTCTTTTCTGAATCTAGGAATGCGGGCCTCACTTTACTTCAATCTGGCTTTAGACTACTTATTGCTTGGGACTCAGGCAGTTAAGTGGCAGCTTTTTTTTTCGTATTCCTAAACCAAATTTGTCAAATTTTTTGAAGTGACAATATGTTTTAATTGCTTTTATCAAAATTAGAGATTCTTTATACGTCGACTTTGTAGGTGGGGGATCATGCTATATGTGGCAATAGAAATGTTATAGATTAAGCTCCTTGTGACATCCACACTGTAAATTTTTATTCCTTGACCTTTTCATTGAAGTGTTGTATGGCATTAGCAAATTTAAATATGAGAGCAACTAATAATTTACGGCAAGATATCTTTTGAGACTAAATGGAAGGCGGCAAGATGATGAAATCTCAACAAAGTCCTTGGAAATTCTCAGTCTTTGTTAGATTCTCTGCCTTGAGTTTCTTATTCCTTGAACTTAAGTAGATTTTTGTGGCTTCTCTGCCTTAATGACATTTTTAATATGTGCTAAATATATTTGCACATCTTCATTATGTTTGAAATGATGTAGAAATTTCACTATTTTGGCACGTTTTAAAAGCTTTATTTGTATCATCAAATCTTAGTCGCCCACAAAAGTAGAAATTTGCCATTACTCATTAATTAAATGAAAAAAAAAATAAGTATTACATCCGTCCTAATTAAGAGGAAATTTTGACAAGTAAAACCAGTGAAGAAAACATATAGAGAGAAATGAATGAAAACCGAACCTGTGTGAAGATAGAAATAAGTCAAAATGGTTGTTAATTCTTCATTGGTGAGGGATTAATGATCAAGCTTGATAAATTGAGAGACCCATCATCCGGGAAAGCAAAGAGCAATATGAAGATGAACTCTGAAGAATAAGAAGATATACATAGTTCTCAGTATATCAAAGAAAGTATATGCTTCAGTCAATTAAACTTTTCTAATATATAGTGACAAAATGGACATAGTGATAGTATAGGTCTCTATACTATGTATGTATACATATTTGTGAAATGCAATGAGTGTAGCAATCAAGAGATAAGTTTTAAGAAGAAAAATAAAGTATCAACACCAGAACTTCAATAATTAAGAAAGAAGCAATTAATTATTATTTCCTAAAGTCTTAAAACCTTTGGATCTATCGGAAGTCAACTCTAAATCTTCAGGGTATACATGGAAATGAGAGAGCCCATTGGAGTTGAATTATTGCAACAAATTTTTTATCAGCCTGATGACGACTTTGCATTTTTGTGCTAGTTTATTGCAGTAATTCTTTGGTTGGCCGACAGTGACTTTGCATAACTGGCGAGTAATGACGTTGCATTTCGTGCTAGCTCATTCTGTTTCTTTAATTGCCCAGCAATGATTTTGCATTTCGTGCTATTAAAATCAATAGTTGTATATAACATTTTCTTGACTAACTTGAAAATTTGTACTGCTTAAACTTAGTAGGTTTTCTTAGGATATCTGTCTGCGTTGCCTATGCTATGTACTACTACGTATATTTGAACCGATGTAGAATTTCCCCTATCTAGGTACATAATAAAAGTTTGACCTGTATCATCAAATGATTTGTGTCAGGTACACTTCCAGAGGCAATTCAACTAAGGAAGTTAGAAACATGGATCTTAATTTGCTTGAATTATAAAAACTAATTTAATACTACGTATATTTCTTAGCAAGAGGGAAGAATTTTGCCTTAGTTAATGGAGTTATTGTAAGCGATAGCCCAAAAAGCAAGTCCACTGAAAGAATAGCCACAAGAAAAATATGACCAAAAGATTTGAACTCGTATACACACACACACACACACACACACAGAAGCAAAAAATTTCTCAAATTATGGTAGAATTACCTTTAGATAAAAAAAAAGTTATGAATCATGTTCAGATAAAAAAAAAGTTATGAATCATGGATTAAATTTACTTCTTCATGTCAACAACTTATCATATATAGAGAAGCAAACTTACATTCCATGATACCAGAAGGAAAAGCTACCAGGTAGTACAAACTTTTGTCCCAAAGACTTCTTGCTATATGCATGTGTGCGTTGCACAAAGAACCAAGACAAAGAATACTCGAATCCCTAATTAAATAATTCAAGTGCTCATATTGTTAAATGAAATAACCATTAAACAGATTACTAAGCCACATAAATAGACAACTAGTAATTATAACCATTGGTGCTAAACTACCTCTTCATTCCAAAAGGTTCAAGGATCAAATTCCAAGCCTCAATCACAGCTATATTCGGAATAAAAAACAAAGATATTTGAAGGGGAATTTACATTACACCTAAAAATTAGAAGATATGTACCAGTGCTCATACTTATACGGGTGTATCAATGCCGTCTCCATATACCATCAAGCTTTGTGTGCATAAAACCACTGAAAGAAAATACAATAGATCTTTATGGTTCTTATGAAAGCAGAACAAATATATGTAATAGAATCAAAACTTGAAAAAACTTACAGGTGGACAAACGGGATTTGAAGTAACAAAGCTATGGCCCAAAATTTAAAAAAAATTGAAAAATAAGGAGGAGAAATTTTGGGGATTTTTCGTATTGTAGATGAATGTGACCAAAATCGAAAAAGCTAACCTGCAATCGGGTGAAATAATCGGAGTAAGTAGGCGATCGAAGCTCTGGCTTGACCTTGGGTTGCTCTAAACATATCTGTGATTGTTCTCCGACTCTGACTTTGACTTGGTTCACTGTGACATTAGGTTTGGGTTTGAGATGATGAGTGTAAACTTGAGATATGAAATCCAAATCTTCAAAATCAGGAAAAAATCACAAAGAAGAAGAAGAAGAAGAAGAAGAAGAAGAAGAAGAAGAGAGAGAGAGAGAGAGAGAGAGAGAGAGAGAGAGAGAGAGAGAGAGAGAGAGAGAGATACACACCCCCGCCTATCTATCTCCGTAGCCGCCCAGTCCCGCCATCTATCTATCGGGAGTGGAAGTATGATCACAGGCGTCGGGATTCTGCGAGAGAGAGAGAGAGATGAGAGGAGGTGGGAGGAGATGAGAGCTATAGGGACTAAAAAAGGGTGTGCAATTTCCCGCGCGCATAAATATTTTTGATGTCGCTTTTTAAACATTTTAGATATTTATGTCACTTTCTAGAAAAAGTGACATAAAAACGAAATGCTTTATTTACAAAAATGCCACCGCGTTTTTATTTATGTCGGTTTTAAAAAAGTGACATAAATGCATTATTATTTATGTCACTTTTAAAAAAAATGACATAAATACTTTATTATTTATGTCACTCTTTTTAAAAAAAATGACATAAATAATCAAGTATTTATGTCACTTTTTTAAAAACTAACAAAAATACTAAAAAAGTGACATAAAAAGCTCATGCAAGAAATAATCATGTCACTCGAACTGAAAGTGACATAAATACAATTTTAAAAGTGACATAAATAACCTTTTTTCTTGTAGTAAAAGTACAATGGAAGCACCACGACAAGCGCGAAGTATCGTGGGAGATGGAATCCGCAATGCGAGAGAAGTATCCAGAGTTGTTTAGTGAGTCTTAGCTCTGATTTCGGGGACAAAATATTTTATGGGCGGCAGAGAGATGTAACACTAGCTCATTTACCTGTATTTATCTATATATGAATGTATTCCCATATTCCTGGATTCGTATCTGTAATTACAACCATTTTTGAATCAGCATTGATCATAATTTATATGGATGTTTATTTCTCAAACATTTTGACTCTTATAACATTAGAAGGAGTTGAGCAGCAAGAGCCCTGAGCTCTTGAGGCATCAGAGTGCTCGAGTCAGGAGCACTCGAACTTAAAAGGAATGAAATGACTGTTGTGCCCCTGGGCTTCTAAAAGTCTATAAATACCAGACCATTTCCTATGTTTGGGCACTGATAAACTCTATTAAACTAGAGAGCTTCTTTGAAAGAGAGAGGTATCCTTGAAAGTTTATACACATTCATATACACATCCATGCTTGCATGGCTTTCATTTAATGATCCAAAACTCTATACACACACACACACACACACACACACACACACCCACTCTCATACACATACATTTGAAGTTCTAGAGCTGTGTTCTTGAGAATCAAAGTGCATAAGGAGGAGTTTTGAAGTCTTGGAGCTTTCTAGAGTTTGCATTGAAGCTTGATCAAGCATGTACACACTTTTTCTTCAATTTGATCATCTAGCACTTATAAGTACTCTTACTCACTCCTAATCATGTTTTTACAAGTTATATTAACAATCTAGTGCCGTGCTTGAAGATCAAAGCTTAGATTTTTAGTTGCTAAGACTGTCACTGTTCAGAATTGCTAAACTCGAGCGCTCGAACTAGGTGCTAGCGCTCGAGCCTACTGAATGGGCTAGATGTGAGCACTTGAGAGGCGTGAATGCTCGAGTTCAGTAGTACGTAAAAAATTAGTTTGTTGCTTGTTAATTTTATAAGGATCCATGCTATATATGATTGTACTATAGCTGTAAAAGTTATACCTTGGGATGTTCTTTATATTTATGCTTGCATGTGCTATGTAGATGTTGTACATCATGCTATTTGAGTAAGTACCTTAATAATGGATTACTTATATAATGAAAGGGGAAGGAATCCTTGAATTTACAAAGGCGAGCACTCGAGCTCAAGTGAGCGCTCGAGCCTACTGTTTTAACAAAGAATATGTTTTTCTATAGTAAGAAAAGGGTAAGTTAAACTAGTAGATGTATACGAGTGAGATAAGTAAACTCCAAGAATAATATGAGACGTACTTAATTACGATAATCTAAGAATAATATGCATAAACAACTTGTACTACGCGTGTTAGTTGATGATGCGTAAGTTGCGATAGCAAGAAGGTAAATGAGGCAATCATGTCCGTTGGTCTAGTCCTTGGGGTTTTGTCCATGAAAGATTGATACGTCTATGATGTTGTTGAGATGTCACTATGGTTATAAGGGCAATAGTAGCAAGAGTATTCGTACCTCAGTGGTACTGTTTGTTATAGATGCCAGGATGGCAAGGGCGAATGTAGTACCTCATCGGTACTACCGAGGTCAGTTGCATTGAGATGGTAATAGACCATTTGGGCTCAGATGTTAAGTATGTAGACTATTTGGGGCTATGATGACAAGTTAACCAAGGATGAATGGAATAAGATGGGGTTACTTAGTAATGAGGCCAGTTGGGCTAAGATGTCAAAAAAGTGGCCAGTTGGGCTAAAGATGACAAGAGATATCCAGCAAGTGGCCAGTTGGGCTAAAGATGATAAGAGGGTAACCCATAGGCCATGTTGGGCTACGATATTCCAGGCCAACAGCTTTTATGCTGGAGTGTGTGCAAAGAGTCGGGTCTATAAAGATTAGACATGTAGTCCAAAGTAGGGTAAAGATTGGATTGGTGATCCAAAGTAGTCAAGTCGTAAGAGATTGAGCCTATGGTTCAAAGTGGATTTGTTAATTCTGATTGGACTAGCGGTCTAAAGTGATCAACCGGTTGATGTCAGTTGTAGTTCTAAGTAAGAATACTGTTGTTGAGTGCTTTCTAACGTACAAGTCACGATGAGATTGAGATTAAGCGAGACTTAATGTAATGTTTTTCTAAAGTATAAAAAGGGAACGTTTTCTTCTAAAATGGAATAATGAGTTTTTTCTGATCCTATTCACTGTTGTAGGTTTACTCACTCAGCTTGTAGTAAAACTGACGACTTTCATTTCCTGAACACTCAAACGTCTAGATCTTACAGAGACTGATTACCCGAATGAGGAGTATACCGAGGAAGGATATGGGTTTGCGAGCTAGCAGGCAAAAGTAGACTTTTTATCTTTTGCTAGTAGTTGAGGCACTAGATGCCGATCTTATCACCATGTTGTAGGGCGTTTGCCCAAGATGTTACTCTCTTTTCTTTCCCCTCTATGGCATTGCAATAATGAGATTTAAGACTCTGATGTTTAATAAATAAATATGCCTAGACCACCATGTTATTACTATTGCTTGTTATTATAATATAGGTTCTTTTTTTTTTTTGGTTGTGGACAATCATGAGGTATTCAACCTGTCATGGACCTACAGACCCAAAAGAAAAAATGTTTAAATTTTTCTTATTTTGGTGACTCTAGGGCGTGACAACTCTATTCTGACCTGGTAAGTCCGAGCGCTCGAGCCTTGAGCGCTCGAGTGGTGTGAGCGCTCGAGCTTGATAGTATTTTGATGTCTTTATTTGTTTATATGTTGAAGTTATTATGGTCTATGCAACGTGTTGTACTCTGAGCTTGGGTAATTGACCATGAGATTGTATATGATATTTATTAACTAGCTTGTCAAATTCTATAGTTGTACTATATGCTTGTTTAGTGGTACCAGTTTAAGAGAATGATCAATTCATTCTTTATATGTTGATTCATATAACCTGTAATTCTATATTTCTATGGATTATTGTTATGATCAGCTCTATGACAATAATAGTAATGCGTTGGATCGAACCATTAATACTGTAATGAAGAATAATAAGTGAACAATGTACTTAAATGAATAAGTGTATTGACGGAAGTGTGAGACATGGTTATGTTGGATAACCTTGTTGGTTATCCCATGTGTGGTTGTATATTGTTATATGACCTTAGCGGTCTTGTTTTTAGTTATGTCGGGTGAATTTTGGGAGTCCGAATCGTGTTTGTCATGTTGTCGAGTTAGGACCAATTGTGGGCTAAGCGAGTAATTAGAGGGCCACGTGTGGCCGTATTTTACATTTGAGCGTCATGTGTGGCCGTGTGGAAGAATGCGATAGAGTTAGGACCGAATTGGGCTAGGACGATTGAGTTAGGGCCAAATTGGGCTAGGCAATTGTGTTGATGCCGAATTAGGCTAGGAGTTGTGTTGTGGATGAATTGGGCTTGTTTATGAAATTGAGGCCGAATTTGGCATGATGTGTTGTGTTGTCATGTGTTGACGGAAGCTAGTACCGTCGGTTCAGTGTTGTTGTGGTTGTGGGCAGAAGCTAGTACTGCTAGTGTTGCAGTCATGTGTGATAAAAGCTAGCACTGTCAAGTTGTGAGTTGTTGGCATGGTGGATTCGTGTGCATTGCGTTGTATTATGTTGCATTGATGTGGTTGCATAGTCGGGAAGAACGTTGGGTTTTGGGCGAGAACTTGCGTAACGCCTCAATGACTTTTCAGTGATAAAATAAATGGTGTATATGTTCATATTGTGCATGCTTTGTAGTATTTCACTTAGCTTTCAGCTGATGGGCATGTGGTCCTAGACATCTGTGTCAGCTACTGTAGTTCTAGGTGTTAGAGATGTTGTTTTGCTAGGCGAGTATCATGGAGAGGAGATTGTCAATGAGGAAGGATGGGCGTTGCTAACTGAGAAGGCGATCGTGTTGTTGAAGCTATTTGTTCCCATTGGGGAATTTATTATCTATCTTTTATTATGTTGTTATTGGCCATTTGGCCACTAGACTTCTGTTTTCTTTGGATTTGGATGAATGTAATATTCTAGTATGTTTATGGAGACTAGTAAGACTATGATATTGCTTCTGTTGAACTTAGAACATTTCCACTGTATTATTACTTTGATACATTATTTCATTAGAATTTGGACAATCATTCGATCTGTAACTTGTTACGAGCCTACGGGTCCGATAAGGAAGCTACTTCCCTTAATTATCGCAATGCCGGGGCGTGACAACCCGTGACTCCCATTTTTGTGAATTATAAATTCGTTGAGTCCCATGAGTCTAATTTCAGAAAAGAAAAAGAAGAAAGAAAAATTTACCTGAGCTTTCACTTGGAGCTTGGCAACCATATTCTCTCCATCAGCCTGAAAGGGATCAGAAAATTAGAAAAGCATTTGAGTCAACAAATCAGTATCAGAATAGTTGAACGAGTAGGGAATTCGGGAATAATAAAATCAGTCAATTTGGTGCATTTTTATTGAAGAATAAAGTAGTTTGAAAAGTTTATTTGAACTCACCCTCCACTCGCGGCTATGAACCCAAGGCTGACCACTGTGAGCATAAAGTAACCCCTCCTCGGCATAGTCCTGGGTGACTTTATCATATTAAAGGGGAATGGTTTGGGGACCATAATTGTAAACCTAGTAAGTAGTCTCCTGGCCCATGTAAACGCCGACATTTTCCCATCTCACTGAGGAAGAGGAGGAGGATCAGTAGCCCCTAGGACAGATTGCAAATAGTGAAATCAGAAGAAGATACCAAGTCAGTTATCAGAGAAAGGGAAATGAGAGGTCTAAATAGAGGAAAACGATAATTACTTGAGTCAATTCCATAAAGGGGAAGTTGCGCATCAGTACATTCAATTAGAAGGCATGATATCCGGCAGGATTCTCAATATAGTTGTCGATGTCCTCCCCAGCTGAAGTAGTGACAAAATCATCATGGTCCAGATGCTCAGTCCCCCTCATAGTCAACGGAGGAGCCATGGAAAAAAGAAACCTAGGGCAACGAGGGACTGTCGGGTCACCCTCTCACCCAGATACCACTCCCAGCACACACCTCCATCCACCAGGATTTGAATCTGAGTAAAGCGACTGGCATCTTGAAGACTAGCCTCAGAAGCCTGAAATGCCTCATTCCACGGGGACCAAGTGACATGGGCTTCTCGTAAGTTGGTGAGGAAGCTTCTGAAAGCTACGAAGTTATGGGGCCCCGCTTTGTGACCTGTCATCTCTTTCCTCCATTTTAATCCTTAAGGAAGGATTGTAAATTTGTCAGCCCTCACCTGGGGGGCCATCATGTGGAGATACTCATAATCCTATGTCTGCAAAGTATACATCAAATGGTTAAGAATACAAATAGAATTTTCAAAAAAGGCAAAGAAAGAATGAAAAATGAAGTGTTTACCTCCTAAGATCTCTAGAAGCCCCTGGTAGAAGGGAACTAATCTCGAGAAATATCGCTCATGTGGCAATACAATGTGGCTAATCCTGCACCACCCCAGTTGTACTCATTGATCTGGTCAATATCTTGAAAAGACCCTGGAAAGCCAAATGGATCCTATCTCCTTTGCTGCTCATCAGGGAGAAACCCAGCATGTGCATGATGAACTCGGATCGTCTATTCATCGGTAAAGCCCTCCTGATCTTTGAAAGTGTCAACAAACCACTTGCATGTAACTAGAGGTTCTCTAGGATGAGCCCAAAGAATCTCCATAATCAACTCTGGTTGATCCCCGATATTATCAATCCGAGCCAGAGGGAGGCCACCAAAAGGAATACCCGTGATCATAGAGAAGTCCAATGGAGTCATTGTCATCTCTCCGAAGGGAAGGTGGAAGGTTTTTGTAGTATCCCACCACCATTCTACCAAAGCGAAGGTCTGGGCCAGGTCATTCGAAATCTTCCTCAGTAAGTGTGCAAAAAGTCCAAAGCTAGTAGTGTTAATTTTTCCTTTGATAGCATCACAAAGGCCATTATACCAGCTGAACCCATGGGCAAGGCTCCCATGACCCTTTAGAGCATCCTTGTGTACCTGAAAAGAGAATAAGATGAAAGTTCAATCAATCAAAAGAAGAAGATGAAGGGAAAAAAAGAGAGAAAGAATGAAAAAAAGAGAAAAAGAAAGAGACAAAAAGAAAAAAGAAGAAGAAGAAAAAAAATCAAAGTAAATAAAATTTTCAGCATGATCCCGGTGAAAAATCAATGAAATCCAAGACAAAAAGGGGGAAACAAGAGCATAATCTTAATCCTATGTACGATTCTAACATGCACCCAAAATTGACTCAAACGAACGTCGAAAATCCACGATAACAACTTAGGAAAATCAAAAAGTTACAAATGCACTTGATCAAAGTCGCTCAAAACGCACACTAACATTCATGCATTGCATTCATTATCAAGAGATTCGAAAGATTGATGCAAGAAGATTGGATTTTTTACCTCTTTACGAAAGGTGCTAGTCGAGAGATGCATCTCAGGATCTTGAAGAAGAAAGGATGGATCATTGCCAAGAGAGGATTTGTACCTCTTCCTCTATTGATCTTGGGATCCCCGAGAGCCCGAACCACTAGACATTTGATCAGATCTACAAAAAAAAAAAGAGAGAAAAATCAAGTTTTTGAAAAACTTTGAGAAAATATGAAAAGGGTGATTTTGGTCATAGATCAACTAAAAGATTGAGTTTTGATGTTGTAAATAAGTAAACTAACCTGTTTCAAAGAGGATTTGAGCTGAGAAATCAAAAAAATGGAAAACCCTAGAGAGAAATCGTATTTGGGAAGAAGAAGGAATGAGAAAACAAAACAAATTTTTTATTTTTTTTATTTTTACAAAAAACAGCTAGGCTAAATGGCACTCGCCGAAAAGCCCAGCTATACTCGTTGAGTGCCGCCTCATCATCATCTAGTGTCGCTGAGAGTGATAGTTGGCCTTTTCTCCAAAAATTTTCATAATTATATAGAGATCACAGAATTTTGGTGAAAAGCCCTTCAAAATTTTCCCTCGTTTCAAATAAACCCTTGGGATTTGAAAAATGTTCTTAAAAGTCCTTCTATTGAGTCGAATTGACTCCGATTCATGAAAATTCAAATTTTTTGAGTCCGCACGGCTCCATTTTCAAGAAAATCAAATTTTTTGAGCCCCTATGGCTCCACTTTTGAGAAATTACAAACTTCTGAGCCCGCATGGCTCCATTTTTTTACAAATTCAAAAATTTTGAGCCCTCGTGGCTCCATTTTCGAGAAATTCAAAACTTCTAAGCCCATATGGCTCCATTTTGAGAAATTCAAAATTTTTGAGCCTACGTGGCTCCGTTTTCAAGAAAAAGGAAAAAATTGAACTTCAGGCTTGACTGCGGCCAAATCATCAAAATTTAACTCATCCTCAAGTCTTTTGGGAATGTAATGGATTTACATTCTTGATCCTCGCAACGGATTTACGATTAATCATGTCTTTTGGGAATGTAACGGATTTACATTCCAATCCTCGTAATAGATTAGTGATTAATCAAGTCTTTTGGGAATGCAACAAATTTATATTCTCGATCCTCGTAACAAATTTGCAATTAATCAAGTCTTTTGGGAATGTAACGAATTTACATTCTTGATCCTCGCAATGGAATTGCAATTAATCAAGTTTTTAGGGAATGTAACAGATTTACATTCTCGATCCTCACAACAGATTTATGATCAATCATGTCTTTTGGGTATGTAATGGATTTACATTCTCGATCCTCACAATAGATTTACAATTAATCAAGTCTTTTGGGAATGCAATGGATTTACATTCTTGATTCTCGCAATAGATTTACGATCAATCAAGTCTCTGGGAATGTAACAGATTTACATTCTCGATTCTCACAATAGATTTGCAATCAATTAAGTCTCTGGGAATGTAACAGATTTACATTTTGATTCTTGCCACAGATTTATGATCAATCAAGTCTTTGGGAATGTAACAGATTTGCATTCTTGTTCTCGTAATGGATTTACGATTAATCAAGTCTTTAGGAATGAACGAATATACATTCTCAATTCTCGCAATAGATTTACGATTAATCATATCTTTGGGAATGTAACGGATTTACATTCTCGATTCTCGCAATAGATTTATGATTAATCAAGTCTTTGGGAATGTAACAGATTTACATTCTTGATCATCGTAGCAGATTTGTGATCGATCAAACTCATTTTGGAATGTAACAGATTTACATTCTTAATCTTTGCAATGGATTTGCATTGACCAAACCTATCAGAATTTGGGAGTGTAACAGATTTACATTCTCAATCCTCGCAACGAATTTGCATTAAGCATTCAATTTGGAGTGTAACGGATTTGCATAAGCCATCTACTGTAGCTATAATCAATCAAATCACTCAATAGCAATATAACGCGTGAACGCATCTGAGCCAATCATTCTAATAAAAAGCTAGTCTCCTAGAATTGGACAACATTAGGACAGAATAGTGTATGTCCATATAAGGCATGGAGCGCATTTTATACAATCAAAGATAGCATAATTACCAAATCATTGCATTACATGAGAAGCATGGAGCATGAAAATTGCATTGACAGCCATCACTGCATAAGCATACGTACCATGATAGGATAGGTGCCTTCACTTATATGACTACCTGCGCTTATATGTGATCCTTTGCCCGAACTATGTCTTGGTCTGATTCCCCTTAGGATATGTAGGCAGCTCACCATGAGCACAACCAGCATCGACCATTTCCACAACTATTTTTGCAACGCATCTTGTTTTTACCTAAATTTGACAGCTTGGTCAAAGGCTTGTCTTCTCACAGGCTTCAACATTCACTTGCGATGAGCGTTGCCTCTCAAGCTCTGTGGAAGAGGGGCAAACTGTAGACACCCCAATTTTGACCTATTGTCGAATTTAGGAGATTATTACCTCTAAAATCGATGACGACAATATCCGATGGAATTCAAAATCTTTAAGGATGATTCACGCTCTTCGAAATCTTAATCTCAAAATCCATGAAATTCGAGAAAAAGAGAGAGGAAAAGAAAAAGGACAAGGATGTTAAGGAGACTACAAGTGTGAAATAAACACTAGAAATGATGAAATAACCATGGAGGATTGTTTAAAATTTTCAAAAGAATAATGATTTGAAAATCTAATGAAAAACATTTCCAAAATATAATACTATAGAAAATAAAATAACTTTTTTTTCTCTAAAAAAATCTCTTTTAAAGAGAGAATTTTATTTAGAAAATGGAATTTTTGAAAAGAAAAGAAAAGAAAAGAAATGTTTCATTTGGAAATAAGAAATTTTAAAAAAGAAAAAAGAAAAGGAAAAAGGTCACTGAATGGCACGCACCGCAGGCGGCGGCACTCACTGTGTGCCGCATAGGTAGTCAGTGAGTGCTGCAGACAACTCACCGCGTGCCACCTCCTATAATAGTTAGTTTAGTTTTTAGAAATCCAAGTGCATATTGAATACCCAGAAGTCACACTTTGCATGCTGTAAATACCCTAAATTTTCCTAAATACCCTCATTTAGTTGGTCTATAAAAGGGGCCGGACACGTATCTCCATGGAGATAGGTGGGTTATTTTTGGAGAGAGGTTGGAAAATTAGAAGGTGTTACTAAAAGATTTTGCAGAAATCTTGAAGAAGAGCATGAATAGTTCACGAAGATACTCTCAAACCCAAAAAAATTTGAGGAAATTTAGGAGTAGTTCTCTAATCTAAGATCATTTTCTCTCATAATTCAATCACAATTCATAGATTTGGTTAGGATCTTTACGCATTTTCACAAAAGTCTCTTCTCCATTGCCTTTTTTACACACTACTTGAATTGTGATTGAATGCTCATGTGTAATTGTTGATTTGGGATCTAAATGATCTTACAATCCATATAAAGCATGTTTTCAAAAAGGAATTGAATTTTGGATCATTCAATTGGTATTGATTTTATCTTTCTCTCTCATGCTCTTCTCTTGGATTTCATGGAATCTTCAATATTCTATTTGAGTTCATTGAGTTAGAACCTCTAATTTTCTGTTAATTTATATTTATATGAGAATTAGAGTTAATCTAGTTCATGTCTATAGATAGTTAATGGATCCAAACCTTTGATCATGGTTTTGGGTTCATTCATTGGAGACTTATGAAGTTTATCTTATTTCATTAAGTCTCATGGAAGTTGAATCCTTAATCCTCAAGGATCATTAATTTGAGAGAGGAATCTAAGGTTGAATCCTTAATTCGCAAGGATCATTAATTTGGGAGAGGAATTAGGTATAGATAGAGATTGATTTCATAATTTTGTTATCAAATTCCAGTGAGTTCATGTGTTTAAATTCAAAGTTCGTAGGAATGAGTAAGTCCTTCAAAGCCTATTTCTAGATTCTCTCATGAGGTCTATGTTGGGATTCACCTAAGGTTATATCTATGAATCTATTTGGTAATTGGATTTTGATAAGGTGATCATAATCACACTTGATCTAGATTCTCCCTAGAATTGTAGATCAAGTTTGATTAAGAATTATGAATACCAATTCATCAATGGTATAGTGATTTCAATGGCAATCTATGATCAATGATTTTTAATTAAATCATAATCAGTTAGAATTGAATGAGACCACTTGGAATATGTCCATAACACATAGATCTACGATTGCAATTTTCATTTTGTATTAATTATGTGGATTAGGTGGTTTGATCATAGGATTTATAAACATGCCATTTTCTGTCCAGAATTCCAGAACAGTGGGTCTTTTTTAAAATGAGTAGATTGGAACCTTAAGTAAATAAATTGAGCTTCAAATTATTTTTCCCATATGCTCTAATGAGTTGGTGAGATTATCCAAGAAATTTGAGTGGATTAAAGCTAATATGATGTTGTAGACACCCCATTTTATCGGCTATCAAATTTAGGAGACCCATAGCTTGGTGGTTCACAATGATCGAAAAGACTCAAAAGGACTCCTAGAAGTTAGTTCTATCTCTTAAATGCTCAGAAAGTGGTACAAATGACCAAAATACCCTTAAAAGCCCAAACACTCCCATATTTGGACCGAAAGTTTTGGAAACATGCTACATCATAAGAAAAGTGATAAAATGAGTTTCGAAGCAAAATTAGGTAAAATCGTCAGCTCCTAGAAACCCTCAGAAGTCCCGGAAGTTCCCAAAAATTCCCCGTTGACCGGTTTGACCCAAGTTTGACTAGGTTTGACCAGGATTTGACTGAAATCATTCAAATTCTCCATAAAGTTCTGAGATCATTCTAGATCATGTGAAAAGTACTAAAATGAGTTTTAAAAGAAAATCGGACGAAAACGTTAGCTCCTGGGAGCTCGCAGAGGTTCCTAGAACTTTCTAAAGATCCCAAGTTTGACCGATTTGACCTAAAAGTTGACTTTAAAACTGGAGCACCGTAATGGATATTAGAGGTCAATAGCTTTCCAATGGTATATCGCACATAATTTATGGATTTAAAATAAATTTATTATGAATTTTCGAAGGTGAAAAAGACAATCAAATCGACTTTTATCGCGAATACCGCAAAACTTTTCAAAGTGAGCTGACTCCAATCTATTTTTTTAAGAAAAGTAGACTCTATTACCTTTCCAACGGTATATCACAACCTCGGTTTGGAGTTTGTATGCATTTTTTGTGAATTTTGGATGAAATAGGGCCTTGTTGTGAATACCAGAACCTCTAGGGGCCTAAACAGCATTATCTGAATGTCGGAGGAGCTGTGCCGCCACGGCACTGGCCCAGTGCCGCCATGGCACTCTCCCCCAAAATAGTCCATTTTTGTAATTTATTTTGGGGGTCCAATTTGATTAATTGAAAACCAAAATGACGTAGTTTCTTGTTCATAGATATTTGGGACCAATGGGAGTACTCTTTAAATCCCAAAATCACCCCAAATTGGCCTATATAAACCCCCCTTGACTTCTCATTTAGGGGGGGTGCAAATACAAAGCTTAGAGAAAGTTGTAGAGAGAAAGTTGTAGAGATAAGGTTAGGATAGTGAAAGTGAGCTTCCTCCTTTAAATTTTCAACATGAAAGTGAGTTCTCAACCTTGCTTTTACTTCATTGCTCCTCTTTATTTCACATTCAATACATCCAACCACCATTTTATTGAGTATTTATGAGATAGGTATACTTCCATGTCCAAAGTCACCATATATGAGTGAAACACCAAGCTACAAGTCCAAAATCTTATTGAATATCATCTATTGATTGCATTACTTGCTTATTTACATGCTATGATCATCTCTTCTTAATCTCATTTCTTTTTCATTTTCTTTATTTGCTTACTAGTTCATCATCGTCTAGATGATGACATGGTGTTTGAGGTGAGTGAATCCTTATAGATAGAAGCTCTTGACCTCAAAAACATGTTTGATAGATAATGATTATGACTTCAATACATTCCTATATATGTATTCTTGAAGTCACAATCAAATGAAAAAAAAAATCTTTCCAACAATCTTAGAAGTTCTTGACATGAGTTTGATGTTGATATTCCAAAAAGTTATAATCTCCATTTGATGACGAAAATATGTTTTCAAACCCCGTATTTCAAAACCCCTCTAAAACCCCCAATATTTAGATCCTAAGAAATGAACCTTGCTTTCTAAAAAATCTTCAAAACAGTAAGTTAT
Source organism: Hydrangea macrophylla (assembly GCA_033977485.1). Taxonomy (NCBI): domain Eukaryota; kingdom Viridiplantae; phylum Streptophyta; class Magnoliopsida; order Cornales; family Hydrangeaceae; genus Hydrangea; species Hydrangea macrophylla. The sequence goes on from CM066993.1 coordinate 23,698,171, forward strand.
TCAACTTCAAAATAATATTTTGAGTTTAATACTCAATGGGTGATGACAAGACCACTTGGAGAGTCTTCCTAACTCATTATAGAACACCCACAATTTTTGGTTTGATCTAAAAACACTTGGAAGGGTTCCATTTTGGTCCAAACATTCCCTCAATTCCAAACATTTTGTTTTTACTATCACAGCAGCTAGGTTGACTTTCAACTTGTTTCTCATAAAACTTTTCCAAAAGGAGTTGTCCCAACTAATTTTTCCCTTGAAATTTAGTGTCTTAGGGAACCTTTTGTATAATATGGGCCTCTAGATGTTTTGATTTTATTTTCTAAGATTTTTCAACATTTCAGTCAATAGTACGGATTCTGTTTCTAAGCAACCTCTCTTGTTCATATAATTTCTCTCAATCTGAAATGGATATTGTAGTTTGGCCTATTGATATGTATTCTAGAGACAATAAGGATGATCTCCATAAAAATTCATGCATTAAAACACTCCTAACCCCACTTTTCCATTTTTACAAAATCAACTCACTGTTCTATCCACTATTCATAGCAAGCATGCTTTTACTCTCATTCTTTGATTTGATGCTTACATGCAATCCAAATTAGGTCATATCTTAGAAAGTTGTTCATACTACATTTGTACACATCCTATAATAACATCCTTCATTCATTCATGCATACTCTAGACTTCTAAGTCACTTTCGAAAGTCCTTGTACACAAACACACTACAACCTTTGCACATTCTAGGATCATACATCGCATCCATACAAGATTTGGAGTTTTAGTGACTCTTAATCTAAGAGGATTATAAGGAATGAACTTGATCACACTTTCATTCCTTAAAATCCTCTTAGAAAGCGATTGTTTTGGAAGCATGAACTTCATCATACATATATATAAATATATATAAATTATACTAATTTTCAAGTTTACATGAACTTCATCTTACATATATATATAAATGAACTTAATCTAAGAGGATTATAAGGAATGAACGTGTGATCAAGTTCAATTTCAAAACAAGGAAAATTAATTCCAAAACCCCTGAACACTAACGGGAGTGGGCTGCCCGGAGGCCGCAATTAGGAAATGGAAATCGATTGGATCCAAAATAATGCCAATCAATTGGAAACTTTGGCAATCGATTGAGAAACTCTCCAATTAACTGGGTCCTGATGGCAATTGATTAGGACTTCGTCTTCTCCAATAGAATTTCAATCCAACAAATTTAATCATTAAAAAGGCATTTTAGCTACGTCTTTCCTTCTTTAAAGCTTATAAAACTCATAATAAAAGGGACCACGTGAGTTTTGGACTCACCTAAGGGTGTGATTGGTGGAGGTGAGTGGCTATGGAGCCAAGCTTTCTCTCTCTTCTTCTTCTTCCTCTATCTTGCTCTCTGTCTCCTCTCTCTCTCTGGCTTTCTTTTTCGTTCCCTTCTTCTGTTTTCTTCATCCTCTGCCCAGCAATGTGTATATATATCTAGATATATATACGGATATATATGTATGGATTTATATATATATGTATGATGTACAATCGCTCTCTCTCTCAAGAACTACCAAAGAAGCTCAAATGGACGAAATGAATGCATATATGTAGAGGGTGAGAGTGCCACATGTCAAGATCACATGTAAGATTGAAAATTAGTCTCTGCAAGTGGCAATCAATTGGTATCTGATATTTTAAGGCAATTGATTGGAATAGAGGACAATCAATTGGGATAGGGACACATCATAGATTCAGGTTGGCCGGATGGCAATTGATTAGGATAGATGGAAATCGATTGATATTCAAAATTGGTAATCAATTAGGACACAAGGGCAAACGATTGAAACCAAGATTTGTATAACAGAAGGGAAAGGTTCATACAATATACATGGAATAATTCCAAGTCTTATTTATTAATGTAAATTCTAAAATACAGGGTATTACATACATAGTCCACCACTTTTATGGACATATGATTGACCAACACCCATCCTTGTAATCCTCCCAGAACTTATCAAATCTACTTAACATTTACTATCATTTATACATGACATTCCCCCGTAGCCTGACTATTCTGAGTGAAATGAATGGATTATCAAACTAGATTTGGATCGACACCTAACTAACATTCTGAACCTTGATACGTTATTCAAAATGTGATCTTATTATAGCGTCGTATTATAAATAATTGCATAACGAAAGTAGGTAATTGCATTTAAACAACTAACTAGTTCATATTATAAATAACATGCAATAGCAGTATTCAAGAAATACCAATCGATTAAGATTAGGGGTTCAATCGATTGTAAAATAAGTGGTGTCAATTGATTGAAGTCTTTTTTCAATCGATTGGGTAAGAGTAATGTCAATCAATTGAAATCTTCTTCAACCAATTAATAAATGTTCAATCGATTGAGAAGGTCTTTTTCTCTAGAATCTGAATAGAGACGCCCTAGAATTATGATAGGCCTTTATGTCATTTTATTCACGTCTAAACCCATAAATAGTGTACCTAAGTTACTGAGTGAGTTTAGAACTCACCGAAGTTAAGGGTGTGTGTTTGGTGGTGTGGCCATATTTTCTCTGTTGAGGTTCAGTGTTGCCGTGTCAAAGAATGCGATTGAGTTAGGGCTGAATTAGGCTAGGGTGATTAAGTTAGGGCTACAATTAGCTAGGTGATTGTATTGAGGCCGAATTAGGCTTGGTGTCGTGTTAGGACCAAATTAGGCTAGGAGTTGTGTTGTGGCCGAATTGGACTTGTTTATGAATTTGAGGTCGAATTGGGCATGATGTGTTGTGTTGTCGTGCGTTGACAAAAGCTAGTACCATCGGTTCAGTGTTGTTGTGGTTACAAGCAGAAGCTAGTACTACCAGTGTTGTGTTGTATTGTGTGTGATAGAATCTAGTACTATCAAGTTATGAGTTATTTGCACGGTGGATTCGTGCCCATTGTGTTGCGTTGTATTATATTGCATTGATGTGGTTGCATAGTCAGGAAGAACGTTGGGTTTTGGGTAAGAACTTACGTAACATTGTGATAACTTTTCAGTGATAACATCAATGGTGTATATGTTCATATTGTGTGTGCTTTATAGTATTTCACTAAGCTTTTAGCTGAGGGAGTGTGGTCCTGGGCATCCGTGTCCAGCTTTTGTAGTTCTAGGTGTTGGAGATGATGTTCCGCTGGGCGAGTATCGTGGAGAGAAGATTGTCAACGAGGAATTCTAGGGCTTCACCAGTTGAAGAGGAGTCCGTGATGTTGAAATCGTCCTGTTCTCATTGGGGGAATTTATTATCTATCTTTTATTATGTTGTTGTTGTTATCGGTCGTTTAGCCTTTAGACTTTTGTATCATTTGGATTTGGATGACTGTAATATTTTAGTATGTATCATGGAGACTTGTATTACTCTGATATTGCTTCCGCTGAACGTAGAACATTTTTGCTGTTATTATTACTCTAACATTTTATTTCATTGGTATTTGGACAATTATGCAATCCGTAACTTCTTACGAGCCTACGGGTTAGATAAGGAAGCTTACTTCCCTTAATTATCGCAATGTCGGGGTGTGATAGGGATTGTTTAGTATCAGAGCACTAGGTTTAGTTATGCTCATGATTGTCCTATGTTGAATTGTGAACCATAAGATTACCTTGCTAGAATGACACTAAGGGAGTTAGGACGATGATTCAACGAAGACTTCTGGAGCTGGTTTACGTCTTAGTTGCATACCATGACTTTTACTATTCTTTTCTTTCATCATTCATATGTGTGTATATAATTATATTTGATTTTGTGTAGTGAATACCTTTGGACTATCTTGTAAAGGCAGTAGTATAATTTGAGAAATAATTGTGCATGTGTGGATACTTGCATACAGAGTCAAGATTGTTAGAGTGACTCGCAACATCCGCAATGGAGCCAGGCTAACTGAACTGATACCCAATGTACTAGACCCCCACCGGCGCTTTTGAGAGATTTCTCTGAAGGTTAGAGCACATTGGCAATCAGCAAGGTGTGCATAATTATCTGCCACCACCTCTACAACCTCCACCGAGACCCGTAGGAGATAGGTTGTTGGAGATATTAAGAGCTTTACGTCTAGAGAAGTTGATGGCGTGTCAGGAGCATTGAATGTCGAACAGTGGATTAGAGAGATGGAGTCATGTTTTAAAGCTTTTGTTTGCACAGACACTGACAAGAAGAGGTTTGCTGAGTTTTAACTCACTTATTTTGTCGTAGAATGGTGAGAAGCTCAGCAGGCCGCTTTGGGATAAGAAGCTATTAGATGCTTGAGCTGGGAAGAGTTTAAGACTATGTTTCTTCAGAAATACTTTAACGTGTCTGAGAGAGACACGAAGGAAAAATAAATCATGAAGTTGGTTCAAGGAATCAAGACTATTTAGGAGTATATAGTTGTGTTTAAAAGGTTGTCTCATTTTTCCCCACATTTGGTGGATATTCTGGAGAAAAAGAACAAGAGATATCTACGTGGGCTAGGGATGACTATTTAAGGCCATACCATGAGTTCTATGATGCAACCATTTGAGAATTTGGTAGAGTTACCCTCTAATTTGGAAACGATGCATGAAAGTTAGTAGTATAAGTAGTTTGTATTCAGGGCAGCCAGTCACCCCAACCGTAGCCACCTGAACTTGCATTATAATTCTAGAGTGAAGAGGCAATGGAATGGTTCGAGAGGACAATTTCCTAGCGCGACACCTTCTTTAGGAGTGCCTGTACAAGGATTTTATTCTATTGTATGCTTCAATTGTGGGATACTGGTACATTTGTCAAGTGATTGCACAATAACCAAGAGCAACGAAAGACAAGACATTATCTGTTACTTCTGTGGCAAGAAGGGCCATGTCAACAGAGATTGCTTTCTATGCAAGCAAGTAGAGACTAGACCTGCAGCCCAAGTCAACCAAGCGTGTGTCAACGTTATTATTCTAGGAGTAGCAGGATTCGATGCCATCGAACAGCAAAACCTCAAAGGTACACTCACCCTCTATAACAGTCGTGCATCAGTCTTATTTGATATTGGAGCCATAATTGTTCATAGCACAAAGAGTAGTATGAGAATTAGGTTTAGAACCTTAGAACATCGACGTAGCTTTGAATACAGTTTCACCCTTAGGCGTCATTGTAAAATTTGGAAAAGTGTATGAAGAGTGTGCACTGATTTTAGACAATCAAGAGTTACTTACAGGCTACAGATCTGATAGTTCTATCGATGAGAGAGTTCGATGTAATCTTAGGAATCTACTAGTTAACAAAGTTTAGTGCCAAATTGGACTGCATTAGTAAAATAATTTCCTTTACATTATCGGGAGCACAGTCATTAATTTTCTAGTGTAATCCATTAAGCGATGCATTTTATATAACCTATTTAGCTGTGATAGAAAGCACCAACACAGAGACTACTACTGCTCAGATTCTAGTGGTACGAGAGTTTGAGGATGTATTTCGAGACATATCCGATTTACCCCCGAAGCGAGATATTGACTTCGGCATTAAGTTAATGCCAAGAATGACACCAATATTGAACACCCTGTATCGTATGGAACCAAACGAGATATAAGAGCTGAGTAAGCAGATTTAGGAGATGGAGATCCTTAGATTCATTCGACCTAGCACTTCATCATGGAGAGCACCAGTGTTGTTTGTTAAGAAGAAGGATGGATCAATGCGACTTTGGATAGACTACAAAGATTTAAACAAGGTTACGATCAAGAACAAGTACCCACTACCGCAGATAGACGATCTATTTGATTAATTGCACGGAGTTGTAGTGTTTTCAAAGATCAATCTACGATCAGCGTATCATCAGTCACTTGTTTGGTAGAGGACATGTTGAGGCCAGCTTTCCGCTTAAGGTATAGGCATTATGAGTTCCTAGTTATTCCGTTTGGTTTGACCAATGCCCCAGCAGTGTTCGTGGATTTGATGAACTGGGTATTCAGACCCTATCTAGATCTGTTTGTTATTGTCTTTATTGATGACATCTTGATCTACTCAAAGACTACAGAAGAGCACGAACATCATTTAAGGATTGCTTACAAACCCTTAGAGATAACCAGCTTATCGCCAAGTTCAGCAAATGCGAGTTTTGGCTCAAGGAAGTCAAGTTCTTGGGACATGTTGTTTCTCGAGAAGGTATCTTAGTGGATTCTGCGAACATTGATGCAGTGTTGAATTGGAGCCAACCCAGAAATGCTTTAGAGATCAGAGTTTTTCTTAGGTTAGCTGGATATTATCGTCATTTTGTGGAAGGATTTTTAAAAGACTGCAGCCCCACTCACTAGCCTAACGAAGAAGGAGACCAAGTTTGAATGGCAGGATAAGCACGACTGCACTTTTTCTAGAGTTAAAAGAGAAATTGACTTCCACGCCAATGCTAGCTATTCCGAGATGTAGAGACCGATTTGCTATCTATAGCAATGCTTTGTATCAAGGTTTAGGGTGTGTACTCATGCAGGATGGGAGAGTGATTGCTTATGGATCTAGACAATTGAAGCCGCATGAGAAGAACTACTCGATAGATGATATGGAGTTAGCAGTCATTGTGTTCGCACTCAAGATATGGAGACACTATCTATTTAGAGAGCAGTTTGGCCAATTTTCTGATCATAAGAACTTGAAGTATCTATTCTCGCATAAGGAGCTTAACATAAGGCAGAGACGATGGATGGGGTTGCTAAAAGACTTCGACTTTACATTATAAGGTGAACGTAGTCGCAGATGCATTAAGTTGAAAGTCTCATAGAATTGCTGCTTTACTTATGATCAGAGAGTGGCAAGCTTTTAAAATAATGGTAGAGTTTGATATTCAACCCGTTGAAGCAGTAGAAGGAAGGATTTTTGGATTCTTGGTAGTTCAAGCTATACTCATCGACTGGATCTTAGAAGCTCAATAGAGAAATGTGGATCTATGCCAGTGGTTCGACAAGATGACAACCAAGGATCTAACAAATTGGAGTATTAAAAACGACGGTGGTTTCATATTCAAGAACAGACTTGTGGTGCTAGCCATAGATGATTTTAGGAAGAATATTTTTGTAAGAAGTGCACAGATCGAGATTAACTGTACATCCTAGAGGGACGAAGATGTACAAAGATCTGAAGTGGACTTTTTGGTGGGAAGGCATGAAGAATGAAGTTGCTAAGTATATTTCAGAATTCTTGACTTGCCAACAAGTTATGGAAAAACACCAGAAGTTGACAGGACTTTTACAGTCGTTTTCTGCAGTGGATGTGGAACACGTCATAATGGATTTAATGGTAGGATTGCCTCGATCTTAATAGAACCATGATTCCATTTGGGTGATTATTGATAGACTCACTAAGTCGGCTCATTTCATCACTTATAGTATGACTTATTCAGTGAAGAAATTGAGCCGATTATATCTACAGTAGATTGTGCGACTGCATGGTGTACCAGTCACCATCATGTCAGACCGAGATTCCCGATTCATGGTAGAGTTTTGGGAAAGTCTTCAGACAGCTATGGGGACTTCGCTGAGATTGATTTCTATTTTTCATCCATAGACTAATGGGTAGACAGAGCGAACAAACCAAGTAATGGAAGATATGCTCTGAGCTTACGTGCTACACTTCGAAAGCTCGTGGGAGACTCATTTGCCACTGATAGAGTTTTCCTATAATAACAGCTATCATTCAAGTATAGGAATGGTGCCTGTCAAAGCATTATATGGGAAGACCTTACAAATAACCACTGTATTTGGTGGAAGTTGGAGATGGAAAGCTTCTATGCCCAGATTTGGTTTGAGAAACCAATGAGAAGATTGTGATTGTTAGAGAGAAGATGAAGGCAACACAAGGCAGATACAAGAGCTACGCAGACTTGCACTACCGAGACAAGGAATTCAGTGTGGAGAAGTATGTCTTGCTTAAAGTATCTCCGATTCGAGGAGTGGTGAGGTTTGGACAGAAGAGAGGGAAGTTCTCGCCTCGTTACATTGGACCATTTGAGATCTTGGAGCGTGTGGGCAAAGTCACCTACAGAATAGCATTACCACTAAATATGTCAGGAGTCCGTAATATCTTTCATGTCTGTATGCTAAAGGAATATCACCAGGACGCTATGCCATATGTGATCAATTTTAAAGACATAGAAGTGAATGACAGTATATCTTATCAAGAAAAATAGATATAGATTCTAGACAGAGAGATTAAGAAGTTGAGGAACAAGGAGATCCCGTTGGTGAAGGTTTTGTGGAATCATCATAACATAGAGGAAACTTCCTGGGAGTTGGAGTCTAAGATGTGCTTCAAGTCCGGAAGTTATCCAACACAAGTTAGCTCATATTTCAAGGATAAAATCTTTTTATAAGTGGTGGAGAGGTATAACACCCGTAATTTGTATTATCTATAATGCAATTTTTGGATATATGTTATTAAGATTTTCTATATATGTAATGAGATTTCAAGAATGCTTGATATAGCATGGGTGTTCATGCATAGCGTAGCATAGCATATATCCTTTTAAAATAAAACAAAACAAAACTTTGTTATTCAGCAGACCCGAGCGTTCTAGATGTGTGAGCGCTCGGGAGAAGCGAACACTCGAGCTAAAAAGTTACAAAAAGACTATTTTACCCTTGGGCTCTAAAAATTCTATAAATACCCAGCATTTCTGTTCATATACTTCATCCAAAACACAATTATACAAACAGTGAGCTAGAGAGAGATTTTGAGAAAATCCTTCATACAAACACACACAGTTTCTCTTGCATGCCTATGAATCCTCCCATAAGCGCATACACGCACACACATATGTATTTCAACACTCTTGAAGTTCTGGAGCTAAGTCTTGGAGGATCAAAGGTGGATTAGAGCTTGCATGTTGAGTATTTAGAGCTCTAGTTCAAGAACATCATCTTGATCATCTTTGTGAGTATTATAACTCATACATAGTATGTTCATGTACATGTAATAATTTGTAATTATGTTTCATGTGGTTGATTTAACTAGATTTAACTCTAGATCATCATAATCCTTATCTCTTTCTCAAGTTTATGCATATTTGATCATCTAATTAGTTTTGATCATCATTTTGAGTGCTATGATTCATATATAAGGTGTATATGAACATGCATGTTATGCTTAACATGTTACATGTGAGTTTAGTTAAGAATCTTGGAGTTTTGGTTATTAATTCATAGTTGTTTTGATGCTACTAAATTGTATACTATTTTGAACTGCTAAGTCTGAGCGCTCGAGCAAGCGCGAGCGCTTGAACCCGGTGTGAGCGCTCGAGCCTGACAGTATTTTGATTTCTTTGTTTGTTTATATGTTAAAGTTATTATGGTCTATGCTACATGTTGTACTCTGTACTTGGGTAACTAAACATGAGATTGTATATGATATGTATTAACTAGCTTGTCAAATTCTATTGTTGTACTATATGCTTGTTTCGTAGTACCATGCTTAAGAGAATGATCAATTCATTCTTTATATGTCAATTTATATAACCTGTAATTCTATATTTCTAAGGATTATTGTTATGATCAACTTTGTGACGATAATAGTAATGTGTCAGGTTAAACCATTAATATTATAATGAAGAATAATGATCAGATAATGTACTTAAATGAATAAGTGTGTTGGCGGATGTGTGAGACATGGTTGTGTTGCATGGTTGTGTTGGATAACCTTGTCAGTTGTCCCGCATGTGGTCACATATTATCGTGTGACCTTAGTGGTTTTGTTGTCAGTTAAGTCAAGTAAATTTTGGGAGTCTGAATTGTGTTTGTTGTGTTGTTGAGTTAGGGCCAATTATGGGCTAAACAAGTAATTAGAGGGCCATATGTGGCCGTATTTTGCATTTGAGGGTCATGTATGGGCGTGTGGAAGAATGAGATTGAGTTAGGGCCGAATTGGGCTAGGATGATTGAGTTAGGGCCAAATTGGGCTAGACAATTGTGTTGGAACTGAATTGGGCTTGGTGTCGTGTTAGGGCCGAATTAGGCTAGGAGTTGTATTGTTGCCGAATTGGGAATGTTTATGAATTTGAGGCCGAATTGGGCATGATGTGTTGTGTTGTTGTATGTTGATGAAAGCTAGTACCGTCGATTCAGTGTGGTTATGGTAACGGCCAGAAGCTAGTACTGCCAGTGTTGTGTTGTGTGTGACAAAAGCTAGAACTATCAAATTGTGAGTTATTGGCACGGTGGATTCATGCGTGTTGCGTTGCATTGACGTGGTTGCATAGTTATGAAGAACGTTGGGTTTTGGGCGAGAACTTGCATAACATCCCGATAAATTTTCAGTGATAACATGAATGGTGTAAATGTTCATATTGTGCGTGCTTTGTAGTATTTCACTAAGGTTTTAGTTGATGGGCGTGTGGCCCTAGGCATCCGTGTCCAATTATTGTAGTTCAAGGAGTTGGAGATGCTGTTTCGCTGGGTGAGTATCATGGAGAGGAGATTGTCAATAAGGAAGGCTGGGGCTTTACCAGTTAAAGAGGAGTCCGCAATGTTAAACCTGTCCTGTTCCCGTTGGGGGAATTTATTATCTATCTTTTATTATTATTATTATTATTATTATTATTATTATTATTATGTTGTTGTTGTTGTTCTTATCGGCCGTTTGGCCTCTAGACTTCTGTTTCTTTTGGATTTGGAAGACTGTAATATTTTAGTATGTATCATGGAGACTTGTAAGACTCTCATATTGCTTCCGATCAACTTAGAACATTTCCGCTGTGATTATTACTCTGATATTTTATATCATCAGTATTTGGACAATCATGCAATTTGTAACTTGTTATCGCAATGCTGGGGTGTGACAATATGACTTCCCATATGTGGCAACACTACTCTAATTAAAAGAAATGGAAATCAAACTTAATCATTAATGGAACCCTAACTAATCTTGTCATGTTAATCCATTATTCATCATCGTACTTATCTTTGGTATCACACTTCCCCTGATTATCCCCATAGATGCATAATGAAAGTTCGGATCAATAATCGAACGATCGAACCCCTTATATAATAAACAAAGGAAACAATCCATGATCTGCAACTGCCAATCGATTGGGACAAGGGTCCAATCAATTGGGATAAAATTAGTAACAATCAATTAAGGAAAATGATAATCAATTGGATCCAAAACAATGCCAATCGATTTCTAACTTTGGTAATCGATTGGATTACAAATAATGACAATCGATTAGAAAACTATCCAATCGATTTGGAAAAGTCCTATCGATTGGGTCTTCATCTTCTTTAGTAGAAACACAGAACAACATATATAAACATCTTAAGGACGCATTTGTTACGTCTAAACTTCACATAAACTTGTAAAACATCACATAAATGAGACCAAGTGAGTTAGGACTCACTTGAGGTATGTGGAGGGTATGTTTGGCTTATGTGGAGTTATGGAGCCCAAGCTTTCTCTCTACCTTCTCTCTTTTCTTTCTCTGCCTGTGTCTCTCCTTCTCTTCTTCTTCTTCTTCTTTCTCCTCTCTTCTTTCTGTTCTTTTCTTCTCTGTCCAGAGAGTGTGTGTGTGTATGTGTGCTTGTGTATATATATGTATGTATGGATGTGTGCATATATATATATATATCTTTGTGGTCTCTCTCTCTTAAGAACTGAAAAACAATCCTAAGGGATAAAATAAATGCATATATAGAGAGAAATGAGAGTGCCACATGTCAAACCACGAATCAAAGTTGAAAACTTCTCTCTGCAGGTGGCAATCAATTGGGCTTACTGGCAATCGATTGGTATTAGATCGTTTAAGGCAATGAATTGAAATGAAAGGCAATTGATTGGGGTAAGGACACATCATGTATTCAGGTTGGAAAAATGGCAATCGATTAGGAAAGATAGCAATTGATTGGTATCTAAAAATTGGCAATCGATTGTGATAACATGCCAATCGATTGGGATACAAAATTAACCAAAGGGAAAGTAATGGTCATACAAGTATACAGGAATTAGTATAAAGTCTTATTCATTAATAAACACTTCAAAATACAGGGTATTACAAAGTTATTTTCAGAACTCTTCTCGGTTTTTTCTTTTCCTTTATCTTTATTAGAATGTTTATTAGTTTAGATATTATGATCGCTTTGTTTTACTGTTTCTGCAATTGTTTTATCATGTTTTCGTTGTTTAGAAGTTGGGAATATGTAAAGAAACTTTGATTCCCAGCCTCTGCCATGCAATTTACAGAAAAGTCCCCATTCAATCGATTGGACCCAGTTCTATCGATTGAAAAGGAGCCCTAGCCAATCGATTGGACTCAATTCAATCGCTTGGGAGATGACCCTATCCAATCGATTGTGTCTATGCAATCGATTGGAAGGGAAATTCTTAAAGATGATTCTTTTAAGCATTTCAAGACTTCCTATTTTGGTAAACTGACCACCCCGCCAAGGAATAGACTACGAGCAAGACCTTTGGCTCATTTTCAAGGGAACAAATGTCCATGGAATAGTGGTAAGAAGCCGATACCCACCCCTTCCTGAGACAATTATGCAGCACCCCCCGTACCACAAGTACCAATTGCAACCACCGAGAACAAGGACAGATGTTTCAATTGTGGGATCCCCGAACATATGGCACGAGACTGCATAACCCCCAGGACCAACAACCAAACTAATGTTATATGCTGCGACCATGGCAAAAGAGGGCACATGAGCAAGAGTACAAGGCACCACGGGGAAAATATCATGGGCCTACTACTAAAGGTCAAGCTGGTAGAGCCCGACTCAATGCCATCATACCTGAGGTGGCCGATTATGATGAAAGGGAGTAGCAGAACTTGGAAGGTACACTCTCGTTATACGCTGGTCGGGTTAGAGTACTATTTGATACTGGTGCTTCAAATTTGTTTTATTGTCTTTGAAGTAGTACAATAAATGGGGTTAGTAACCCAGGCACTCGAGGTAGCCCTGAACGCGGTATCACCCTTTAGAGTGACCATGAAATTAGAAAAAGTATGCAAGGACTGCACTTTGACATTGGAGGATAGGAACCTACCTGCAGACTTAATTGTTCTGTCAATGAAGGAATTTGATTTGATCTTATGAATTAACTAGCTTACTAAGTATCATACGAAGTTAGATTGTACCAGTAAGTCAATCACATGTTCGGTACTAGGGAGTCCACTTTTCAACTTTCAATGCAACCCTACTAGTGATGCCTTTACCATGGAAACCACAAGCTTAGAAATGATAGTCACTCAAATCCCAATAGTTCGAGACTATGAAGATGTCTTTCAGAACGTCTCTGGATTACCGCCTAAGCATGAGATCGAATTTTGTATTGAATTAGTACCCAAAACGACACTATTATCCAAGACCCCTTATCAAATGGCCCCAACGAAAATTCTAAAATTGAAAAAGCAATTGCTAGAATTAGAAGAATTTGGATTCATTAGACTTGTCACGTCACCTTGGGGAGCCCCAGTACTATTTGTTAGAAAAAAGGATAAAAATCTTTGACTCTGTATTGACTACAGAGAATTAAAGAAGGGCACTATCAAGAACATTTACCCACTTCCTATAATAGAATTTGGCAGTTTTTGGAAGTTGAATTTCTGATCATTTGTTGATTTTATGAAAGTGAATTTTGAAGTTATGAAGAGTGATTTTGTGCTTTTTTGTCATTTTTGATGTGTGTAGGTGCCAGATATGATGTTGGAAGCCAACGGTAGTCTCACCCATGTTTTTTTGTGGTATACCCAGGATAACATTAGGTTTGGCAGTTTTGTTCATCTCGTCTCAAGGAGCTCTAATGATTTATCACATCTTTATGCTCTGGCTTAAAGATGGTGGGACACGACAAACACATTCCACCTCCTATTTGGTGAAATGACCACGATGTCCTATGATTTTTCAATGATCACTGGTTTGAGAGCAAGCGGGAAGTGTATGAGTATGGACTATCCTTTTGAAACAGATTTGGTCTTGGTAGAGTCTTTGATCGGGCCAGTCCTATTGACACTCTATTTTGGTTGGTTGGTTCGTTCAATTGAAGGAACCCCGCCTCAAGAACAACCGATGATTGGAATCAGGAATTATTGGTTATGAAGTAGAACTTTATGAAGCACCATGGTCTCTTAGATATGTTAGAATAACCTCTAGGAAGACTTAGGTACAGTGGAAACTCAATTTAGAGACAAGAACCCAAGTTAGGGTAATCATTTCACATAAAATGATAAAAATAACCTTTTATCGACCAAAATCCTAACCTAGGGGTGGGATCCTGGGAGATCTCTATACAAAATATTCATAAAATAGCTTAAGATGATACCATAAGCCCTCACGTAGGCCAAAAACTGCTTACGAGAATTTTTGCGCTAAAGCAGCCTTTTTACACCTCACAGGTTTGCTCCTTCTTGGAGTCAGCCTTACCTTTTTTACCATAACTCAAAATCTACAAACTATTTTTGAATGAAGACAAAAGCATTGTAAACTAGACTTCCAAAACCTTTCAACGGTATATCACATGTCCAAAAAGGATAACTGAGGTGAGAGAATGATGTATGGGAAGTTAGGAGAGAAACATAAATTTCAGGGTTAAGTGCCATAATAGCACTCATATGAGTGTCGTGTGGCACTCTCGACTACTACATGGGTTATTTTGAGTGCTACATTGGCGCTCAAATATGCCACATGCATTCTAGACCCTTGATTTGATCTCAATTTGTGTAAAAATGCCTAAAAAATACCAAAAGTGTGTTTTTTTCCCACATCATTTAAATATAAACTTCCCAGCCCATTTCTCAAACTATAAAAGGGGGTCCTCCCCTCCCCGGATGCTTAAGGATGTTCTTAACACTATCTCACCCCTAGGAGTAACGATTAAGTTGTGTAAGGCGTGCAAGGAGTGCACTCTTACCATAGATGGTCAGATTCTTCCTGCTTTTTTGATTATGTTGGCAATGAAGGAATTCGATGTAATTCATAGAATAGACTAGCTTATAAAGTATCATGCTATGTTAGATTGTACTAGTAAGTCGATTTTGTTCTCTGTACTAGGGAACGCGCCTTTCTATTTTAAGTGCGACCCCTTGAGTGATGCATTTCTAACTAGTCTTCTAGCCACCATGGAGAGTTCTAGAGCTGAGAATTCTATGACACAGATAACCGTGGTTCGAGAATTTTCAAATGTGTTTCAAGATATTGCTGGACTACCGCCAAAGAGGGAAATCAATTTCTATATAGAATTAACACCAGGAGCATTGTCGATTTCCAAAACCCACCAGATGGCCTCGATGAGGATGTAGGAGTTGAATAAGCAAGTTCAAGTATAGGTAGATTTGGGATTCATTCGGTCAAGTATATCACCTTGGAGTGTGCCAGTGTTGTTTGTGAAGAAGAAGGATGGATCGGTTCAACTTTGTATTGACTCTCGAGAGTTAAATAAGGTCAAGATCAAGAACAAGTACCCCCTCCCACGCATAGATGATTTGTTTGACCAGTTCCAGGGAGCAACGACATTCTCAAAGATAGACCTTCGATCCGGATACCACCAATTGCTCGTTCGACCAGAGGACATACCAAAGACGACTTTTAGGACTAGATACGGTCAATATAAGTTCTTAGGTGATGTTATTTGGAGTCACTAACTCCCCCATGATGTTTATCGATGACATATTGATTCACTCAAAGACAAAAGAGGAACACGAGGAGCATGTTCGAATAACGTTACAGACCCTCAAGGATCATCAATTTTACCGCTAAGCTCAATAAGTATGAATTCTGGATGGAAGAAGTAAAATTCTTGGGTCATATAGTCTCTTCAGAAGGAATTGTGGTGGGCTCATCCAAGATTAACGCAGTCTTAAGTTGGGTAACTACCGAAGATTTGTAGATGGATTTTCTAAAGTAGCCATGCCCTTGACTAGCTTGACGAAGAAGGATTCGAAGTATGAATGGTCAGATAAGCATGAACGCGCTTTTTAGGAGTTAAAGGAGAGGTTAACATCCGCACCAGTGCTCACCATCCCAAAGAGTGGAGAAAGATTTACCATTTATAGTGACGCCTCTAATCAAGGACTCAGATGCGTGCTTATTTAAGAGGGAAAAGTGATTGCCTATGGATCACGGTAACTGAAACTGCTCGAGGTAAACTACCCAATGCATGATTTGGAGCTAGCACCTATCATTTTCGCTCTCAAGACTTGGAGACATTATCTGTTTGGTGAGAAGTTTGATCTATTCTCGGACCATAAGAGCCTCAAATACTTGTTCTCTTAGAAGGAGCTGAATATGGTACAACGACGCTGGATGGAGTTACCAAAAGATTATGACTTCACTTTGCAATACCACCCTGATAAAGTGAATGTAGTCCCCGATGCATTGAGCAGGAAACCTCATGGTAGGATTATTTCCTTGATGATCAGAGAGTGGCAAGAATCGGAGACTTTAGCCAAATTTGATTTTCAAGCCACTGACTCGGAGGAAGGAAGACACTTTGGATGCCTTGTCATTAGTAAAATTATTGAAGCTCAGAAGAAGGATGAAGGATTGCAATAATGGTTTGAGAAAGCAGCAGCTAAGGATCTAGAGGAACGGAAGCCTCCAATGTCAAGATAGGCTTTGTGTGCCTAAGGATGATGGGCTAAGAGAGGAAGTGATGAATGATGCACATAGGTCAAGGTTGATAGCTCACCTAGGGGGTACAAAGATGTAGAAGGACCTAAAAAGAAATTTTTGGTGGGAAGGTATGAAAAAAGACATTGCAGAGCATGTCTAGAAGTGTTTTACTTGTTAATAAGTTAAAGCAAAGCATTAAAAGCTGTCAGGACCTTTACAACCATTACCCGTACCAAGATGGAAATGAGAACACATCTCTCTGGATTTTATCATGGGATTGTCGAGGTCGTAACGAAACCATGATGCTATTTGGGTAGTCATTGATCGACTCACTAAGTCAACACACTTCATCGCATACAACATGATGTATCCAGTGGAGAAGATGAGCCGACTCTACTAGCAGCTGATTGTTTGACTACATGGCATGCCCATTTTGATTATTTTTTATCATGATTCATGCTTTACCGCTGGATTTTGGGAGAGTCTACAAGCATTTAGGTATCGGAGTATATGCTGCGAGCATGCATGATCAACTTTGAGATCAGCTGGGAGATACATCTACTGCTTATAGAGTTTTCTTACAATAATAGTTATCATTCAAGCATCGGGATGGCACCGTTCGAAGCGCTATATGGGAGACCATGTCGCTAACCTCTTTGTTGGGCAGATGACACGACTAAAAAGTTATGTACTCTTGTGCAACACCCAAGTGTAGGTGATCGTGCAAGTAATACTGGATAAGTCCAGATCGATCCCACAGGGAAGGGATAGGGAGAATGTCTACTAAGTTATAACCTAAAGAAAAGGAAAAAGATGAATATACGGGTGGAGGTTCTAACGAATCCTAATTAATTAAATTAAACTAAATAATAAACTAAAGCATAAAGAAACATAATTAATTAAACAGGTAAATTAAAGATGTTCGAAACACGTGAATCCACATTGATCCTAACCATCTACTATGCACATTCATTAACGTTCTATGGAGTTCATTCCTTTTCAGTATTCCGTATTTTTCTAAAGATATAGAATCAATAGCCCTTACATGACCGGGACTACATCATCACAGTTGATTTAAAATACTTGGACGACGGTTTAAAATAATGGTTATTACTTGCACTCTAAATGGTGTTATCATTCAAAGTGGTTTTCAAAAGTCATTGAAGAAAATAGCCTTAAGGCTTTAAGTTCTAAAAACTGTTGTGACAAACTGAGCTTATTAGTACAATTTGGTGACAAATTTCTAAAATAGAAAGTCATGGAATACTTAAAAGAATCATCTCAAGAATTAACATGTTCGATCAATCGAAGAGCTCTCGATCGATCAGACATCATCATCCTTTAATCGATCGAAATGTCTTCGATCGCTTGACTATTGCTCTGGTTCGATTGATCAAAATACCTTCAATCGATCAAGACCAGGTTTTCTAAAGATTACATGGCAGAGGCTGGGAATCAATGATTCATCATATATTCTCAACGTCTAAACTACAGAAACATGAATAAACTAATACAGAAATAGTAACCTAGAGTAATCATAACATATAAACTAATAAACAATAAAATAAAAAAAAGGAAAAGAAAAACCTAAAATAATCTGAAATAAGCTTGTAATAAACTTGAAAGAAACTTTAATCTTCAATAATCTTCAATAAAACAATGGAAAAGATGAAGAATGACATGAATCTAACCTAATATACTTCTAATCTAACCCTAAAACTACAGTTTTTTGCGTTCTGGAGCGTCCTCCTTTCATCTGGTATCAGAACGACTTATTTATAGGGTTCCTATAGAGTTTACGCAACTTTTGAGAGAAAATAATGTTCAATCGATTGAGCTTAGTTCGATCAATCGAACTCTCAATCGATTGAACTCCCTTCATGCCCTTGAACTTCTCTGATTTTGACAACTCTACGTACCGATGGGAGAATGGCCATAACTTTTCACTCAAACCTCGGATTGACATCCCGTTTACGGCCACGCGACCATAACTCAAAGATCTACATTTCAGATTTGTAGGAAAACCTACCAAATCTGAAGTCTTCATTGTTAAAAATGGCGTTTTCTCAGCTGCTTCTATTATTTTCTTCACAAGAATCATTTTTCTTTAGCTTCACTTCATTGAATTACATCTTAATACCTATAAAACAATGCAAAAACATATGTTTTAGCTTTAACATAATAAAAAGAACATTATTATTAGAATGCACCTAAATGTAGGGACTTTGGGGATAAAAATATGCATAAAAGACCATGTAATACGCTATGAATATGCACTTTTCACCTCGAATCACACCCCCCAACTAGCTCGTTGCTAGTCCCTAGCAATGAAGCGGACTACATCAATGTTTATTTAAACTCTAAGAATTGAAAACAAAAGAAAGTAAAATTCCTAAATAACTTTCGGAGGAGTCGCGATAGCATTTAGCGTATGCAACAAGCCTTTAAACCCCTAGGTTCCCCCCTAGTGGACAAGTATTGTCTCGTGAGTGTTTGCAGTGAATTTACACACAAAATTCATGTTTATAGTAATGGTTCTCGTTTAAATGTTTGCAAGAAATTTTTTTCCTCTCATTTAGCAATATAGTTAAGCTCAATAATCTCATGAAACTTTCAAGTATGCCATAGCCATGCAGCACACACATTACAGTTAATCTACTATCAAAGTCATCAGAATATTCTATACCTATTAATCATCAAGTGTGTGTGTGATTAGACAACCAAAATACAAAACTTTAATTTCAAAGCTCGCATAACCTAAAACATCATCAAGACATTCATTTTGACTAAACTCTCACCAGGATTACACTTTCAAGATGAAATCACTCTGAATTAGGAGTAATGATTATCACTCATGATATGGAAGCTATAAAGAGTAAATGGAATCTAATGCTTCTCATATCTAAATTGAAAAATGGACATTTTAGTGCATAAAGTCTCATGAAAGGATACTTTTCACTAGGAAAGCGAGATATCGTGGAGAACTCTCTCATTACCTTATCTTTAAATCCAATTTACTTAAAATCATCAGGACTTTGAAAAAGAGGTATTAGGTGAAAGAAGAATGAGGTTTGCGATTTTCAATTGGGTCGAAGGATGTGATTGGAATATCTACTACAAATTTTCAAACTTCCCACATCTCCAATCTCTCTCTTCTTCTTTTTTTTTTTTCTTTTTTTTTTCACTCTTCTTTTTATTATTATTATTTTTTTCTTTTGTAACAGCCATTGGCATTTTTTTTTTCTTTCATGCTTTTTTTTCTTTCTTTTTTTTCATCATTTTTTTGCCAACTTTCCCTTATTCACACTAATACTTTCTTGTCAAGACAACACATCCCAATCACACCTAATTAAAGAACTGAGGCTTGAACTCCTAATTTTTGAGTTAGGCATAGATTCAAGGAAGTGTAATGATAATGCAATTATGATAAAGGCTCAAGAGGTGAAGTAAAGGAATATTATAGGGTTAGGCCAAAGTTGTATTATGCGTGTATGGTCAAAAGATGGCCTAAATCATCTTCTAAGTTCATAGGATTATTCATTTCAATAAATTCAAGAGCTCTAGATTTTGGTAAATCCTGAACGTTCTCTTTTAGTGATCAGTCAAAATGAAGAAGAAAAATGAGACTTTCAACGAATTAATACGTTTTTCAAAAAGTAAGAGTAATTGTATAAAACCCTAAAAAATAAGGAATGGCTCAAAAGCTCACTTGGGTTATTAGTCTCTACTATAGTCTCTCAAGACACTTAAGCTATGCTTACTAATCCATTTTAGCTATGTACAAGGTTGTCACAACGTGCTTAAAGTTGTTTGAAGATTAAAAAGCATAAAATATACTATAACTAAGATAGTAAACAAACTATCATAGTGCATCACATACTAATAACATACAGAAAATAACACTAATGCATCATAACTGACTACATTAACTAAGAGAGAAATACAAGAACCATTTTATTATATTAAAAAAATTTAAAAATTTAAAAATTTTTGCAATTTTAATTTACCAAGTCATGTTACTAAGCAGGTATATTGACATTAAAGCATAAACAAAAAGAAACAAGGCATGCAATGACTTACTCCCCCCCAACTAAAACTAAACATTGTCCTCAATGTTCTAAACTAAGCACATAGACATGTAAAGTAAACTGAGAGAAGGAAGGATGTTACCTCGAGACGTTAATATCCATTTTTTTATTTCATTTTTTCAAGTTACCTGCAAAATCATTAGTAGCAACGAGGAAAAAAAGAGAATATAATTCAACTACTCAGTAAATAAATTCGGTTAATCAAGATTTTTATCGTAAATTAATAACCGGAATTTTTGAGGAACTTCCGAATAAAATAATTTAACAGTGAGAAGAATTTTGGGATCCTCATAAAAATGCAACTCCCCCTAACTAGTATCAGGCTCAAGGTCAGAGGAGATGATGCAAAACCTATGGCTTTTAAATTTGTTAGAGACAATTATAAGAGGTATACCACGCTTTTTAGGAATTATATGCAAAAAACAATCTTTGGTATTGGCATTTCCTATAATAGCCTCTATTTTCATACTAGGAGGTGGTGGCCATGGTTCAATGAAAGGGGCAGGGTCTAAGTGATCTAATTTAGCTTCATTACTCTCCTCTTGTTCTAGAACAGAATCTATGGATATATGATCATAGGAATTTAATTTCTATTCTATGCACATGGTTTTGGACTGGACTTGGATAAAGCTATCTATTTGTGCCTCAATGTCATTATTACTCAAGAAGGTCAAGCAGTCTAGAAGATTACTAGCTTCTCGTTGAAGTTTAAGATCATCTAATGTGGGCCAAATTGTTTCTAAGTCCTCTATCAAAGAATTTTGAAATTTAAATTTTGTAAAAAAACATGTGCTAGAATCCTTACCATCCCCTTCCACAACACATTCTATTTGTCTATTAGTGAGGTACACTTGACTTTCAAGCTCGGGATGAGAGCTTTGATTAATAGAGAGGATAGGTGATGGGCAACTTGGTGACACCACCTCTTCAGCCGAAAGATGCGAGGGTTCATGAATATCACATGAATCTAAATCAAATTTAGAATTTTCAATTATGTCCTGCCTAGGGTCACTATCAAAGTTAGGGGTAGAGTCAACAGGGGACTCATCCTTTCTTAATTGCGTGCAGTCACCTAAATTCTCATCATCTTTTAAAAACCTCATTCTCATCCTTGTAACTCTCCTCACTATAAATGTCATCTATTAAGGTGCTCTGGACAAAGAGATTGTGCAATTTTATCCAGGCAGTGAAGGAGTTGATGTCTGGGGTTATATATTGAGGAGAAGATGGTTCTACAACTTCATGCTCAATGGTTTGGTTTTGGAGTTCTTGTTCGGTTATCACTTTCTCGAGTGAGTTGTTAACCTCATTCGGTATAAACCAGTCATTGTCCTCTAATTCCATTCCATTATTAGTGTCTTAAAATTTGGGTTGTAATGTTGAAGGACTGGTATAGTCTTCTAAAGGTTGGCTATCAAATGCTTGTTGATATCTAGTTTCTAATTTATCAAGTGCACTATCTAACCTTTTTATTTCACTAAGCAGCAATTTTAACATACCATTATCCTCAATTTGGTTATTCTCCTCATTATTACTATATGAAGTTTTGCCCCATTGTTGTTGGTAATAGTCCCCTTCCTATTGTGTTTGTGTGCAAAACTCCCCAGAAGGAAAGTCTTGGTGCATTTGATAATTGTGGGAACTACTATTATATCTTACACTATTGTTTTGGTCATATCCCTATTGCGATTGATAGAACTCTCTATGTGGAGGTTCTTGATATGTTTGATAATATGGGGGACTACCACTATTGTTTTCCCATTGTGGTGGTTGGTAGCACTCAGGTTGATAGTGCGCGTCATAGGTGGGGGTGCTTGCCAAATTGGGGGATAACTATTTTGACTTTTAAGTGTGTACCTATTCATGTTATTTGTGTTTGTGTTGTATGGAGGGTAATATGGATAAGACATGTTTACCCAAAAAAAATTTAAACAATAGAATTTTTATTTTTATTTTTATTTTTATCTTGTGAGAGAAAAAGTCCAACAGTTTTTATTTGTATTTTTTATTTTAAGAAAAAGAAAAAAAATGGAAATAACTTAGTAAAATCCTAACCTAGTTGCCTTACCCAGCAACGGCGCCAAAAACTTGACACAACTAAAAGTTGTGCGCTTTTGTGCAACACCCAAGTGTAGGTGATCGTGCAAGTAATACTGGATAAGTCAAGATCGATCCCACAGGAAAGGGATAGGGAGAATGTCTACTAAGTTATAACCCAAAGAAAAGGAAAAAGATGAATATACGGGTGGAGGTTCTAACGAATCCTAATTAATTAAATTAAGCTAAATAATAAACTAAAACATAAAGAAACATAATTAATTAAACAGATAAATTAAAGGTATTGGAAACACGTGAATCCACACTGATCCTAACCATCTACCATGCACATTCATTAACGTTCTATGGAGTTCATTCATTTTCAGTATTCTGTATTTTTTCTAAAGATATAGAATCAATAGCCCTTACATGACCGGGACTACATCATCACAGTTGATTTAAAATACTTAGAAGACGGTTTAAAACAATGGTTATTACTTGCACTCTAAATGTTGTTAGCATTCAAAGTGGTTTTCAAAAGTCATTGAAGAAAATAGCCTTAAGGCTTTAAGTTCTAAAAACTGTTGTGACAAACTGAGCTTATAGGGACAATTAGGCGACAGATTTCTAAAATAGAAAGTCATGGAATACTTAAAAGAATCATCTCAAGAATTAACATATTCGATCGATCGAAGAGCTCTTATCGATCAGACAGCAACATCCTTCAATCGATCGAAATGTCTTCGATCGCTTGACTATGGCTCTGGTTCGATCGATCGAAATACCTTCAATAGATCGAGACCAGGTTTTCTAAAGATTTCATGGAAAAGGCTAAGAATCAATGATTCATCACATATTCCCAACGTCTAAACTATAGAAACATGAATAAACTAATACAAAAATAGTAACCTAGAGTAATCATAACATATAAACTAGTAAACAATGAAATAAAGAAAAGGAAAAGAAAAACCTGAAATAATCTGAAATAGACTTGTAATAAACTTGAAAGAAACTTGAATCTTAAACAATCTTCAATAAATCAATGGAAAAGATGAAGAATGACATGAATCTAACCTAATCTACTCTTAATCTAACCCTAAAACTATAATTTTTTGCATTCTGGAGCGTCCTCCTTTCGTCTGGTATCAAAACGACTTATTTATAAGGTTCCTGCAGAGTTTACGCAACTTTTGGGAGAAAATAATGTTCGATCGATCTAACTCTCAATCGATTGAACTCCCTTCAAGCCCTTGAATTTCTCTGATTTTGACAGCTCTGTGCACCGATGGGAGAATGGCCATAACTTTTCACTCGGATCTCGGATTTCCATCCCATTTATGGCCACGAGACCGTAACTCAAAGATCTACATTTCATATTTCTAAGAAAATCTTCCAAATTTGAAGTCTTCATTATAAAAAATGGCATTTTCTCAGCTGCTTCTGCTGTTCTCTTCACCAGAATCACTTTTCTTTAGCTTCACTTCATTGAATTACATCTTAATACCTATAAAACAATGCAAAAACATATGTTTTAGCATTAACACAATAAAAAGAACATTGTTATTAGAATGCACCTAAATGTAGGGATTTTGGGGATAAAAATATGCATAAAAGACCATGTAATACGCCATGAATATACACTTTTCACCTCGAATCAGTAGAAGCTGGAGAAGGCAAGCTTTTGGGATCGGACATGGTTCGGGAAACCAATGAAAATATCAACATTATCAAAGAATAGATAAAGGCAGTCCAAAATCGACAAAAGAGTTATGTGGAGAAGCGTTGAAAGGACCTGAAAACTGTACGTTGGAGATCACGTTCTGCTAAAGGATTCTCCAGTCAGAGGAGTGGTGAGATTTGGACAGAAGAGAGGGAAGCTTTCTCCTCGCTACATTGGACCTTTTGAGATTCTCGAACATGTGGGGATGGTTGCCTACCAAGTAGCACTATTGCCAAAGATGTTTGCAATTCACAATGTGTTCTACATCATCATGCTGAGGAAGCACATGCATGGATCAACGCACAAGATCGACTTCAAGGACATTGAAGTAGATAGCTAAGTGTACGTCGTACATCGAGTGACTAGTGCAAATATTGGGTAGAGTGATCAAGAAGTTGAGGAATAAGGAGATCCCGTTGGTGAAAGTTCAATGGAAGCATAATGATGAATTCAAAGCCTCATGGGATATGGAGTCTGTTATGCGAGAGAAATCCCCAGATTTGTTTAACGTGTCCTAGCTTAGAATTCGGGGATGAAATATTTTGTTGGGTGGTAGAGAGATGAAACACTGACCTTTTACCTGTACTTATCTGTAGATGGATGTATTTCAATATTTCTGTATTCGTATATATTAGTTATGATCATTTATGGAGTAACTTGGATGATTAGTTCTTATGGATGTTAATACTTGATCCTTGAACCTTTAAAACAAAAGAAGGATTGCTGAACCAGGAGGCCCAATTGCTGAACTAGGAGGGGCCAGTGCTCGAGCTTAAAAAGGGGTGAAATGACCATTTTGCCTTATGGTCTCATAAAGTCTATAAATACCAGCATTTCTCAAAATTTTGGGGCATAGAAACTCTGAATTTTAGAGAGAGTTTTGAGAGTTTATATACATACACATGCATTTTCTACATAAACACCCTTTGCATGGCTTCCATTTTATGATCCATGCACACAAACGCATGTATCACATCTTCTGTAAAGTTCTGGAAGTGAAGTTCAAGAAGTTTAGAGGAGGATCAAGAATTATGGAGCTTATTTGAAGTCAAACTTGAGCTTGTACTTGGAAGTTCTTGAAGATCAAGGCTACACACACACACACATACACATGCACACACACGCACACATACACACATATTTCTTCACATATCATCATCTAGATCATCTAGATCCTTGTGAGTCTTCATAATCACTTATAAACATGTTTTACATAGTTTTCTTGATGATCAAAGTCCATGCATGTGACATGCATTAAGATTTAAAGCTTAAAATCTGCTGCTAAATCAGTTACTATTTTGGAATTGTTAAACCCAAGCGCTCGGACCAAGCGCTCACGCTCAAGCCTAATGAATGGGCCAGGCATGAGCTCTCAGACCAGGCGGGAGTGCTGGGGCTTGATAGTACTTATAAGGATAGTTTGTTATATATATAATGAGTTATGCTAAATTTGGTTGTACCATAAGTTATAATAGTTGTACCTTGGGTTGTACTTGATATATATACTTGCATATGCTAATCAAAAGTTGTACCTTATGTAATTGGGGCAGTGCTTTAGTGATATACCACTTTATGAAGAAAAGAAGAAGATGTATTCTTAACTTGATGATGCGATTAATCGGTAAAACTATTATGAGCAACCGTACGAGAACATTAATATGATGTACTTAAGTACGCGACATCAAGAATAATGTGCAACGACTTATACCATGTGTGTTAGTTGTTAATGATGCAAAATATACAGAAACATTAATAACAAGATGTTCGTATCAGTCGGTCTGCTCCTTGTGTTTCCTTCATTTGCTTGGTCAGTTCAAGAAAGAGTAAATAATCTGGGTTCAATTGTTTAGATGGTTAATAGGCGATGGACTGACATCAAACATGTGGCCAATTAGGGCAAGATTGTTAGGGATGTATACTAAAAGCCATACTTTATGTAGTTAATTTATTATTTTAATAAAATCAGTTATTCCATTTTTATGAGAATCTGTGTGGGCAATGTTTGTATTATATTATTTATTTAATATTATGCATGTGTGTCTCTCATTCTACATAGTAGGTGGTTTGGTGTGTAGAGTTTGGCTTACACACGGAAGATTAGACCACCAGATATTGTAGAATGTAAGATTTTGGTTTACAGTCTTAGATGGGATTGGACACACCATCGGTAGGACTGCAGCATGGTGTTGTAGTAGGTTTGTCTTGACTGCGGGAAACGATACAGTTTCAACTCACTATGCTGGTACACTTTGTGTATTAAACAGGACCGACTTGGGGTAATTATCTTTATACTGACTTATAAGATAATTAATACCTTATGGCTATTATGAGTGCTTATGCTCTAAATCCTAATTTAATTTATAGACACGTACATTTGATATTTATACTTTGATCCCTAAAAGGGTGAGATCCTTAAATGGGTCAATATCTCATTGGATTGGGTGGCAATATTAATTGTGTGGTGGATATTAATTAATGATGTAATCCATGTCTCAATTTTGGGATTGATGATATCCCCTTGAGAAAGCTTATAAGTTTTGATTATGTCAAACCCTGAA
This sequence comes from Hydrangea macrophylla, assembly GCA_033977485.1. NCBI lineage: Eukaryota > Viridiplantae > Streptophyta > Magnoliopsida > Cornales > Hydrangeaceae > Hydrangea > Hydrangea macrophylla. Next base: position 23,725,148 of record CM066993.1, read on the forward strand.
GTTGTTTTTTGTATCCGACATATCAGATAAGTTAAGCAGAGGATCTCAAGGAATTTTAAGAAATTAATTAAATATGATTGTCAGTAATTATATTTAATTAATGGATATCTGTAATCTTAACATGGGGAGATGATAAGCATTTAATAACATGGAGCTCGAAATAAATTTTTGAGATAAGGGTAGGAGTGCAATTATAATTCTTTAGTGGTATGAATTATAATTTATGGAAATAGGAATCTGATTCAGTTCGAATTAGGGTTTCCTAATTCCATAAGGAAGCCTATTCCTTATTGACTTCTTATGGTCCCTATCGTAGCCTATATATATGCTGCTGTGGCTCTCTTCTCAGTTTGCATTTTTCTATATAGAGAATTATAACTCAGAATAGAAAAGAGAGCGAAAAAGAGGGAGAGCAGAAAACAGAAAGGATTTCGAAAGAGCCCACACTCAGTTCGATATTCTGGCAGCAAAGGAATACGGTAGAAGATCGTGAGCTGTCATCGAGCCCGTGTTCTCGATTCGTCTACTACAGCAATCCGTTTTAGCAGTTTAAGGTAACCCTAGTTCCGCCCTTGTAGGGTTATTGTAGTTTTCACGTAATTTTTTTTTGCAGTACCAACTTATATGCACTGTCAACGAATTCTGGGAACGCAGTTTCCTAACAAAGATGACAAATTAACCAAGGCCAAATGGAATAAGATTGGAATCACCAAGTAATGAGGCCATAAGGCAGATGTTAATTAGCCGTTTGGGCACGATGAAAAGAAAATATATGTCATTTAGCCATTTTGGAGCGGTGACAAGATGGTAACCCATGATTAGAAAGCGTGGATATTCTAGGCTAATGGCATTCGTGCCGGATTCATGCAAGAGTTGAGTGGGTAAGAGATTGGGCCTATGGTTCAAAGATTAGATCGGTGATCAAAAGAGTCGAGTTGTAAAGACTCAACCTATGGTTCAAAGTAAAGTGTTAAGTTTGTAGATTGGACTAATAGTCCAAAGTGATCAGTCAATCAATGTTAGTTGTGTTTCAAAGATCCATGTGATATCATTGAACGTTTCCTAAATGTATGCATCACCTCAAGATTAGAATAATCAAGACCTAAACGCATGTTTTCATAAGAGAAGAAAAAATGGAATGCTTACTTTCTTAACGGATTAACAAGTGTTTTTTGAGCCTGTTCAGTGTAGTAGGTTTACTCACTCAACTTGTAGTAAAGCTGACGACTTTCATGTCCTAGACAATCAAACGTCCAGATCTTGCAGAGGCTGATTACCTGGACGAGGAGATATGGGTTTGCAAGCTAGTTGGCGGAAAAGAAGACTTTGTTTATTTATCTTTTGTTATTAGTTGAGGCACTAGATGCCGATCTTATTATTATTTCTGTGTTGTAGGGTTTTACACCAAGGATAATATTATCTTTCCTTTTATTTTCTATGGGTTATAATAATTGATTTAAGACTCTGATTATGTTTAATATTATGGAAGCCTAGAACCATCATGCTTATTGTTACTGCTTCCATTTATTGTTTATTGCTTTTATCTTGGTTCTTTCTTGTATGGTCAAGCACACGATCCTCAAACCAATCACTTATCTATGGGTCCAAAGGCGGAAATTTTAATTTTTCCCTACTTCAGATAGACACTCCCTAGAAGAAGATTAAGAGGTATCACCGAAGGACTGAAACCACATCTGTGCCACATGACTTTGGCCCAATTGAACACAACATTCAAGACATTAGTGAGACTAGCATCTAGCTTAGAGAAGGATGGATGTCAAGCACCAAAGCAATCGATCGACAAACCCCTAACAAAAGGAAAGTTGGTGCCCCGTCCCCCAGCCCGTGTTCAAGGAACAAAGAAAACTTGGAATGGAGGAGTAAGGAAGCCTCAACCAACCTTTTCCCATAATTAACCAGGAGCACCCCAAGGATAACCTGCTGCAATCGAAGGTAAAACCAGAGAGTTTCAATTACGGAATCCTAGGACATCTTGCTAAGGATTGCCGACACCCAAAGAAGCCTAACCGTCCTGACATTATCTGCTACAACTGTGGCAAGCAAGGCTACATCGCCAAGAACTACCGATCACCTCTAGGGGAAAACTATGGAGTGACTGCTCAAGCTAAGCCCAAACAGGCTAGGCTTAATGCTATTATTATGGAGGGAGCCAGCTACGAAGAAGAAGCTCCGCAGAATATGGAAGGTACACTCATGTTATTCAGTAGTCGAATTAAGGTTTTATTTGATTCTAGAGCTACAAATTTATTTATGGCTGTTAGACTTGTTCAGAAGTTTGGATTAGAATCTCAGGCGCTTAAGGCTACCCTTAACGCAGTTTTTCCCTTAGGAGTGATACTCAAGTTGAGTAAGATGTGCAAGGACTGCACTTTAACCATAGAAGATCGAAACCTTCTAGCAGATTTGATTATGTTATCGATGAAGGAGTTTGATGTGATTCTGGAAATCGACTAGCTTATGAAGTACCATGCTAAGTTAGACTGTACTAGTAAGTCAATTACATTCTCCATACCTAGAAGGGCACCTTTCCATTTTCACTATAACCCCCCGTGCAATGCATTTCTGACTAGTCGTCTAGCTACTATGGAGAACTCTAGCACCGATAGTTCCATAACCCAAGTACCCGTGGTTTGAGATTTCCCTGAAGGATTTCAAGATATCACTGGACTACCACCTAAGAGGGAGATCAATTTCTATATAGAGTTGGTACCAGGGGCATTGCCAATCTCTAAGACCCCTTATCAAATGGCCCCAACAGAAATGGAAGAGTTGAACAAGCACATCACCTTGGAGAGCGCTAGTGCTATTTGTGGAGAAAAAGGATGGATCACTCTGACTTTGTATTGAATATAGAGTGTTAAACGAGGTCATCATCAAGAATAAGTACCCCCACCCAGATCGATGATCTATTTGATTAGTTATAGGGAGCAACAACCTTTTCTAAAATAGACCTTCGATCGAGATACCATCAGCTACTCGTTTGACCAGGAGACATACCAAAGACTACCTTTAGAACCAGACGTGGTCATTACGAGATCCTGGTGATGTCGTTTGGACTCACTAATGCCCCCACAATATTCATGGATTTGATGAACAGGGTGTTTCGACCATACTTGGATAAGTTCATAATTATGTTTATCAGTGATATATTAATTTACTCAAAGACGAAGGAGGAGCACAAGAAGCATGTTCAAATGGCATTACAAAAACTCAAAGATCATCAGCTATAAGCTAAGTTTAGCAAGTGCAAGTTCTGAATGGAGGAAGTAAAGTTCTTGGGTCATGTAGTTTCTTCAAAAGGAATTTCAGTAGACTTGTCTAAGACTAATGTTGTCTTGAATTCTAATTGGCCGTCTAATGCCTCAAAAGTAAGGAGTTTCCTTGGATTGGCAGGTTACTACCGGAGATTTGTGGAAGGATTCTCGAAGATAACAACGCCATTAACTAGCTTGACTAAGAAGGATTCTAAGTATGAATGGCTAAGTAAGCATGAATGTGCCTTTCAAGAGTTTAAGGATAGGTTGACCTCAGTGCCAGTGCTTACCATAGCAAAGAATGGGGATAGATTTATCATCTATAGTGATGCTTCTTATCAAGGACTCGGATGCGTGCTCATGCAAGAAGGTAAGGTAATCGCCTATGGATCGTGACAACTAAAATCACATGAGGTGAATTACCCAGCACATGACCTGGAGTTTGCAGCCATTGTTTTTGCCCTCAAGATCTGGAGGCATTATCTGTTTGGGGAAAAGTTTGACTTATTCTCTAATCATAAGAGCCTCAAGTACCTATTCGCTCAAAAGGAGCTGAATATGAGGGAGCGATGCTAGAGAGAATTGCTTAAAGATTATGAGTTCACTTTGTAATACAACCCCGACAAAGCAAATTTAGTCGTAGACGCTTTAAGCAGAAAACCTCGTAGCAAACTTGCCTCTTTGATGATTAGAGGGTGGCAAGCATTAGAAACCTTGGCAAAATTTGAAAATCACACTACGAAATCGGAAGAAGGAAAGTATAATGGATGCCTTATTATAGAACCAACTCTTATTAACCACATCATTGAAGCTCAGAAGGAGAATAAAGGATTCCAGTAATGGTTTAAGAAAGTAGCAACTAAGGATCCAAAAGAGAAAAAAATTGGACAAGATGAAAGCTTCTGATGTCAGGATAGACTTTGTGTGCCAAAGGATGAGGGATTAAGAGAAGAAGTGATAAATGAAGCACACAAGTCAAAGTAAATGATTTACCTAGATGCTTTAGCCACCTGTGGGTACCCGAACCAAGCTTGGGGCCTAGAAGGATTAAGCTCGCTTGATTGATCCATTTCAAATCTCATATCAACTAAGAGTGAGGTTCACCACCCTTCATTAGCCTTTTATCCAATCTGACTGATTTGGATTACTCGTATTTGGATTCTATGGGGCTTTTTATGCCACCCGAGGCAATAATCAATGCCCATGATCTATATCTGAGGCTACACGAGTGAGTAATCTATGTATATATATCCTACAAGGCTAAATCTGAAGAGATCCTTACTAAAAGAGTCACCACTCAGTTTAATAAAGGAAACCAAGAAAACTAAGTTAATCATGTCTAATGGATAGAGAGCACCGCCCTATCGTTACCAAAGAACTCAGTTTGGGGGTTAAGGTATGATAGAGGAAGGAGTTAGATCGTGCTAAAATACCTCCTCTCGCCCCATCATGAGATGGGCCTCTACTCAGCTTTCAAGGTGTTTGATGGGAATCAAGGAGCACCAAAGGATCCATTACAAGTCCCAGTTGGACCAATTACAAGGGCAAGGGCTAAACGGTTCAAAGAAGCAGTTAATGGCCTGATCCACAAAGTTTGGGCTAACTCCAAAGTAGTGAAGGACAAGATGGGACCACATAATGATAAGGGGTTGACTAATGTTATCCAGGCCATAGAAGGAGCTGATTAGGTGTAATGGACGTTTTTGGCATTTGGAAGATGATTTGAAGATGCTACTTGCCAACTGCCAACTACCTGTCATTATTTTTAGCTTCCAACTACTTGCTTTATTGTAACTGCTTGTTATTATTGTAGTTGTCTTTGTAATTCAGTTATAAAAGGGGATGTATCCATCATAAACAAATCAGTTCTGAATGAAATCATTTTGAGTGAGAGTAAACCTCTTTGGTTCTTTTAGAACTCTTTGAACTTATCAGATTTCCATCTGTGGCGTTCTAACTCCGACTTATCAAGCAGTCTTCCACAACTGTTTGTGGCGTCATCACATACCTTCCATTCCTATCTTAGAGAAACGATCTGGGAATAAATTTCATACGGGTTCCTTCACTTCGTGAGCAGAGTTCGTATCATTTGGTATCAGAGCCTGGCTCTAAGTCAGGTTACTATCTTTATTTGTGTTTCTGTAGGTTCTGTTTGTTCTTCAGTTTTATCTTTATTAATCAGTACCTAGGTTCTGCTTGATCTTGTTCCGTATTCAGTTTTATATTCGTGTTTGATTAAAAAAAAAGACTCCATCTGTGATTCGCACTTCTTATCGTTTTTGAAACTGTTCGTATTGTTTTTTTTTTTCAGTACCTTTCGTGTCACTGCCATCTAGTTCAGTGATTCGTAGTTCTGTATTTGGTAAATTGGTCATATCGGTCTTGTATTGAACGTGATCTTTAAAAAAAAAAAAAAAAAAAAAGAAGAAAAGAAAAGGAAAGAAGAGAAGAGATCAATAAGCCAAAAAAAAAAAAGAGTACAAAAACTCGGCTTAAAATTTTATTTTTGTTTTACAATATTTGGGGTCTAAGAAGTCCAAATCTGACCTTACTCCATAGTGTGAAAAAATTTCCCGAAAATTCCATTTTTTTTGTGCTAATGGAAACCTAGTCTTCCGCATTCGTTTGAGTCGTGCTCTCAATTTCCAAATTCGATTGGTCTAGTTTGGGAGTGGGTTGTTACTAAGAAATCTGATTCTTGTTTGATTAGTTTGATAAGAACCAAGCGAGATTTACTACGAGTGGAAAAAAGCAAGAGAGGTGAGCATATTAGAGGGTAAAAGCCAAATTTCTTGAGTGAAACACGTGAGGGAGTGAGAATCTGTTTCTAACCCACTTTTGCAGGAATCATGGCTCTAAACCAAGATAGAAACCCAAATGAAGAAGATCAACAACAGGATATTCCAAATCTGCAAATCCAAGCTTTAATGGGAAAAATGAGACGGATGATGAGGGCGGAACTAGAGCAATTGCATGATAGGTTAGATAGGGTAGAAGAGGGGAACACAACGGGGGCAGCCACGAATTGCTCCTAATGCACAAAGAAGGGAGAGAGTTCATCTAAGAGGAGAGGGTGAATACTTTGGGGAAGGGTTTGGTGAGGAAGATGACCAGGATCTAATTATCAACAATAGGAGAAATGGTGGGCGGTTTAGAGAAGCTAGGAATAGGGAAGATAACAATTTGGGTAGTATTAAGATGCAGATTCTGTCATTTCAAGGTAAAAATGATCCGGAGGTTTATCTTGAATGGGAGAGGAAGGTGGAATTGGTGTTTGATTATCACAACTATTCTGAGCTGAAAAAGGTCAAACTTGCAGCCATTAAGTTCTCTGACTATGCTATTGTTTGGTGGGATCAATTGGTGTTAAACAGGAGAAGAAATAGAGATCGACCCATTGAGACATGGGAAGAAATGAAAACTGTCATGAGGAGGCGATTTGTGCCGAGCCATTACTACCGAGAGTTGTACCAGAAATTGCAAGGCCTTAGACAAGGTACCCGGAGTGTAGATGATTATTATCAGGAAATGGAAATGGCTATGATCCGAGCAAATGTAGAGGAGGACTGGGAGGCAACTATGGCTAGGTTTTTGGGTGGTTTGAACCGAGAAATTGCCAATTTGGTAGAATTGCAACATTATGTGGAATTGGAAGATATGGTACACATGGCTGTCAAGATTGAGCGCCAACTCAAGAGAGGGGGTAGCATCGCACGACGTAATCCTACCTCGAGTTCTACTTGGACGCCGAGTTTCGTGAAAAAGGAAGAAAAGCAAGTCACAGCTAAGCCCAAAACTGAACAAATGCAAGAAAAGACTAGCCATGGGAATCAAGAAAAATCTGATTCTTCCAACACTCGAAATCGTGATATCAAGTGTTTTAAATGCCAAGGCAGGGGTCATATAGCAAGCCAATGTCCGAACAAAAGGGTTATGGTGTTGCGAGATGATGGTGAAATTGAGACCGAGGATGAAGGTGATACCGACTCTATGCCACCATTGGAGGACGTGGGTTGTGAGGAGTACGCAGTTTATGGTGATTTGTTGGTAACAAGGAGGGCTTTGAATATGCAAGCTAAAGAAGAGGAAGAGGTGCAGCGAGAAAATATCTTTCATACTCGATGCCATGTGCAAAACAAGGTGTGTAGTGTGATTATTGATGGAGGTAGTTGTACAAATGTTGCTAGCACTACGATGGTGGAGAAATTAGGGCTGCCAACAATTACACACCCCCGGCCTTATAAATTGCAATGGCTCAATGATTCTGGAGAAATAAGAGTTACTAAACAGGTGATGGATTCTTTCCGCATCGGAAAATATGAATATGAAGATGAAGTTTTGTGTGATGTAGTCCCGATGCAAGCAGGACATTTACTGTTGGGCCGACCATGGCAATTCGATCGGCAAGTCAAGCATGATGGATTCACCAACAAATACTCTTTTGTACTTAATCAAAAACCAATCACTCTTGTTCCATTGACACCAAAACAGGTTTATGAGGATCAAGTGAGGATGCAAAAAGAGAGTGATCAAGAGAAAAAGAGTGAAAAAAAGAGAGAAATCGAGAAAATTGAGAGAGAAAAAGAAAAGAAAAGTGAAGTCAGTGAGAGCAAAAAAGAGGGAAAACAAAAGAATTTCTATGCAAGAGCGAGTGAGATAAAAAGAGCGTTGTTTTCAAATCAGCCTATACTTGTACTTTTATACACGGAGGCATTTTTGAACACTAACGAACTTAACCCCTCTTTGCCTAGTTCTATTGTGACTCTTTTGCAGGATTATGAGGATGTCTTTCCCGAGGAAACACCCCATGGTTTACCACCAATCCGAGGGATTGAGCATTGTATTGATTTCGTGCCCGGAGCAACTATTCCAAACAAACCAGCCTATAGAAGTAATCCGGAGGAGACAAAGGAACTTCAAAGGCAGGTTAGTGAATTGATGGAAAAGGGGTACGTAAGGGAAAGCATGAGTCCATGTGCAGTTCCAGTACTGTTAGTACCTAAGAAGGATGGGACGTGGAGAATGTGTATTGACTGCCGAGCCATCAACAACATAATGGTAAAGTATCGTCATCCTATCCCTCGTTTAGACGATATGTTAGATGAGCTGCATGGTTCTTGTGTGTTTTCTAAGATTGATTTAAAAAGTGGTTATCATCAGATTCGAATGAAAGAAGGAGATGAATGGAAAACTGCCTTTAAAACAAAATATGGTTTATATGAGTGGTTAGTTATGCCTTTTGGTTTGACTAATGCTCCAAGCACTTTTATGAGACTTATGAACCATGTTTTGCGTGCATTTATAGGCAAATTTTTTGTTGTCTACTTTGATGATATCCTCATTTATAGCAAAAACTTGGTTGATCATGAAGTACATTTGAAATCTGTTTTAGATGTGCTTAGGAAGAAAAGTTATTTGCTAATTTGAAAAAGTGTACTTTTTGCACCGATAAACTTGTATTTCTGGGATTTGTTGTTAGTGCACAAGGTATACAGGTTGATGAAGAGAAAGTGCGGGCAATACAAGATTGGCCGAGTCCCGCAAGTGTAGGAAATGTTCGAAGTTTTCATGGACTTGCTAGTTTTTATCGGCGGTTTGTGAAAGATTTCAGCAGCATAGCCGCGCCACTCACTGAAGTCATCAAAAAGAATGTTGGATTCAAATGGGGTGAAGAACAAGAGAAGGCATTTCAGCTGATCAAACAAAAGCTGACCAATGCACCCTTATTGGCTTTACCTAACTTTTCAAAGATGTTTGAGATTGAATGTGATGCTTCAGGTTTAGGGATTGGAGCTGTTCTTATGCAAGAAGGACGGCCAATTGCATACTTTAGTGAGAAATTAAGTGGGGCAGCCTTGAACTACCCTACTTATGACAAGGAGTTGTATGCATTGGTTCGAGCTTTAGAGACATGGCAGCACTACTTATGGCCTAAGGAGTTTGTGATTCACACTGATCATGAATCCTTGAAGCATTTGAAAGGCCAACACAAGCTGAACAAGAGACATGCAAGATGGGTGGAGTTCATAGACTTTTCCATACGTCATTCGGTACAAACAGGGTAAGGAAAACATTGTTGCAGATGCACTTTCCCGCAGGTATACCCTACTCTCTACTCTTGATGCTAAATTGCTTGGGTTTGAACATGTTAAAGAATTATATGCCAGTGATCCTGATTTCAATGTTGAGTATCAATCTTGTGAGAAAAATGCTAGTGGGAAGTATTTTAGGCATGATGGTTTCTTATTTCGAGAGAATAAGTTGTGTGTGCCTAATTGTTCTTTGAGAGATTTGCTAGTGAGGGAATCCCATGGTGGAGGGTTAATGGGGCACTTTGGCATTGTTAAAACATTAGCTGTGTTGCAGGAACATTTCTATTGGCCACATATGAAAAGGGATGTTGAGAGAATTTGTGATAGGTGTGTCACGTGTAGGCAAGCAAAATCCCGAGTGCAACCCCATGGTTTATACACACCACTGCCCGTTCCTAATGCACCTTGGATTGATATCTCGATGGACTTTGTGTTAGGTTTACCTAGGTCAAAACGAGGTAGAGATTCATTTTTTGTGGTTGTGGATCGATTTTCTAAAATGGCACATTTTATTCCATGTCACAAAACTGATGATGCTTCACATGTTGCTGACTTGTTCTTTAGAGAGATTGTGAGATTGCATGGAATGCCTCGGACCATAGTTTCAGATAGAGATGCTAAGTTCTTAAGTTACTTTTGGAAGACCTTGTGGTGTAAGTTAGGAACTAAGTTATTGTTCTCTACTACTTGTCATCCACAAACTGATGGTCAAACTGAAGTAGTAAACAGGTCTTTGTCTACTTTGTTGAGGGCCATTATTCAAAAGAACATCAAAACTTGGGAAGAATGTTTACCGCATGTTGAGTTTGCTTATAATCGTTCTGTTCATTCTGCTACTAAGTTTTCACCATTTGAAATTGTTTATGGTTTTAATCCTTTAACTCCATTGGATTTAACTCCATTACCTTTATCTGAATGTGTTAACTTGGATGGAAAGAAAAAGGCTGAATTTGTTAAGCAGGTACATGAGAAAGCAAAGCTCAACATCGAGAGGAGGACAGAGCAATATGAAAAACAGGCAAATAAAGGGCGCCGACAACTGATTTTTGAACCTGGAGATTGGGTTTGGTTGCACCTAAGGAAAGAAAGATTCCCAGCGCAAAGGCGTTCTAAGCTACTTCCGAGGGGCGATGGCCCTTTTCAAGTTCTGGAGCGTATCAATGACAATGCATACAAGTTGGATTTGCCAGGTGAGTACAATGTTAGTGCTACATTCAATGTCACTGATTTAAGTCCTTTTGATGTAGGTGATGATTTGAGGACAAATCATTTCCAAGAGGGAGGGAATGATGGGAATCAAGGAGCACCAAAGGATCCATTACAAGTCCCAGTTGGACCAATTACAAGGGCAAGGGCTAAACGGTTCAAAGAAGCAGTTAATGGCCTGATCCACGAAGTTTGGGCTAACTCCAAAGTAGTGAAGGACAAGATGGGACCACATAATGATAAGGGGTTGACTAATGTTATCCAGGCCATAGAAGGAGCTGATTAGGTGTAATGGACGTTTTTGGCATTTGGAAGATGATTTGAAGATGCTACTTGCCAACTGCCAACTACCTGTCATTATTTTTAGCTTCCAACTACTTGCTTTATTGTAACTGCTTGTTATTATTGTAGTTGTCTTTGTAATTCAGTTATAAAAGGGGATGTATCCATCATAAACAAATCAGTTCTGAATGAAATCATTTTGAGTGAGAGTAAACCTCTTTGGTTCTTTTAGAACTCTTTGAACTTATCAGATTTCCATCTGTGGCGTTCTAACTCCGACTTATCAAGCAGTCTTCCACAACTGTTTGTGGCGTCATCACATACCTTCCATTCCTATCTTAGAGAAACGATCTGGGAATAAATTTCATACGGGTTCCTTCACTTCGTGAGCAGAGTTCGTATCAGTGTTGGACTATTTCAATTACACTAATGTAATCCTAATTCGAGTTATAAATAGCTAAAGAAGGAAATCATGCAAGAAACTATACAATTACATGCAATGCACGTGCTAAAATAGTAATTTGGGGACTAAACATATTACAACGCTCCCCTATGCATGCAAAAGGAAATTAAATTAAATTAAACGTGCAAATCATACTCAAAACCCTAGGAAAATATGAATTTTAAGCACAAGTAATCTTGTAGGGAATTAAAATCTGCATTTTATCCACCTATACATGCTCCTATGTGATCCTAGGAAAGTAATAAATAAGAGGGATGCTAAAGAACTTACCTGGGATAGCATAGCATTCCCAATTATTCCTAATTAACCATTGTTAGGACAATAAAGCATAATATATAGGATAATCTAAGAATATCCTACTATTCTAAGCACGAATAGTGTATACGCAGTCCAAACATGACTTCTAGAGTAGTAGTGTGCATGTGTAACCCTAATTAAATGTTATCCCTGGTATGGATAACCAACTATTCTATGTGAGAATAGCGAGAAAGTGTATGCATGTATGGATAACCATGGATAATAATTAATTCATGAATGAATTACTATGAACAACCTAATTCATGGATTTAACTAGGTGAATTAAACTAATATGTGTGAACAGGAATTAAAACATGGATATGAATAAAACGTGGATAGCCTACTATTCCAACTAATAATAATTACTATATTATTCATACGTGAATGCACTAAATCTGGACTCCTAGATTCACATTAAGGTTTTATTATCCCTAGGGATCGGATATCCATGGATTGGATACCAACCCCACAGGCTCCAACTACCACAACATCTAGAGGTAGCTTCACCTGGGATAACTCTACTTTAATAAGGATACTAAAAACAAGGAATTAAAACTATCCTAGAACTTTAAAGATCAAAACTAATAAATATGAAGAACGTGAAGAAAAAATGAGAATTTAAACCTAGAACTACGAATAAAAAGATCAAACTACAAAATAAAAGCAAAAAATTCAAAAGGAAGAAGAAGAACTTACCCCAAGATTCCCCTCAGAATACTCCTCTGGCAGAGCTTCGCTGGCACCGTGGACTCCAACACTCTATGCTAACTACAAAAATTATATTTTTCATAAAGACCTTATAGGAGTGCTTTGGAATCCTCCAGTGGGGTTTCCTTGGGCTCTCTAGTCCTTAGGATTTTCAGCTATGTTGGATGGGAAAGGGAGGACCCCCTTTTATAGTTTGAGATTTGAGTTGAAAAGTTTGTAGCTAAGTGATGTAGGACAAGAAAAACATAAACTTTCACATTTTCGAGCATTTTCATGTAGATTGAGGTTAGAGCACTTGGGTTTGCTGAATAATTAAAGTTTTGTTTTAAAATGATTTATGCTATGAAATGCATGGTCACATATGGAATGTCAAGCACACTCAAAATCTCTTATATACATACAGAAAATATCAGTAATAAATATTTAAAAATTACATTATTGGTAATAGAAAATACGGGTGCTACAATCTGGATATTGGTTTAGTGTTCTACCTTGATTAATATTTCATTGTCTGAAAATTGGGGTGTGACAGTTTGGTATCAAAGCTCATAGTTGCCCTAGACTAGAGAGTGTCTAGGTGATCTTTGGATCGTTGTAAATGGGTTGGTTAGAGTTTTGCAGAGGTCAATTTCTTTATAGTGTTCTTATGGTGTTTTGTGTATTTGAAGGTTATGGCGACTAAGGGAAAAGGGTAGAACACAGTTGAAGCTAGTGCTGAGTCAGGAGCAAGAAACCTGAACCTTATTCAAGTGGATATAGGAGCAGTGATGAATCAAATTTTGCAAGCAGTGTAGAATAACCAATCGCATCACCAGGGTGATTCATTTACAAAGAGGAACAAGGATTTTATTTCTATTGGCGGGAAAACATTTAATGGGAATAAGGTTCTGTTAGTAGGAGATGCTTAGATACGGAAGTGTGAGTTCATGTTCGAGAGGATGCAGGACACGGAGGTACAAAAATAGGAGTTGGCATCTCAGCAGCTTGAGGGTGCAGCTTTGCTTTGGTGGGAATCATTGAGGGCTACTTTTGATGTAGCAGAGATCACATGGGATGAGTTCAAATTTTTATTTAGGAGAATTTCATTCCCAGAATAGTGAAGTCATAATTGGCTAGGGAATTCCATGACCTCACTCAGGGTACTATGACTATATGAAGAAGTTCAACGAGCTATCACAGTATGCTCTTCATTTGATTAATACGGAGTAGAAGAAGAAGGAGAAATTTATTGATGTATTAAAAAATCACTTGTCCAAGGCAGTGTTATCTACAGAGAGTGAGCCTTTTAACAAAGTGGTGGATTTATCTTTGATGTTCGAGCAGAAGGAGCAAAATTTCAGACTGAGAGGTCAGCAAGGGTAGAGATAGCTAAGAATTCTAGACACACTCAGCTTGAAACTTAATAGAAAGATGCAGGGTAGTGCGGGAATAAATTTAAGCCTTATGATCAAGGATAGAGAGGTCAACAATATCAAAGGAAAGGATATGGTGGTCTGCAGTTTTCAGGAAATTAGGTGAACTTTAGGCAGCATAACCAACAGTGGAATGGTCAGGGTGGTCAGTGTAATCAAGGCTTTTAGGGTCAATGTGAGCAGGCCCTATAGTAGCAGATTGGTTTCCATATAGTAGTGCCTCAAATTGGAGCACCACCAGTAGGGGGAGAGGTTGTTGTAGCTCCTAGGTTGTGTTTCATTTGTTAGTTACCCAGATATATTGGTAAGTATTGTCCCAACAATCCTAGGAATAATCAGACCATGAGACTAGGTCAGGCAGCTCCAGCCAGGGCATTTGCAGCGACGCCGGGCAATGAAAATGTTCAAAGTAGTCTCAGACTTTTTCATTCTGATATTTGTGTTTTGTTTGATTCGGGTGCATCTCATTCTTTTATTTCTCATCAATTTGTTTTTAGGAAGAGTATTCTTGTTATGCCTATTCCTATGAGCATAGGAACACCTCTGGGGGGTTCAGTTACTCTATATGTGCATTGTAAAGACTTTATGATAGACTTTGGAGATAGGATGTTTTTCATAAATTTAATTGTATTGGGTTTCAAGGGGTTTTCCATTATTTTGGGGATGGATTGGCTTAGGGAGAATCATGTCAGTTTAGATTATACTAGGACTATTCATATAGATACCCAGGTTTACCTCATTTTTCTTATATGTATCCTAATTCTAGAGAATTAGTGATGTCTTGTTTTTGTATTCGATGGAGATACCAAAGAAGGATATTCTTGATGTAGAAGTGGTATACGAGTCTGAGGATGTTTTTCAGGAGATTCCTGGACCACCGCCCAAGAGAAAGGTAGAGTTCCGAATCAATCTTTTACCTAGTTTCTCACCTATTTTAAGACCAGTCTATCACATGGCACCTGATGTTGTTAGTATCAAGATATAAAAAGTATACTTTACTTTTCTAAAGTTTTATAGTAGTGAAAGTAAAGGTAGAACCCACAGAGATTGAATTACTAAAGCACTTTAATTTTAAAGCATAAATTTTGTTAATTAAGGAAAACGGATTTTGATTTTGATTTAATTAAACTAAGAACAAGAAAAATAAATCTAAATTATGGAAGCAATTAAAAATTGTTTTTATAAATATGTTTAGGGAACCTAGGATTGCAAATCCATCACTAGCTTCATAACAAGGGTATTTATGAGTTCAATTAGCTTATTAAGTTGGATGATAGTGGGGAATTGTAGCTACAAGCACAATTCCTCCGTCAAGAACATAACTACGGTTCAAGCACCAACATAATCCATCTTCAGTTAGCACGAATTATTCCACACTAAACTAGGGTTGTGGCATAATCCGTCTAACCTAGGCCTGGACTATTCGTATACTTGATAGCACAATTCAATTAAGCACCATTACATGTAAATACTCTATACAAGCACATCAAATATAGATCATTGAGCACATCATAGTCAAAATAGATCTAAGACAAGAATAAACTTTGAAAGTAATGATTTAATCAATAGAAGTTTGATTTATTTATTAAAATCCTCTAAACATGTAATCATCATCCATACATAATAAAACTAAAAGAAAAACATAAAATACACCCTATTACTTGGCTAGGGTTTCATTGAAACTCTAGATCTAGGTTTAAGCGGCTATGGAATCAAGGATTGGCAAGAGGTTGATGGAGGAGGCCATGAGAATCCTTAGTCTTCTTCTTCTTCTTCTCCTTACTTTCCTCTCTTCAATGGCTAAAGTTTTGTTGTATATGGATGTATCGAATGTTGTGTAACCCTAAATTGATTTAGAATAGGATTTATATAGAGTTTGGAAGGATTTAGGAAGCTTTCCTAAGTCAAATTGCACTAAAACTGCTATTTTTAATTTTCTGGATTTTTACCCCTAAGGATTTCAGGAAGAGCCTGGTGGTAAGTAAAAACCATATCGCTTTGAATTAATTCAATTGACGGTTCATCCTTTTCGGTTTCAAATCCATTCTTCACCTTTTGAGTAAATTCGTCATTAGGATCTAAATTATTCAAATTCGTCAGCTCATTTTCCAATACATTGTTCTTCATACTCAGGTTTGATTCTGTAGTAGGTTCAATTGTTCGCCTTACCTCACTTTCCGCCTCACATAGATAATCGTCATCCTTGGGAGGTTGATCAATAACATTAAAGGCGTTTAGTTTTAAATTCATGTTCCCAAATGACACTTTCATTACCCCCGTTTGACAGTTGACACGAGAATTGGCGGTTGCCAAGAATGGACAACCTAGGATGATAGCAGTGTATTTCCTAGCATCTAACACGGGTTCGGTATCAAGGACCATAAAATTGACGAGATAGTAACATTTATCAACCTTAACCAAAACGTCCTCGACGATCCCTCTAGGAATTTTATCAGAATGATCCGCTAATTGTATTGTAGAGGCCGTAGGTTTAAGTTTACCTAGTCCCAGTTGTTTATAGACGTGATAAGGTAAGAGATTAACACTAGCTCCTATGTCAAGGAGAGCCCGATGAATGATAGTGTCACCTATGACACATGAAATCGTAGGCGTACCTAGATCTTTATATTTTGGAGTAGCGTGTTGAAAAATTGAGCTTGCGTGCAAAGGTCTTTTAGACATTTAGCTTAAGTGGGAATTTGTTTTATCGCATCGAGGAATGGAATATTAATTTTAACTTGTTTAAACACCTCGAGTATATCTTCCATTTTCAAATTTTTCTTTGATAAATTAGACGGTTCCTTAACTTTTGGCACAAAAGGTAACTTTGGAAATAGTTAGTTAGGATCGGTTCTTTTTCTTTTCGAATTTCACTCACGTCCTTACCCTTCTCTTTATTCAAGTTAATATTTACATTTTTCTCCCTCTTATCCAGAATTTTAACAACCTCCTCTTCTCTAGTAGTCATCCTAGTCGAGACGGCATTAATTTGCTCACTTGTACCCCCACCCTCATACTGTCCCTTAGGGTTTTATATAGTTTGACTAGGCAGCTTACCCTCGTTTCTACAGCTCATTGTATTAGCTATTTGTCCCATTTGAGACTCAAGCTTTGCAATAGATTGTGTGTGAGAGTGCACTATTTGTGCTTGTGCCTGTACTTCTGTTTCAATGTTCTTAAGGGATGCCATCACCTTATCCTCAAAAGCGTTAACCCTTGGAGGGTTAGGATTAGGAAGAGGATGTTGGTATTAGTTTTGTTGAAACTGGGGTCAATAAGTATTAGGAAAATTATTCGGCATAGGATTATAACTATTTCGTGGGAATTGTTGAATCGAGTTTATGTGTTGCTCCACAAATTCCAGAAATTGAGATGCCGATAGGCAAGAAAGTATAGAATGTGAAGGATCGGAACATAATGCACAACTTTCATAAGAGGGTGAACCCGACATTTGATTCATTGTCAAAAGTCGGTCAAGTTTTTTAGATAGTTCTTGAAATTCAATTGAGTGACTTGACTCGAACTTTACCTCTCTCTTAGGTTGATGAGGATATTCTCAGAATGTACCGACACGGCCTGATGCATCGAGTTCTCGCTTAAAGTTTCAAAAAATTTCCAGGCCTCATCGGCGCTTTTGTGTAGGAAGGTCCACGCACAAATGGCATCGATGGTATTACGGATAGAGGAATAAGCCCCTCGTAGAAAACCTGTACTAATTGCCACTTAGGAACCTGATGATGTGGGCAACAGCGTAGTAATTTCTTAAACATCTCCCAGGTGTCATAAATTGTTTCCCCATCTTACATCACAAAATTAGTTATAGATTTTCTTATCTGATTAGTCCTCGTGATTGGGAAAAACTTTTGTAAAAATGCATTATGTAAGGCTTCGCATGTTTTAATTGTGTTTGGCTCAAGTGATTGAAACCAATATTTAGCTTTATCTCTTAAAGAGAATGGGAAGAGACGCAGTTTTAACTCATCATCGGTGAAATTTTGAATTTTTAAAGTAAAGTAAATATCTTGAAAATCTCCTAAGTGTAGATATAGATCTTCATTTATACGGCCATGGAAACAAGGAAGTAGCGAGATGGTAGATGACTTTATCTCAAAGTGAGATGTTGTCGCCTCCGGTAATTTGATACCTTCTTGAGGCGTGTAAGTTGTAGGAATAAAATAATTTCTAAGCGGAGGAGGTGGAGGTATATTAGGATTATTTACATTATTAACATTATCTCTGTTGTTTTCTAAGTCGGCCATTAGAATTGGTTCAATGGTATGAAAGCGTGGTTTCTTTAGTCTTTTAAGGGTACTTCGTATTTCAGACTCAAATAAAGACGACGGTTGAGGTGTGGATTCGTCGTCTAACATCAACCGAGCTCTAGAAGCTTGGGTTGAAGACCTAAGGACTCTAAGGGTACGTTCAAGCTCGAGGTTAAGTGAATTTAATTAAGGTTTACTTGAACGGGTACCAAACATAAATTAAAAGAAAATAAACTAAAACAAATGCTAACTCTACAAAAACAAAAAGCAATCACGCAAATAAGACAGCAAGCAAGCACACAGTACTACTATTTTGCATGTAATTATCCTTATGCAATGATTCGCGTCAAAGCCCAGTTCCCCGGGTTTCCTAGCTAATGCAGTGCTCACTCCACACCTAACCTAATGCAAGTACTTGCGTCTCAGCGCCCTGACTTACAGTGAGTTGATGCAAAATTTAAAAAGAAGCGATTACTTGAATTTTGTTTTTATTATTTATTTTTTTCGCGTAAGCTCCTTTGATGTGCTAAGCTATTCCTCTCCAAGAAGCTAGAATTTGATTACTTGAGAACCTACAAATCAACAGAAAAAGATAGTGACTCAAATAAAAATGGAAAATAAGAAAAATAAAACCTAATATAATATTTACGAATTAACTAAACTAAGATTCTAAACTAAAGGTAGTGAATTGCAATCCTCGGCAACGGCGCCAAAAATTGATGTTGTCAGTATCAAGATATAAAAACTATACTTTAATTTTCTAAAGATTTGTAGTAGTGAAAGTAAAGGTCGAACTCACAGAGATTGAATTACTAAAGCACTTTAATTTTAAAACCTAAATTTAGTTAATTAAGGAAAACGGATTTTGATTTTTATTTTATTAAACTAAGAACAAGAAAAATTAATCTAAATTATGGAAGCAATTAAAAATTGTTTTTACAAATATGTTTAGGGAATCTGGGATTGCAAATCCATCACTAGCTTCATAACAAGGGTATTTATGAGTTCAATTAGCTTATTAAGTTGGATGATAGTGGGGAATTGTATCTACAAGTCCAATTCCTCCGTCAAGAAGATAACTATGGTTCAAGCACCAACATAATCCATCTTCGGTTAGCACGAATTATTCCACACTAAACTAGGGTTGTGGCATAATCCGTCTAACCTAGGCATGGACTATTCGGATACTTGATAGCACAATTCAATTAAGCACCATTACATGTAAATAATCTATACAAGCACAACAAATATAGATCATTGAGCACATCACAGTCAAAATAGATCTAAGACAAGAATAAACTTTAAAAGTAATGATTTAATCAATAGAAGTTTGATTTACATATTAAACTCCTCTAAGCATGTAATCATCATCCATACATAATAAAACTAAAAGAAAAACATAAAATGCACCCTATTACTTGGCTAGGGTTTCGTTGAAACCCTAGATCTAGGTTTAAGTGGCCATGGAATCAAGGATTGGCAAGAGGTTGATGGAGGAGGCCATGAGAATTCTTGGTCTTCTTCTTCTTCTCCTTGCTTTCCTCTCTTCAATGGCTGAAGTTTTGTTATATATGGATGTATCTAATGTTGTGTAATCAAAATTGATTTAGAATAGGATTTATATAGAGTTAAGAAGGTTTAGGAAGCTTTCCTAAGTTAAATCTCACTAAAACTGTTGTTTTTACATTTCTGGACGTATTCAGCCAATTCGGATCGCACAGGGCTCTTCAAGACCTCAAACTACGTGACTTTGACTTTTTCAACGGGTCGCTCGCGCGGGTCGCTCCAACGACCAGGCCATTTTCCAACTTTTCTCAGATTTTTCGCTGCTTTGTGTACTGATCGTAGAATTGCGATAACCTTTGACTCGGACTTGTATTAACTCACCGTTTGTGGCCACGCATCCAAAACTCGAAGATCTACATTTTATATCTTTGGAGAAATTTCTCAAATCTGAAGTATTCCTTGTCAGAAATGCGATTTTCCGAGGTTGCTACAGCATTCCGCTTTCACCGGAATCACTGTTTGAGCCCAGAATGACTTCCAAAGCCACTAATCATTGGATTTTTGTGCATTTTCAAGTTAAAGCTCTAAAACCTACAAAATTTAGAATACTTATTAAAAAATAACTAATAACTACATGAAATGGGCTAACAAATCATATTTTTAGGACTATAAATGGTAACTATTCGTCGCCGATCAGCACCCAGGGAGGCAGAAGAGATGAAGAAGCAGTTGGATGAGATGCTTCAAAATGGGTACGTTAATTATTTATTATAGATTCATTTTCTTTGTAGTTGTTCTTTCTTTCTAGTAGGGCAATTCTTTTAAGGTGTGTATGAATCAGGTTTATACGTCTTAGTAATTCACTATGGGGAGCTCCTGTGATATTTGTATCCAAGAAGGATGGTTCCCTACATATGTGCATAGATTATCGAGAGCTAAATAAGGTAACGATCAAGAACAAATATTTGTTGCCTAGGATTGATGACCTTCTTGATTTGTTAAAGTGGACGACTGACTTTTCCCAGTTAGATTTGAGAACGGGATATCATCAAATGGGGGTTGTGGAGGAGAGTATTCCACGTATAACTTTTCATACTCGATATGGATTGTATGAGTTTTTAGTTATGTCGTTTGGGTTGACCAATGCTCTAGCATTCTTTATGGATTTGGTGAATTGGTGTTCAGGCCTTACCTAGATCAATTTATTGTCGTTTTCATAGATGACATATTAGTTTATTCTCAGACTCTTGATGAGCATAGGGAACATTTGAGTATTGTATTACAGACACTTAGGGAGCATCAGTTATATGCTAAGTTTAGTATGTGTCATTTTTGGGAGTTGTCTGTGAGATTTTTGGGTCACTTTATTCTACAGAGGGAATAGCAGTAGATCCTGAAAAAGTAACAGTGGTACAAGAGTTGGTGTAACCTACTAATCCTAAGGAGGTGAGGAGTTTCTTGGGGTTAGTTGGGTATTACAGGAGGTTCATTGAGAACTTCTCTATTATAGCATCACCGTTAACCAAGTTAACCTGCAAGAATGTGAATTTTTTGAGGACAGATAATTGTGAGCAGGGCTTTAAGGAGTTTAAGCAGCAATTGACTATTGTGCTAATTTTGACCATTCTGATAAAAGGCGAGAAACTTGTAGTGTTCACAAATGCCAGTGGGACTGGTTTAAGTTGTGTTTTGATGCAGAAAGGGAAGGTTGTTTGGTATGCTTCTAGACAATCAAGGCCATATAATAGGAGGTATCTTACTCATGACTTGGAGTTGGAAACGGTGGTGTTTGCATAAGGTATGGAGACACCATCTTTTTGGAGAGAGATTTCAGTTGTCTACAGATCACAAGAGTCTCAAGTACTTATTTTCACAGAAGGAATTGAATATGAGACAATAGAGGTGGGTTGAGTTCATCAATAGCTACAATTTTTTATTCTTTACCATCCGGGTAAGGAAAATGTAGTGGCCGATACACTAAGTTGGAAACACAATGTGATGGTTTCTTTGGTGGTTAGGGAGTGGAAGTCCTTTGAAGTGTTGGCATCTCATGACATTCAGCCAGGGCATGAAGGTGAGAAGCATATATTGGGAGTTTAGTTATCTAATCGACTTTGAGAGGGAAGGTTTGATAAATGCAGAGGTTAGATGAAATTCTAGTTAACCATCTCAATGACTTATTTGTAGATTTGCTTAATGAGTGTCCGACGGATTGGTCCGTGGATATAGAGAGAAGTTTCTATTTTCAAGGAAGGCTCTGTGTATCAGATAGTGAAGAGTTGGAGAGGAAAGTATTAAATGAGTCACATCAGTCTCGATATACTATACATCCTGGTGGAACTAAGATGTAGCATGACCTGAAGAGGACCTTTTGGTGGGAAGGTATGAAGAGAGATGTTGGAGAATATGTTTTTAAGTGTATAGTGTGTTAGTAAGTTAAGGCAGAACATCAGAGACTGCTTGGCTTATTGAAACCTTTAGAAATACCTGTGTTGATGGTTTGCCAAGATCCAAGAAGGAAAATGAGTCAATTTGGGTGATTGTAGATAGGCTCACAAAGTCGGCACACTTTATTCCAGTGCGTATGCATAGGATGACAAACAAGTTTTCACAGTTATATATTCGGGTGATAGTACGTTTGCATGGGACTCTGATGAGAATCAAGGAAGCACTTAATGGGCTGAATTGGGCTGATTATAAATGGAGAATCCAAGAAGATCAAGGTGGCATTTTTTTGGGTTGATCTTATTAATTGGGCATAAATTTGAAGAAGATAGGGCTGATTATATTTCCTAATCATATTTATGCATGTGGAAGAATAATGGGCTGAATATAACTTCCAAGATATGGCTATTTATGTTTTATAGTTGGTAGTTGGGAGTTTGTTCATGTTTCTATGTGTTTTTAATGAGTTAAACTACTTTTTTGTATAAGTCTATGTTAAAAAACGTGGTAGCTTTATTTCCTATGGTTGGGAGGATGTTCCAACTACTTGCATTTATTTCCTATGGTTGGAGGGTTGTTCCAACAACTTGCATTTATCCCTATGGTTGGAGGGTTGTTCCAATCCTATATATACTCTTTTGTATGGGCAGATTTATATAATGGATTAAACACAATTCTGAAGTTGAGCTTTGCTCCTCCCCCTTGTTCTTCACAGAACACAATTTTTGACTTATCAATCAGCCTTTCGCATCTGATTGTGGCGTCTTCACACACCATGACTTATCAATCAGCCTTCCGCATCTGATTGTGGCGTCTTCACTAATCTTTGGAATACCCGTGGTTTACGTCTCTTTATAGGCGTTGGGTCACGGGTTCACTATCACAACAATCTGATTTTAGCTTTTATGGGTAAACATGTCAATTTTGTTGTTGGGTTCACTATCACAACAATGATGCGAACCTCAATAACTTGTATTGAGACCCAACAACAAAATTGACATGTTTACCCAGAAAAGCTAAAATCAGATTGTTGTGATAGTGAACCCGTGACCCAACGCCTATAAAGAGACGCAAACCACGGGTATTCCAAAGATTAGTGAAGACGCCACAATCAGATGCGGAAGGCTGATTGATAAGTCATGGTGTGTGAAGACGCCACAATCAGATGCGAAAGGCTGATTGATAAGTCAAAAATTGTGTTCTGTGAAGAACAAGGGGGAGGAGCAAAGCTCAACTTCAGAATTGTGTTTAATCCATTATATAAATCTGCCCATACAAAAGAGTATATATAGGATTGGAACAACCCTCCAACCATAGGGATAAATGCAAGTTGTTGGAACAACCCTCCAACCATAGGAAATAAATGCAAGTAGTTGGAACATCCTCCCAACCATAGGAAATAAAGCTACCACGTTTTTTAACATAGACTTATACAAAAAAGTAGTTTAACTCATTAAAAACACATAGAAACATGAACAAACTCCCAACTACCAACTATAAAACATAAATAGCCATATCTTGGAAGTTATATTCAGCCCATTATTCTTCCACATGCATAAATATGATTAGGAAATATAATCAGCCCTATCTTCTTCAAATTTATGCCCAATTAATAAGATCAACCCAAAAAAATGCCACCTTGATCTTCTTGGATTCTCCATTTATAATCAGCCCAATTCAGCCCATTAAGTGCTTCCTTGATTCTCATCATTCTCCCTCTCTTCAAAGGATTCGTCCTCGAATCCATGCAAAGGAAATGCATGATAAATTTTTTTTTTTGAAGTGCACGACTCAACACAAGAAAAAAAAATCATACTTTTTTTTTGGTAACTTTGTGCACGACACAATACAACAAGAATAAGAACACGAACAAGAACAAGATATGAAGAACACAACGATCAGAATATTTTTTTTTAAGAACACGATGACACAGAACATAAAAAAAAAGATCAGATTTTTTTTTTTTTTTTGAGAATAATTTTTTTTAAGAACACGATGACACAAACAAAGACACAAAAACAAAATGGATAGATACTCTGATTTTAGAGCCTGAGCTTTGATACCAAATGATGCGAACCTCAATAACTTGTATTGAGACCCAACAACAAAATTGACATGTTTACCCAGAAAAGCTAAAATCAGATTGTTGTGATAGTGAACCCGTGACCCAACGCCTATAAAGAGACGCAAACCACGGGTATTCCAAAGATTAGTGAAGACGCCACAATCAGATGCGGAAGGCTGATTGATAAGTCATGGTGTGTGAAGACGCCACAATCAGATGCGAAAGGCTGATTGATAAGTCAAAAATTGTGTTCTGTGAAGAACAAGGGGGAGGAGCAAAGCTCAACTTCAGAATTGTGTTTAATCCATTATATAAATCTGCCCATACAAAAGAGTATATATAGGATTAGAACAACCCTCCAACCATAGGGATAAATGCAAGTTGTTGGAACAACCCTCCAACCATAGGAAATAAATGCAAGTAGTTGGAACATCCTCCCAACCATAGGAAATAAAGCTACCACGTTTTTTAACATAGACTTATACAAAAAAAGTAGTTTAACTCATTAAAAACACATAGAAACATGAACAAACTCCCAACTACCAACTATAAAACATAAATAGCCATATCTTGGAAGTTATATTCAGCCCATTATTCTTCCACATGCATAAATATGATTA
Source organism: Hydrangea macrophylla (assembly GCA_033977485.1). NCBI lineage: Eukaryota > Viridiplantae > Streptophyta > Magnoliopsida > Cornales > Hydrangeaceae > Hydrangea > Hydrangea macrophylla. The sequence continues at coordinate 23,749,781 of CM066993.1, forward strand.
GGAAATATAATCAGCCCTATCTTCTTCAAATTTATGCCCAATTAATAAGATCAACCCAAAAAAATGCCACCTTGATCTTCTTAGATTCTCCATTTATAATTAGCCCAATTCAGCCCATTAAGTGCTTCCTTGATTCTCATCAGACTCTAGTCTCGATTGTGTTGGATCCGAATTCATTATCTATGGCAGAGATTTGGGAGAGTTTTCAGAGTGCTATGGGGACTCAATTAGAACTTAGTACTACTTATCACCCTCAGACTGATGGGAAAACTGAGAGAGTTAACCAGATTCTTGAGTATATGTTGAGGGCGTGTGCTCTTGACATTGGAAGTGGTTGGGAGGAGCACTTGTCATTGGTAGAGTTCACATACAATAACAGCTAACATTCTAGCATAGGAATGGCCCCTTTTGAAGCATTGTATGAGAGACCGTGTAGATCTCCGATGTGTTGGGTGGAAGTGGGGGATGTACCTATTTTGGGTCCAGAGATAGTTTGGGAGATTATTGAGAAGATGGGTGTTATTCGAGAGAGGATTAAGACTGCTCAGAGTCAGCAAAAGAGTTATGCTGATTAGCTCAAGGGTGTGGAATTCAAAGTAGGAGATTTCGTGTTCTTGAAGGTATCTCCAATGAAGGGTATGATGTGTCTTGGTAAGAAAGGAAAGTTTGCTCCGAAGTTTGTAGGACCTTATGAGATCATCAAAAAGATTGGAGAATTGGCCTTTAGAGTATTGTTGGCTCCGACATTGGCGACAATCCATAATGTGTTTCATGTATCGATGTTGAGGAAGTCTGTGAAGGACCCTACACAGATTGTTCGTCCAACAGAGCTTGAGATTAATGATAACCTCACGTATGTTGTTCGACCTATCACTATCATTGATCGAGATGTGAAGTATTTGCGGAGGAAAGTAGTGAACCTTGTGAAGTTGCAATGGAGCGAGAGAGTTAACGATGTTACGTGGGAACTCGAGGATAAGATTCGGAAGTCGCATCCTAAACTATTTGAATAGTATTCTCATGTGTTGTAAATCTCGGGACGAGATTTTCTTTGAGGTGTGTATAATGTAACAACCTTAGTTTTTGTAATATATGTTACTTATTTATTTAATTTATATTTTTTAGTATAATAGGTGATATATGTGATGTGTCGGCCATAGGGGTGGGCTCTGTGTGTGTATGTAGAGGTGTGCTTGTAGTGTGCAGGTCTCTATGTGTGTGTTAATATAATTATGCGTTGTGTGTGCATCTTAATTATACAGATAATAAAAGAATAGGGTTAGTTTATAGAAAACAAGAGAATATGGAACCCCAATTGAATAGCCCTAAGAGAGAGAGAGAGAGAGAGAGAGAGAGAAAGAATAAGAAGAAGAAGAAAAGGAAGGAAAGAAGGAGAAGGGTCTTGGGTTCATGGTCCTGTGTGGAATCGCAGAGCGTATAATAGTTCGTTGTTATCAATTTTTATTTTGATCCAAACCAGTTGAGTAAAATAGATGTATTCGGGTATATATACACACGTATGTATATATACGCGAGTGAATCAATTTTTTTGTCTAATTTAATTGTTGGTGCTTAATTTTTATGTTATATGAACATTTTTATTAACGAATTGATATGAATTTTTATTTCAATCGTGTGACTTTAGGGTCTGGATCTTAGGGTATTCATAAACGCTATATGGATAGTTAGGTTGATAAACATATATGTGAAATACTCATGATAATTAAGAAATTATTGTGAAATTCATTTTTCTGTAATTCTAACAGTTTCTAAAACTTCAAAAAAATATTATAAAATCGTGGCTTAGAGTTTTAGCATTCTGTCCACGTGTCTTGTGTAAAACGTGACTCTGCACACTTTTTGTGGTTTGAGGTTTTCCTGATTCTTCACCGTTTAGGCAGAAATTTAAGATTCATAGTAGCAGTTTTTAGTATGTCAAAACGTGCAAAATTGGGGGAATATGATTCTTTGTGGATTTTATATTTGTTAATACAACTTAACCAAAATCTAATTGGAGATACATGGATTCTCGTGTAATGTTAAGCTATGAAAATTGATGATGATCATGTACGCACCTTATGTCAGATGAAAATTATAATTCCGAGAACGCAAAATGATTTAAATTTCTTACTGTTCACCACACCCCGTTATGATTTTCGGGTGACTCGACGTGCTGAGTGTATCCTTTTTGCCAGTGTCTGGGTGGTCAAGGTGGCCTAAGCCTTATGCCTAGCTTATATTATTGACGTTTAGGCATATTGACTAGCATTCCGTTGTGTATACCTGGTTTGGTTGATACCCCAACCAAACTGGCACCAGAGTTGATGTTGGTATTATGTGTGGGCCGTACCATGGAGGGTGGCCAAGGTGGTGAACTTAGGAAAATTGAATAATGAATCATACAACAAAAAAAGTAAAAGTGTGGTTGTTAATAAATTCCCAAAGAGTTAAAAGTTCTAACAATTTTCCTTCATCGATATCTAGGTTTACTCATTAGACTGGTAGCTTATGATTGAGATGACAATTCTTGCAATATTTAGCCCAACGTTATTTTGCACTTTTACGTAGTATTTTTTTGTAACTAGATTTTGTGTTTGTAGGATGGTGGATCCACTAACATATTTGCAGGCCACTCATCATATGACAGAAAGGTAAGTGTTTATTTTATTTAAATACGGGTGAGAACTGCTTGGTCACCACATAAAGGGAAACTACCGCGAGTCCCGATATGTGAAGTGGAACTACTCTCTTGCCTGAGTTAATGTTGTGTGTGGTAGTTAAAGGGTCAATATGTGATCCTGAAGTTGGGTGTGTTGTTTAACTCATACCAGTCATGTGACTGACCTGTTGAGTTTTTCTCGCGGGTGCGTTCTTGTTAGAGCATAACCGATCTAAATTTGCAAGGCTAGTAGAGAGTTCATGGCATTTGGCAGTAGGAGGCATGTGGAGTTCTCAATGCCGTTGATCTTTATTAGTTATATTTTTTTTAGAGATAGTTACAATATTTTTTTGTGGCACTATGGGCCATTTTCACATTTACAGAAATTATTTGAGTGGAGATTTTGGAAAGATACTTATTATTGTTTGGAGTTGGATTTAAATCTTGATTTTATCTTTAATGGTGGAATGTTTACCTTTACTATTGTATATGTGAGTAATGATTTATTCTGTACAGATTGTGTGATGCTTTACATTGCAATCACCCTGATGAGTTGGCAGCTAGATATTGGTTTGGGGTTCTCCCTTGATTAATATTTAGTTGTCTGAAAACTGGGGTGTGATAGGTTCACTCTGTTGGGTTTGCGCCCTCAAACCATTACTTTATGTATGAGACACTGATATTTTAATATATGGATATCGGCTTTATAATTTATTATGTATGTTTCTTTCATGAGATGATTGTTTTTTTTTTTTTTTCGAAAATTGGTTAATCAATAAAAGAAGAAGCCCAACGGCACTATACAAAAAAATACAAGGAGCATACCCCAGGATAGACAATGAGCACATGAAAATTCGCATCCAGTCAATGCGACAAAGGATGGAAGGTTATCTAAGGGCATAGCCAAGATAAGCCATCCCCAAAGTCCCAAACCTAATAAACAAAAGAAAGGCTATATTGCCCGGCTAAAAAAACCAAAAGGCAAAAATACAAAAAAGCTCAAATACAAGGGATACCCAAATGGATTGACTGTCTCACATTGGATGAAAAGAGGGTCAACCTGCCAATATCCCGCAAGAGCAACAATAGCGAGAAACACTTCCAAGCAGTCAGGGGAAGTAAGCTAAATAAGACAATCTAAGACCACCTAGCAACGTAGTTAGAGAGATGAGGATCATTTCTCCACTGAATTTGAATTTGAACAGAGATTTGGAGGTATATTTCTTGGAGAATCCTTTCCTTTGTTTTAATTTCCCATCTGAAGGTACGCGCATTTCTTTCTTTCCAGATACTATAAACTGCCAGCCCTAGGCACATCTTTGGAATGATGTGGTTGGGAGATTTCTTTGTCCAGGATCTAGCTGCCCAATCCAGTAACGCACTCCAAGATGAAGCATGAGATGTTATCTCCAAACGGTGCAATAATCCCTGCCATATAAAAGACGAGAATGAGCAACCAAAAAACAAATGATCATGAGATTCCATACCTTGGTGGCATAAAACACAAGCCAATGGTCCAGGAGTGAAATGAAAAATCCTGTCATGAGTAGATAATCTGTTAATCCTTAAGTATCATAGTAAGTAATTCGTGTATGTATGAGATGCATACAAGTGAGATTCGAATTACTATTCATTGATACTTAGAATTTATCAAAGTGGATGATGAGACTGGATATCTCATCAGGTATATAATGTAGCATGATTGACTACCATTGGATGGAGTGATTAATCTCAATCACTTGAGTATAACTCTTAGTTAATATACTAGTGCTTATAGTGCATTGACGGACCTGAGTTTTCCTATTGACACTTAAAATAGGCAACAGTCGATAGGAACTCATAACTTGTATATGGTACGTGTTCTCAATCTTAAGACGATTATGAACACAGACTATGGATATGACTGCTTTGACTTACCAATCAATGAGGTCTATAAAAGATCAGGTATCTTGGGTATGTCATGTTCATAGGGTTATGAACATATATTTTTAAGATAGAATCTACCCTCTGATAAAGAGTAATCTTTACCTTGAGAATGTCACCAAGTTGATTACTGAGAACTGCAATCTTATTGATCAGTAGTTATCAACATGTTTGGTAATCAGGAGAGGTGAATGAGACTTAAGGAATGGAAGATGTAATCATTATTCAGGTTGACAGTAATAGTTATCCGACAACCTGAATATGATTATGAATGCTGACGGTAGAGGGACATTAGTGCACTATACAAGTCAAGATATCGCTTTGGATTTCTTCTTTACGTTGGAGTATAGTTATCGTTTTATAGTGGAGTAAATGTTAACTATCAGCTGGTTAATTTGCTGATCAAAGAGTTTGGTCAAGGGAATAACAACTGGTCTGAGCCAACAAGAAAGAACCTTGGAGGTCCCAGGCTTAGCTCCGCTAGGATGCTTGGAAAGGCACATAAGGATGCTGTCAAGACAATTTCGATCGATTGAAAGCGATTTGATCGATTGAAGTCAAGATAGTTTCAATCAATCAAATGCTCTTCAATCGATCAAAATCTCTTCAATCGATCAAAGGTTCGATTGATCGAAGTTAGTTCGATTGATTAAAATTAAGGTCGTTTCTGGGAATCAATACATAAGGCAGCTGCGTGCAGAAATCATAGTTCATCATTTTTATTATACCAGAAGCTGTAGAAACTATTTAGGGTTTCCCAAACATTCTCTATCCTCTCTATTAGGGTTTCCACCAACCCTAGTCTCTCCATGAGCATCCATAGGTGTCTTAAGAGTGAAGACCATCTAGCAGAGTCTGCTAGAAGTCAAAGAATTCAGAATTAGGTTCAAGACCTGAAGTATAATTCTTGTTCCTCTCTAGTACGCATCTATTGAGTTAACGAGTAGTAGATCTGGGCTACCAATTAGTTTTATAAACTATGTTTTTCGCTGTGCATGATTTAAAGTTTTTCAAAACTTAAATCCATCAATTGGTATCAAAGCCACGCTTGTTTGGATCTATAGATGCGTTACTAGTTTGATTTGCATTTTAGTATTTAGTGTTGTTTTAAAATAGCATCGTCAAATATCTGTTTCTGTTGTGTTTCTATACCAAGAAACAAATCTGTGATTGCATTGGATGCATAGCGGTTTCGATCGATCGAACATGCTTCGATCGATTGAAACTCTCTGTGTTCGATTGATTAAAAGAGTTTCGATCGATCGAACCAATGCAGGCTTCGATCGATCGAGTGTTCTTCGATCGATCGAACATTTCTGTCTAAGTGTTCTTTTCACATTTTAAAAAGTTTTAAAGTTATTTACTTCAATTTTAAACTCTTCTGTAATTTTTTAAAATCGTTCTGTGAAAATGACAAGTTCAATCGAATGAACTAAGTTCAATCGATTGAGGTTCGAGCGATTGAGTTTTCTTCAATTGATCGAAGTGTGACAAAGAACCAGAGATGCTGTTTTAGTTCTAATTACTTCCATAAACAGTTTATGGTGTATGTAAATAAATTAGTAGTTCCAATGGTTATATACACATATATGCATGGTTGTGTGTTCAACTAACCCTTTTGCAACAAATTAGTCCGCTATCTCCCATGGCACCAAGTTCCAATGATTTAAATTATTGCATTTGAATTTATGTTTAAGATTGGTGTGTACTTATTTAGAGGGGAGCCTTGGCGCAACGGTAAGGTTGCTCCATTGTGACCTGGAGGTCACGGGTTCAAATCTGGAAACAGCCTCACTGCTTGCAGGGGTAAGGCTGCGTACATCTCACCCTCCCCAGACCCTGCAATGGCGGGAGCCTCGTGCACTGGGCTGCCCTTTTTTATTGGTGTGTATTGACATGACTAAAAAGTTGTGCACTCTTGTGCAACACCCAAGTGTAGGTGATCGTGCAAGTAATACTGGATAAGTCCAGGTCGATCCCACAGGGAAGGAATAGGAAGAATATCTACTAAGTTACAACCTAAAGAAATAGAAAAATTGAATTGTAAGAGTGAAGGTTCTAACAAATCCTAATTAATTAAATTAAATTAAATAACAAACTAAAGCATAAAGAAACATAACTAATTAAACAGATAAATTAAAGGTGTTGGAAACACGTGAATCAACATTGATCCTAACCATCTACCATGCATACTCATTAATGTTCTATGGAGTTCATTCCTTGTCAGCATTTTGTATTTTTCTAAAGATAAAGAATCAGTAACCCTTTCATGATCGGGACTACATCATCACAGTTGATTTAAAATACTTAGAAGACGGTTTAAAACAATGGTAATTACTTGCACTCTAAATGGTGTTAGCATTCAAAGTGGTTTTCAAAAGTCATTGAAGAAAATAGCCTTAAGGTTTTAAGTTCTAAAAACTGTTGTGACAAAATGAGCTTATTGGGACAATTTGATGACAGATTTCTAAAACAGAAAGTCATGGAATACTTAAAAGAATCATCTCAGGAATTAACATGTTCGATCGATCGAAGAGCTCTCGATCGATCGGACAGCATCATCCTTCAATCGATCGAAATGCCTTCGATCACTTGACTATGGCTCTGGTTCGATCGGTCGAAATACCTTCGATCGATCGAGCCCAAGGTTTCTAAAGATTGCATGGAAGAGGCTGGAAATCAATGTTTCAACACATATTCCCAACGTCTAAACTACGAAAATATAATAAAACTAGCGCAGAAACAGTAAAACATAGCAATCATAACAACTAGATTAACAAACAATCAAATAAAGAAAAGGAACAGAAAAACCTGGAATAAATCTGAATATAACTTGTAATAAACTTGAAACAAACTTGAATCTTCAATAATCTTCAATACATTAATGAAAAAGAGGAAGAAAAAGATGAATCTAACCTAATCTACTCCTAATCTAACCCTAAAACTACCCTAAACTGCTGTTTTCTGCGTTCTGGAGCGTCCTCCTTTCGTCTGGCGTCAAAACGACTTATATATAGGGTTCCCACAGAGTTTACGCAACTTTTGGGTGAATATAAAGTTCGATCGATCGAGCTTAGTTCGATCGATCGAAGGTTCGATCGATCGAAGGTTCGATCGATTGAACTCTCCTCAATCGCTTGAACTTCTCTGATTTTGACAGCTCTGCGCACCGATGGGAGAATGGCCATAACGTTTTACTCGGATCTCAGATTGACCTCCCGTTTGCGGCCACGCGACCGTAACTCAAATATCTAAATTTCATGTCTCTGGGAAAATCTTCCAAATCTGAAGTCTTCATTGTCAAAATTGCCGTTTTCTCAGCTGCTTCTGTTGTTCTATCCACCAGAATCACTTTCTATGCAATGTTTGGTTTCCATGACCTGTAAAATAGTGTAAAAACAAATGTTTGAGTCTCAACATCATAGAAAACACTCAATCATTGATATGCATATAAATTTAGGGACTTGGGGATAAAAGTGTGCATAAAAGACCATTAAATACGCTATAAATGTGCACTTTTCACCTCGAATCACACCCCCCAACTAGCTCATTGCTAGTCCCTAGCAATGAAGCGAACTACAACATTGTTTATTTAAACTCTAAAAATTAAAAACAAAAGAAAGTAAAAATCTTAAATCACTTTCGCAGGAATTGCGATTGCATTTAGCCTATGCAACAAGCCTTTCAACCCCTAGGTTCCCCCTAGTGGACGAGTGTTGTCTCGTGAGGGTTTGCAGTGAATCTACACACAAAGTTCATGTTTATGGTAATAGTTCTCATTTAAATGTTTTCAAGAAATTTTTCTCTCATGTAGCAATATAGTTAAGCTCAACAATCTCATGAAACTCTCTAGTATGGCATAGCAATGCAACACACACATTTACAGTTAATCTACTATCAAAGTCATTAGAATGTTCCATACCTATTAATCTTCAAGTGTGTGTGTGAATGGACAACCCAAAATACAAAACTTTAATTTCAAAGCTCGCATAACCTAAGATTCTATCAAGACGTTCATATTGACTCAACTCTCACCGGGATTACACTCTCAAGATGAAGTCACTCCGAATTAGGTGTAATAATTATCACTCATGATATGGAAGCTATAGAGAGTAAATATGAATGGAAACAAATGCTTCTCATATCTAAATAGAAAAACGAACATTTTAGTGCATAAAGTCTCATGAAATGATACTTTTCACTAGAAGAGTGAGATACCGTGGAGAACCCTCTCATTACCTTAACTTCAAGTCCAATCAACTTACAATCATCAGGACTTTAAAAAAAAAGGTGTTCGATTAAGAAGAAAGAGGCTCATAATATTCAATTGGGTCAACGAATGTGATTGGAATGTCTACTACAACTTTTCAAACTTCCCCACATCTCCATTCTCTCTCTTCTTCTTCTTCTTCTCTTTTTTTCACTCTTCTTTTTATTATTATTTTATTTCTTTTAAAACAACCATTGGCACTTTTTTTTTTTCCTTTTTTTTCTTTTCTTTTCATGCTTTTCTTTTTTTCATTTTTTTTTTCATCATTTTTTTCTTTGCCAACTTTCCCTTATTCACAGAACCAAACTTCTTGTCAAGATAACACATTCCAATCACTCTTAGATAAAGAAAAGAAACTCAAACTCGTAATATGGAGTTTGGTATGAACTTTAAGATTGTGAAGACAAGGCAAATATGGTAAGGCACAAAGGGTGAAATAAAGGAATATCATTGAGGTAGGCCAAGGCTATATTTTGCATATAAGGTCAAAAGATGGCCTAAATCATCTTCTAAGTTCATAGGATTATTCATTTTAGTAAATTCAAGAGCTCTAAAGTTGGTAAATCCTGAACGTTCTCTTCTAGTGATCAGTCAAAATGAAGAAAATTGAGACTTTCAACGAATGAATACGCTTTTCAAAAAGTAAGAGTAATTTTATAAAACCCTAAAAAATAAAAGAATGGCACAAAAGCTCACTTGGGTTATTAGTCTCCACTACAGTCTCTCAAGACACCTAAGCTATGCTTACTAATCCATTTTAGCTATGTACAAGGTTGTCACAACGTGCTCAAAGTTGTTTGAAAATTAAAAAGCATAAAACATACTATAACTAAGATAGTAAACAAACTATCATTGTGTATCACATACTAATAAGATACAGAGAATAACACTAATGCATCATAACTAACTACATTAACTAAGAGAGAAATACAAGAACCATTTTATTATATTAAAAAAAAATTTATAAATTATTAATTTTTTGATAATTTTAATTTACTGAGCTTGAGTTGCATGTTGCTAAGCAGGTGTATTGACATTAAAGCATAATAAGAAAGAAATGAGGCATGCAATGACTCACTCCCCCCAACTAAAATCTAAACATTGTCCCCAATGTTCTAAATTAAGCACATGGACATGTAAAGTGAAGCGAGAGAAGGAAGGATGTTACCTCGAGGCATTAATATCCAATTTATTTTTTTTTCTTTTATTTCTTTGTTAAGTTACCTGCAAAATCATTAGTAGCAACAATGAAAAATAGAGAATAGACTAAACTACTCAGTAAATAAATTCGGTTAATCAAGATATTTATCATATAGTAATAACCGAAATTTTTGAGGATCCTCCCAATGAAATAATTTAATAGTGAGAAGAACATTGGGATCCTCATAAAAATGCAACTCCCCCCAACTAATGTCAGGCTCAAGGTCAGAGGAGATGATACAAAACCAATGGCTTCCAAAGTTATTCGGGACAGTTATATAAGATATACCACACTTTTTAGGAATTATACTCAAGGAAAGATCTTTGGTGTTGGTATTTTCTATAACAACCTCTATTTTTTTATTATCAAAAACAGGCGGAGGACATGGTTCAATAAAAGGGGCAGGGTATAAGTGATATTCTAATGAAGCTTTACTACCCTCCTCTTGTTCTAGAACAGAATCTATGGAGATGTGATCATAGGAATTTAATTTCTGTTCTATGTACATGGTATTGGACTGGACTTGGATAAAGCTATCTATTTGGGCCTCTATATCATTATTACTCAAGAAGGTCAAGCAATCTAGCAGATTACTAGCTTCTTGTTGAAGTTTAAGATCATCTAATGTGGGCCTAATATTTTCCAAGTCCTCTCTCATAGAATTTTGAAATTTAAAATTTTGTGAAAAACATGCGCTAGAATCCTTACCATCCTCTTCCACAACACATTCTATTTGTTCAAGAGTGGGGTACACATGATTTTCAAGCTCGGGATGAGAGCTTTGATTGATAGAGAGGATAGGTGATGGGCAACTTAGTGACACCACCTCTTCGGCCGAAAGAGGTGAGGTTCATGAATATCACATGAATCTAAACAGGATTTAGATTTTTCAATTATGTCCTCCCTAGGATTACTATCAAAGGTAGGGGTAGAGTCAACAAGTAACTCCTCCTTTCCTAGTTGCGTGCAATCACATAAACTGTCATTATCTTTTAAATCCTTATTCTCATCCTTATAACTCTCCTCACTATATATGTCATCTATTGAGGTGCTCTGGACAAAGAGATTGTGCAATTTTATCAAGGTAGTGAAGGAGTTGTTGTCTGGGGTTGCATATTGAGGAGAAGATGATTCTACAACTTCATGCTTAATGGTTTGGTTTTGGAGTTCTTGTTGGGTTATGACTTTCTCGAGTGAGTTGTTAACCTCATTCGGTATAAACCCATCATAGTCCTCTATTTCCATTCCATTGTTAGTGTCTTGAAAGTCGGGTTGTAATGTTAAAGGACTGGTATAGTCTTCTAAAGGTTGGCTAGCATATGCTTGTTGATATCTAGTTTCTAATTTATCAAGTGCATTATCTAGCCTTATCATTTCACTCAGTAGCAATTTTAACATACCATTATCCTCAACTTGGTTATTCTCCTCATTATTACTATATGAAGTTTCGTCCCATTGTTGTTGATAATAGTCCCCTTCCCATTGTGTTTGTGCGCAAGACTCCCCAGAAGGAAAGTCTTGATGCAATTGATAATCGTGGGAACAACTATTATATCCTACACTATTACCTTGGTTATATCCCCATTGCGATTGATAGAACTCTCCATGTGGAGGTTCTTGATACGTTTGATAATATGGGGGACTACCATTATCATTTCCCCATTGTGGTGGTTGGTAGCACTCAGGTTGATAATGCGTGTCATATGTGGGTGAATGCCAACTTGGGGGATTGTTTTCATTACTTAAAGTGTACTTATTCATGATGTTTGTGTTGTATGGAGGGTAATATGGATAAGACATGTTTATCCAAATTTTCTAAACAATAAAATTTTTATTTATTTACTTATGAGAGAAAAAGTCCAAAGGTTTTATTTTTATTTTTTATTTATTTTTTTTATTTTTTAATTTTGTTGCAAAGTAAAAAAAAATAACTTGAAAATAACTTAGTAAAATCCTAATCTAGTTGCCTTCCCCGGCAACGGCGCCAAAAACTTGACACGACTAAAAAGTTGTGCGCTCTTGTGCAACACCCAAGTGTAGGTGATCGTGCAAGTAATACTGGATAAGTCCAGGTCGATCCCACAGGGAAGGAATAGGAAGAATATCTACTAAGTTACAACCTAAAGAAATAGAAAAATTGAATTGTAAGAGTGAAGGTTCTAACAAATCCTAATTAATTAAATTAAATTAAATAACAAAATAAAGCATAAAGAAACATAACTAATTAAACAGATAAATTAAAGGTGTTGGAAACACGTGAATCCACATTGATCCTAACCATCTACCATGCATACTCATTAATGTTCTATGGAGTTCATTCCTTGTCAGCATTCTGTATTTTTCTAAAGATAAAGAATCAGTAGCCCTTTCATGTCCGGGACTACATCATCACAGTTTATTTAAAATACTTAGAAGACGGTTTAAAACAATGGTAATTACTTGCACTCTAAATGGTGTTAGCATTCAAAGTGGTTTTCAAAAGTCATTGAAGAAAATAGCCTTAAGGCTTTAAGTTCTAAAAACTGTTGTGACAAACTGAGCTTATTGGGACAATTTGATGACAGATTTCTAAAACAGAAAGTCATGGAATACTTAAAAGAATCATCTCAGAAATTAACATGTTCGATCGATCGAAGCGCTCTCGATCGATCGGACAGCATCATCCTTCAATCGATCGAAATGCCTTCGATCGCTAGACTATGGCTCTGGTTCGATCGATCGAAATACCTTCGATCGATCGAGCCCAAGGTTTCTAAAGATTGCATGGAAGAGGCTGGAAATCAATGTTTCAACACATATTCCCAACGTCTAAACTACGAAAACATAATAAAACTAGCGCAGAAACAGTAAAACATAGCAATCATAACAACTAGATTAACAAACAATCAAATAAAGAAAAGGAACAGAAAAACCTGGAATAAATCTGAATATAACTTGTAATAAACTTGAAACAAACTTGAATCTTCAATAATCTTCAATACATTAATGAAAAAGAGGAAGAAAAAGATGAATCTAACCTAATCTACTCCTAATCTAACCCTAAAACTACCCTAAACTGCTGTTTTCTGCGTTCTGGAGCGTCCTCCTTTCGTCTTGCGTCAAAACGACTTATATATAGGGTTCCCACAGAGTTTACGCAACTTTTGGGTGAATATAAAGTTCGATCGATCGAGCTTAGTTCGATCGATCGAAGGTTCGATCGATTGAACTCTCCTCAATCGCTTGAACTTCTCTGATTTTGACAGCTCTACGCACCGATGGGAGAATGGCCATAACGTTTTACTCGGACCTCGGATTGACCTCCCGTTTGCGGCCTTGCGACCGTAACTCAAATATCTACATTTCATGTCTCTGGGAAAATCTTCCAAATCCGAAGTCTTCATTGTCAAAATTGGCATTTTCTCAGTTGCTTCTGTTGTTCTATCCACCAGAATCACTTTATATGCAATGTTTGGTTTCCATGACCTGTAAAATAGTGTAAAAACATATGTTTGAGTCTCAACATCATAGAAAACACTCAATCATTGATATGCATCTAAATTTAGGGACTTGGGGATAAAAGTGTGCATAAAAGACCATTAAATACGCTATAAATGTGCACTTTTCACCTAGAATCATGTGTTTATTTTGGTTTGGTTTTAAGGCATACATATAAAGGGCGCTACGACTTCAATCCTGCGAATAGGAAAGTCGCATGGTTTCCCTAGCCTTTTATTTTATTTGTTGTGTTTTATTTCTAGATAAATTGTAAGTTTCGAAAGAAGCATTGGACCAATGTAATAGAATAGGAAATCCATGAAGATGGAAGAGTAAGCCCTTGTCCATGAAGATGGAGCCAGAGGCGACCAAACCAAGAAAAAGGTTCTATGGAGATAGAGCCATGGGAGATAGAGGCATCGTTTGGGTGTTTTTATTTCATTTTAATTTTTTGTTTTATGCGCTTGGTTTGTGATTGGCGTTTATACATTGTTACTAATTGCATGCACATAAAACAAGTTTTCTAAAATAAAAATCAAAAACCGTTTTCAACGCATTAGTAAACATTGGATGTTTATGGGCAATGTGTAGAAACAATTTTTTTTTCCAAAAGAAAAATCATTTACTATTAAATCTAGTGAAAGAGCTCTTATTAATAACACCCACAATCTTCCATTAACGGTTCACTGTAAGATAAGTAGTACATCCTGTGTCACCTCGCCAGGGGTGATCACTCCATACGGAGGAAGGTACACTACTCATTGGTTGCTAGATGTGAACTTCTTATGGATAGGATCAATTAGATGTGTTAGAGGGTGACCACCACACGGAGGCACTAATTGAGGCGGTTGTGATTAGATCCTAGTTAATGGTATACACTAACTAAGCTATGGATAAGGGATCCCACACGGGGCATTAACTAGAAACTTAGAGATCAAATAGTTTCGGGAGTCATAACTTGTTTTGCAAGAGTTGCATAGCAGACAATTCATGAATAATCAAAAGATCGTGTATTGACCACAACACAGAGGCTTCATTCTTTCGTTTCGATATTTCAGCGACTTTGTTTTGAAATAAGAGTTTTTAAGGATTTTTTTTATTTCAAATTGTCAAATTCTGATATCCATATTTATTTTGCCTATTTGATTTTTTAGTAATCATAATGTTTGGATCTGCATTTAGTCCACTTGCCACTATACTGACTCATACAAGGTAACTAAAAATGACTACACTGAATGAAAACATAACCTTGACATCGTTTTAACTGCGGAGGATCACATTTATGTCCTCGCCACCCCATGCCCCAAAGAACCCACTGCAAATGCTTCGGCAGTTGCTAGATGCGAGTTCGATAAATGGAAGAAATCGAATGGAATGGCCCGTTGCTACATTCTGGCGTCTATGGCTGGTGTATTGCAACACTAATTCTAGTCGAATGATTTTGCCAGTGCCATTATCAAATCCCTAAAAGAAATGTTTTGGGAGCATGATAGGCCTGCCAAATAGGTTGCCATGTAGAAGATAATGAGTGCAAAGATGTCGGAAGGGACTCCAGTCAAAGAACATGTTTTAAAATGATTGGTTATTTAAACGAACTAGAGACCTTGGAGCCAACATCGACGCATAGACCCAAGTTGATATGATCCTCATTTTGCTGTCACCATCATTCACTCAATTTAAACGTAACTATAATATGAATTAAATGAATTTTTCAATGAGTGCATTAATGAGTTCTTTACTAGCAGCGGAAGGGGTGATCAAACCTGGGGGCAACATTTTGAACGTTGAGAAAAGCTCTTCCTCTTTCCGATCTGCACCGAAAGGTAAGAAGAAGGCTAGCACTGGTAGTCCAAGTATTGGACCGATCCCAAAGATTGCAAAATCTAAGGAAAAAGGTAAGTGCAAAGGGAAGTTGGGTGGCCAAGGCAAGGGAAAATGTTTCCAATGCGGTGAGAAGGGACACTGGAAGAGGAACTGTCCAAAATTCTTAGCTACAAGAGTTCAACGTATAATTGAATCACATGTAATTGAAGTAAGTTTTATAATGGATGCTTCAAACAGTTGGTGCATTGATTCTAGTATGACTAACCATATCTATAATTCGTTGCAGGGGTTCAGATTAACTAGAAAATGCAGTGATTGGGAGATCGTGCTGACTGGATTTTAGCGCAGCCATTTCTGTGGTTGCTATAGGAGTAGTAGTTTTAGAGTTTTTGGACAATAAGATAATATTTTTATCAGATGTACTTTATGACTCTTTAATGAGACGCAATTTAATTTCTGTTTCAGAGTTATCGAATAAAAATTATTCTTTCATTTTGGAATAGAAGTTGTCATTAAAAGAAATGGTTATTTTATATGTTCTGGTGTTAAAACTAATGGCTTGTATGTGATTACTCCTAATATTTCTGATGATTCTAACATGGAACTTAATAACTCAGTGGTAATTGTACCATCTATAAGAAAGGAACCTTCCAGTAATCCAACAAGGCTTTGGCATATGAGGCTTGGTCATATCAATCTAAATAGGATTGGCAGACTAGTCAAAGAAGGGGTCTTAGGCGATTTGGTTCTCAAACCAATGGAAGTCTACGAGTCTTGTTTAGAGGGTAAGATGACCAAAAGGCCCTTTCCTGCAAAAGAGCAATATGATCAGTGCATTGTCAGAATTAGTCAATATTGGTGTGTGTGGAACAATAAATATTAGAGCACGGGGTGGTTATGAGTATTTCATAACATTTATTGATGGCCACTCTAGGTATGGATATATGTACCTAATGCAGCACAAGTCTAAAGCCTTTAAAAAGTTCAAAGAGTTTAGGACTAAAGTGGAGAAACAATTAGGCACACATATCAAGGCCATTCGATCTGATTGAGGTGGCGAGTACCTCTCTAATGAGTTTATTGATCACCTCGTACAGAATAGGATTCTATCACAGTTGACTACAGCCAGTATGCCTCAGCAAAATGGTGCAGCCAAGAGAAGGAATCAGACACTTTCAGACATCACTATGTCGTTGATGAGTTATTCCAAATTGCCATTATTCCTTTGGGGTTATGCTTTAGAAACCGTTGCATGCATACTAAATCTAGTACCAAGCAAATCTGTTCCCAGGACACCACGGGAGATGTGGATTGGGCACAAGCTATCTTTGCAACATCTCTGGATATGGGGGTGTTCGGCACATGTACTAAAAGGAAAGATGAGCAAGTTGGATTCTAGATCGGAAGTATGTTATTTTGTAGAATATCCAAAGGGTACTTTTGGATGGTATTTTTATGATCCCAGAGAACAGAAAGTGTTTGTTAGTATAAATGTTATTTTCTTGGAGGATGTTTTATATCATGAACCATAAACCTAAGGGAAGGATAGATCTGAGAGAAATAGAAGGAGAGCCCTCTATTCCTCCAATAGTTTAAAGCGATGTAAAAGAAAATACCACTTCTTCACACATTTCAGCACCGGTACCTCGTCATAGTGGGATGATTATCAGCCATCTAGATAGATACATGTTTTACGGAGAAGTTTTTGAAGCTGTCTCCATAGAATCTAAATCTGATCGGGTATGAAGAGGCAATGGTTGATGTTGATTCAGCTCATTAGGTTAAAGCTATGAAGGCTGAATTGGAATCTATGGATTCCAATCAGGTCTGGAATCTTGTTGAACTTCCAGCCAATATTAAACCCATCAGCTGTAAGTGGGTCTACAAGAGGAAAAGAGGATCTGATGGAAAGGTTGAGACCTTTAAGGCAAGGTTTGTAGCGAAAGGTTATACTCATAGGAAGGGCATTGACTATGAGGAAACCTTCTCGCCGGTAGCCATGCTCAAGTCCATCAGAGTAGTCTTATCCATTGCTACTTGCCTAGAATATGAGATCTGGAAGATGTACGTCAAGACTGCATTCTTGAATGGAAATCTTGAGGAAGACATCTATATGCAACAACCAGAAGGGTTCATAGCTGGTGGGAAAGGTAACTTTGTATGCAACTTACAAAAGTCCATTTATGGGCTTAAGTAGGCATCCAAAAGTT
Source organism: Hydrangea macrophylla (assembly GCA_033977485.1). NCBI lineage: Eukaryota > Viridiplantae > Streptophyta > Magnoliopsida > Cornales > Hydrangeaceae > Hydrangea > Hydrangea macrophylla. The sequence goes on from CM066993.1 coordinate 23,767,345, forward strand.
GGAACATTCATTTTAACCAAGCGGTCAAATCATTTGGTTTCATACAGAATCTGGATGAACCTTGTGTATACAAAAAGTGTGAAGGTAAAGTGATAGCTTTTCTTGTGCTTTATGTTGACGACATTCTACTCATCAGGAATGATGTATCGGCATTGTCAATGGTTAAGGTTTGGCTGGCTAGTACCTTTGATTTGAAAGATCTAGGAGAGGCGAGCTATATCCTTAGTATAAAGCTCTTTCGAGATCACAAGCGAAAGATAATGGGATTATCTCAAGCTGGTTATATCAATAAGGTATTAACTAGGTTTTCCATAGACGATTCGAAGAAAGGTTTATTGCCTTTCAGGCATGGTTTAGCATTCTCCAAGGACCAGTGTCCAAAGATACAAAAGAAAAGGAATGCATGGCAGGAATTCCCTATGCTTCGGCAGTAGGAGTTCTCATGTATGCAATGTTATGCACTATACTAGATATCTGCTTTGTCATTGGCATGGTTAGCAGGTATCAGTTGAATCTAGATCCAGAACACTGGATAGCCGTTAAGCACATTCTTAAGTACTTGATAAGAACTAAATATTATATGCTTATATACGACAGTAATGAGTTAATTCCAGTAGGATGCACTGACTCGGACTTTCTGTCAGATAAAGATTTGAGGAAGTCAACATCCGAACATCTTTTTACGTTGGGAGGTGGTGTTGTTAATTAGAGTAGCATTAAGCAGAAATACGTTGCAGACTCAACTACAGAAGCTGAGTATATGGCTGCTTGTGAAGTCGCAAAGGAAGCTGTTTGTCTCAAGAAGTTCCTTATGGAACTCGAGGTGGTACCAGCATCGTTGTCACCTATTATGCTATACTGCGATAATAGTGGGGCAGTGGTTTAGTCCAAGGAGCCAAGGAACCACGGAAAGGGAAAGCACGTAGAGCGAAAATATCATTTAATTCAAAATATTATTCAACATGGAGATGTGGCTGTCCCCAAGATTACCATTGCTGACAATCTTGTGGATCCGTTTACAAAGGCCTTGCCGTAGAAGGTCTTTGATCGTCATCTAGATAGTCTATGTCTCAGATGTAGTCCTGAATGGTTATGAATGCAAGTGGGAGTTTGTTGGGTTTGTGCCCTTAAACCATTACTTTATGTATGAGACATTGACATTTTAATATATGGACATCGAGTTTACATTTTATTGTGTATACTTCTTTTATGAGATGATTGTTAATCCTTAAGTATCATAGTAAGTAATTCGTGTATGTATGAGATACATACAAGTGAGATACATATTACTATTCATTGATACTTAGAATTTGTCATAGTGGATGATGAGACTGGACATCTCATCAGGTATACACTATAGCATGATTAACTACCATTGGATGGAGTGATTAATCTCAATCACTAGAGTATAACTCTTAGTTAATATGCTAGTGCTTATAGTGCATTGATGGATCTGAGTTTTCCCATTGACACTTAAGACTGTGAACAGTTGATATGAACTCATAACTTGTATATGGTACATGTTTTCAATCTTGAGACTATTATGAACACAGACTATGGATATGACTGTTTTGACTTACCAATCAGTGAGGTCTACAAAAGATCAACACCTAGGTATCTTGGGTATGTCATGTTCATAGGGTTGCGAACATATATTGTCAAGATAGAGTCTACCTTTTAAGAAAGAGTAAGCATTCCCTTGAGAATTTCACCAATTTGATTACTGAGAACTATAGTCTTATAGATAAGTAGTTATCAACGTGTTTGGTAATCATGAGAGGTGAATGGGACTCAATGAATGGAAGATGTAATCATGATTTAGGTTGACAGTAACAGTTATCCAACTACCTGAATATGATTATGAATGCTAGTTGTAGGACATTAGTTCACCATATAAATCTAGATATCACTTCGGATTTGTTCTTTTGCGTTGGAGTGCAGTTATCATTTTATAGTGGAGTAAACGTTAATTGACCAGTTGGTTAATTTTCTAATCAATAAGTTTGATCATGGGAATTAACAACTGGTTTGAGCCAATAATGAAGAACCTAGGTGGTCCCACTCTTAGCTCTACTAGGATGGCTGGAAAGGCACATGAGATGCTATTAAGATAAGTTTGAATAATTGAAGTCACAATAGGTTCGATCGATCGAAAGCTCTTCAATCAATCGAAGGTTAGATCGATCGAAGTCACTTCGATCGATTGAAAGTAAGATCAATTCTAGGAATCTATAAATAGGGCAGTAGCGTCCATAAATCATAGTTCGTCGTTTAATTTATACCAGAAGTTGTAGAAACTATTTAGGGCTTTCTAAACCTTCTATATCCTCTCTAGTAGGATTCCCACCAACCCTAGTCTCTTCGGGAGCATCCAAAGGAGTCATAAGAGTGAAGACCATCTAGTGGAGGCTGCTGGAAGTCAAAGAATTCAAAATTGGGTCCAAGACCTGAAGGTATAATTCTTGTCTCCTCTCTAGTACACATCTATAGAGTTAACGAGTAATAGATCTGGGCTACCAATTAGTTTTATAAACTATATTTTCTGCTGTGCATGATTTAAAGTTTTTCAAAACATAAATCCATCACACTTGAGGATTAGACATGGAAGCATCCTTTTAATCGAATTAATTAATTTTTGTATGCTCGTTGCATTTCACTTGCATGTCTCGCCTGTCGATCGCACGGAACTATGACCTTGGAAGCTCGGGGCAACCCAGTAGGACAAGTTACCATAGAGCCGTAAGATCACCCTTGATCTCGTACCATGTGTTGGTATATAAAAACATCCACGTACCATCCCACCTTGTAATGAGGGGTATATCGAATGCTCATCAAGGGCCAGTCCCCTTTATTTGACCAAAACCTGTCCTTTGCATGGTAGCTTGTATAGAACCTTTTAATATTAGGAAATCAATTCTTGAATAGAATTATGTGGTAGGGAGTTTTGTATGGGATTATTTGAGATGATGACGATGCCTGCTTAATGTAGGATGTGTAATCTTTTAATCACTTTCTAGCAATTCCTCTTTTTGTCCCATGACATTTGGGAACATGCTAGATCTTGATGATAAGAGTACACTTCTTATATCTTGATTAGCTAAGCATCATTGACCTTGTATGTATCCGAATTTATGGAAAGTACAGTGATAATCCAATCATGTGATTTTTTTACTTGAAAGTTTTAAATCTACCTTTGTAAGCAAACAAATTTTGATTATTCACCATCTTTTATCCCAAAATTATTTTGAAAAATCACTCTTTCAAAGAAAGGTTCAAGGTTTACCTTTTAATCAAGTAAAGTTTAAACCCAATCATCTTTTGTTGAAAATTATTTTCACATCCCCCTTTTTAAAGAATAATCCAAAATATTTTAGGATCGTTTTCAAAAAAAAAATCCCTCATCATCTAAGAAATGCTTTTACAAAATTTTGAAAAATTTTCAAAATACTAAACCTTGGAAAGGGTAGCAAGTATCCCAATGAAATGAGAAATTAGCACACTTAACATGGATAAGGATCTTATGTGTTTATGTGTTTTATGTGCTAGGGTTAGAGTTTTCTTTTACCTTAGCATATAGAGTAGGCACACACACATGTACATCTCATCTGCATGACATATAAATCATTCATGAACATTTCACTAAGCATTTGCAACTAATGAAGTCAATAAGAAATAAAAGACGATAATAAAGAACAATGAAAACTAATGAAAATTCTTTTGAAATCAGTCAAAATTTGATTAAAAATAAAATGTGGTTGTAGGCGAAATAGCACCTGATTCAAGCATAGTTTGATTTAAGGATTCTGCATCAAGGTCAGTGAGAAGGGAAATCACCATCAACACTCAAATGGCACAAGAGACAAACAATAGGGAAGGGGCAGAGTTGAGGGCAATAGTAGAGCAGCAAGCTGAACAAGTGAGCCGCATGATTACTATGATGGAAAAAATGGCACGGAAAATACCCGCAGCAAATCCACAAGTTGTCGATCTACCTCCTCCGGCTGCAAGGGAAGAGGATTGATATGATGATCCAGAGATTCAGAGGGCTGACATGCCACGGGCCGAAAGAGAGAGGATAGGAAAGGAAAAGGGCCGAGAAAACTAAAAAAGAAAGAGTATAAATATTTGAGAAGATGGAAAAGCTTGAGAGAGTGGTTCGTAAGGCTCAAGGAGTTGACACTTATTTAGTTAAACTAGAGGGATTATATGATGGAGTGTGAGAAACATTGCCTGCTGGACTCGAAATGCCAGTCTTTGACAAGTTTGATGATACGGGTAACCCTAGCTGTCATGTACCGATGTGCATTGGAGATTTTCAACATAGTGGTCTGAGCAACACGATGATGGCTATATTGTTCCAACAAGCACTGATGGGAGCTGCCTTGGTATGGTATCTCACGCTTGAACCAAGCAGGATGAGGGTATGGGAAGAAGTGGTGAAACTATTCATTGCACAATATAAATATAATCAAGAAATAGATGTAATAGTCTGAGATTTGGAAACCACTAGGTAGGAGCACAAAGGAACATTTTCCGAATACTTGAGTCGATGTAGGGGCAAATCAGCTACGATGGTTCAAAGGCCGTTCAAAAGTGAACAAATTAGAATGCTGATGAAGAACCTACAACCCGTTTACCAAGAAAATATGAGATTTCAATCAATCAATACTTTTACTGAAGTTTTCGATGTGGGGACAAGAATTGAAGATGCTATCCAGGAAGGAATAATTAAGAAAGATGAACCACAAGGCAGGTATAGGAGACCGAATTATGGGTCAGGTAGAGGACATTCGGTGGATCACTCTGGACCCACCGATGTCAATGCATTAAGTTAGTAGGAGAAAAAATTTCATATAATAGGGAATCATCCAAGGATGGGAGGAGAGAAGCTATAGAGACAATTCTCAAATTAAGGAGTGTCACTGTCCATGACCCTTAACAAATTGGTAGCAAAGGGACACCTCCGTGTATTGGATCCATGACCAATGTAGAATTTGCCTCCCCCAAACTACAAGGCAGACCTGTAATATATATTTCATCAGACACATAGACACTCTACCGATCGATGCTAGGTTGAGGCATGAATTTCAAGATCTAATTGATAATAAAGTGATATCTGAACCACCCATTAATACTCCCAATGTCACTAGAAATCCATTGCCAAAACCATCATACTGTTCTGCCACCACAGGGCATTTATTTCATGGAATTGGATGAGACTTCTTTTGATCTTCATAATTGATTACCAAGTTGGGCCAACCAAAGAAATCCTATTAGTTATCGGAAAACATACAGATCTGTACTTTTCAAAGTCCAGGGAAGGATCAGTCAGGGGAATCTGAAGAGGAAACGACAAAAAATGCTGCCACCTTTGACTAGTGGGCTCCTGAAATTGATACTTCCATTTGGTACAAGGAAGAAGACAGCCAAAGCATTGATCAGGTAGATGAAGATCTATGGTACGAAAGTGGAAAAGAAAGGTTTTTGGGAGAAGAAGGCTTGGAAATTGCTTAGACCTATGATGACTTATGGGTAAAAGAAGAGTTTAGCCACTTGACTCGATCAAGCACACACTTCAAGCCACACGAGTTAGAAGAGGATCATCCAAGTAGAGAGTTAGATAAGGGAAAAGGTAAGATGAATAAAGAGGAAGAGGAAGATAGAGTCCTCAAGTAGATGAAGAAGACACATGCCAACATCACTATTTGGGGATTGTTGATTGCTTTCAAAAGCCACCGACAGGCAGTCTTGGATGCCTTGAACCAACCGATGTCTCCATTGACACTACCTTGGGGGATCTTGTAGAAATGATTAGTATGAATAAGGTTTCAGCCCTCACTATTACTTTCACCACAGATAACCTAACCCCTGCTGGGCCTGTCCACAATAAACCTCTGCATGTTACTATCAAATGTCTGGGTAACTCTCTGCCTACTTGTCTTGTTTACAATGGGTCAACTCTGTATGTGTGTCCATTTTGAACAGCAAAAAGAATTGGTTTGGATGAGTCAACGTTCATAGCATCCGAGTATAAATTAAGGCCGTATAACAATACTCAAATAGAGGTTATAGGCATCATCTTTCTTAACCTCACCATTGAACATTTGGAAAAGGAGGCCAGATTTTGGATAGTTAACATCCCCGCATTGTTCAATCTATTACTGGGTAGGCCGTGGTTGGATAATTTGGGTGCAATTCCATTAGCAATACATCAAAAGGTCAAGTGTGTTTAGGGAAACAAAATCTGTGATATCTTTGAGGATAGTTGGATCCGTATGTTTGAGGCTTTTTCGAGCACTCCAGTTATGGAAGTATAACTATAGGGAGAAGAAATAAGCTTGGGAGATTTGAATTTATAAATATGCTAGAAGGAGGTTAGCCAAGAGGATTACTGCCACGTTACTTCGATCAATATGCAAGTCCCTTAGTGACTAGGATCATGAGAAAAATGGGCAAGAAGCATCATGGTCTACCAGAGTTCCCGAATATCATGACACATACTTATACCCGTGTGTTAGTTTATCAATCATCAAAAGAAGAGCTAAAAAAGAGGAAGAAAAGCGACCGATGGAGCCATATTTGAAAACACTCAATGGGTACTTTGTTGAGGAAGGTGAAGATTTTCCCTTCTGTGACTTTCTAGAGCCATGGGTAGATCATGTTGATAAATGCTTAAAATCAGGGTTTGATATCTTTTTTGTACACGAATTCTCTGACTATGAAGACCCTTACCTACAAGTACCTTTGAAGCCCACTACTATACAAGACTAGGTTTGCACTTTAGATGGTCCGACAATGAAAAATTATTAGATGATGGAAGTGTGAAGCCCGAGGATGGTGACCAAGAAGAATACATGGAAGCAGATTCAGAAAAATTTAATGTAGAGGATGTGGCCGAAGAAGTGTTGGAAGAGGTCAAGGGGAATAATGAAAAAGAAGAGCCGAAAGAAGAAAAGGGAGTAGAAATAGAGATGGGGATCTGTCAGATTACATCATCACTGAGCTCAGGGGAGGAAGTACTAAAGAATGGGTATTTGAGTCTAATGATAAATTTCCCCTCCCCAGAGTTTGTAATGGTCCATATGAGGCGCCTTTCTATTTCGATGTCAGTTGTAATCACTCCAAAGAAAGTTAATGAGAATGCGACCAACCTTGCATGCTCAAATGCGCTTAATGAATGTGATGATGAAAATGACATATCAAATAATTTGCAAAAACTAACTGAAAAAGTGAATGAATCTACATGCAAAATCATAGAGAGCACTCTAACAATTAATCTAGGAAATGAAGATAATCCACAAAATATTTTAATTGGCTCCACACTTAACAATGAATAAAGCAAAGACTTAATAACTTTATTAAATGAATTCAAAGATATTTTTGCATGGCCTTATAATGAAATGCAAGGCATTGATCTGGAGATAGTCCAACACCATATCCCCCTCTTCCCAAATTCCGAACCCATAAAACAAAATTTAAGGCGAATGAGACCTAAATGGGAGCTTAAATTAAAAGAGGAAGTCGAAAACAATAAAAAGTTGGATTTCTGATTGTCACCAGTACCCCGAATGGGGGGCTGCCAATATTGTGTCAGTCCCAAAAAAGTTTGGCTGCATAAGGGTGTGCATTGACTTTTGAGATCTGAACAAGGCTAGTCCTAAGGATATTTTCCACTGCCACATATCGATGTACTGGTTGACAATACTATAGGGCATGAACTCTTGTCTTTAATGTATAGGTTTTGGGGGTAAAATCAAATTCTTATGGCACTAGAGGATAGAGAGAAAACCACCTTTATAACCCCATGGGGAACGTATTGTTATAGGGTAATACCATTTGGGCTCAAAATTGCACGGCCAACGTATCAATGGGCAACTACCACATTATTACACGATATGATCACTAAGGAGGTGAAGTATATGTCGGTGACATGATTGTGAAATCTAAAGCGAGAGGGGGGACATTTAGGGGCATTGAAAAAATTCTTCGAGAGGCTAAAAAAGTTTAGAATCACCACTTGGAAGTTTTTAGGATTCCTTATCACACAAAGGGGGATAGAGGTGGACCCCACCAAAATCAAGGCCATAATTGAAATGCAACTGCCAAAAAATGAGAAAGAATTAAGGGTATTCTTGGGTAGGATACAATTCATTAGCCGATTCATTTCAAAACTCACCTTAACTTGTGATCCACTCTTTAAATTGCTTATGAAAGGAGAGAAATTCAAGTGGGATTGTCAATGTCTACAAGCCTTCGATAAAATCAAAACCTACCACCAAAACTGACCTATTCTATCACCTCCTGAACTCGAAAAACCCTAGCTACTTTACCTATCTGTGTCAGAATATTCAATAGGGTGCATGTTGGCCCAAGAAGGAAAAGAGGGGCATGCGGAAAAATCATTTATTACTTGAGCAAGAGGATGACTAGATATGAGCTAAATTATTCACCCTTGGAAAAAGCCTGTTGGGCCCTAGTTTGATGTACTCGTCGCCTTAGGCATTACATGTTAGCCTTCCCTGTAACCCTATTATCCCGAATGGACACACTCAAATACCTATTTGAAGAACTCACCTTGACTAGTAGGATTTCTCGATGGACCATGATGTTACCTGAATTTGATATCAAATATATCATTGCCAAATCTGTAGAAGGGAGAGGCGTTTTAGATTCCCGGACAAAGGATTGATGGAGATAGAGGGAAATTTATGGAAAATGTATTTTGATGGAGTAGCCAATCAGATATGGGGTGGGAATTATCCTCGTAGCACCCAACGGGACCCCTACTCCATTAGCCGTTAAGCTTAAGTATAATTCGACCAATAATATAGTAGAATATAAAGCTTGCATAATTGGGATAGAAGCAACTTTGGCTTTGAAAGTTGAAAGGATTGATATTTTCGGGGATTCTAATTTGACTATATCCCATGAATACCTACAAAGTTTGAAAGTGCAATTCAAGTAAATTTTGTTCTATTATCTTCCCCGTGAAGAAAACCAGCTAGGTGATTCCTTACCAACCCTAGCCTCAATGATCCAAATCCCCATAGAAATCACCATGATCCCATTGCCATAGAAGGGAGGAGCGAACCTTCATTTGAAAATGATCGCATCCATTAAAGAGGAGGAAAGTGAAGTGCCTTTGGTATTTGGATGTTTGGAACTTTATTGAGAAGGGAGACTACCCCGAAGGAGCATCAGAGAAGGATAAGGCAATTCAGAGGTTCTCTACCCAGTTTGTGATCTATGTAGATAAACTATGAAAGAAATTGTATACCAAGTATAATTTGGAATGCCTATATGGAAGAGAAGCAAGAAAATGATGGAAGAGGTACATGAGGGAGTCTGTGGACCCCATATGAATGGGCACATGCTTGCGAAGAAGATAATCTGACAAGAATACTACTAAATGACCCTAGATAGGGATTGTTATGAATATGTCAGGAGATGTCATAAATGTCAAATCCATGTGAACCTGATGCACACCGGTGGATATCGCATTTCTTCTTACCCACAGCTTTTATAAAATCTTTTTCAATTTCAAAATACAAAGCACGAGTCACCACTTAATTTTTAAAAGGAAAATTAAGAAACCATTTTAAACCAAACTGATCTTTTTGGAAGCCAGATATTTCTAGGTCCGGGGATTATGGAATGAGGGGGGAAGGAGCCCGGCAGACTAAAACACCCCCTCTCATCCTATCTCGTGATAGGTCTCTACTCAACATCCTTTTAATCGAATTATTAATCTAAATGTGCCCTCAACTAATTAATATGTATAAATATACATTACAAAAGCATGTATAAAGGGTGTAAGATTGCAAATGATAAAATATCATTCAAAACCACGTAATTCCAAATAGCAAGCAAGATGGTATGCAAATAGGGAACTAGAAAACTTACCCGGGATCTAGCTACAAATATTAAACATACAATGCATATAAGTGAAAATAAAACCTAAGAAATGGTCTCTAATCACATATATACACATAAGGCAATACCTAATTCTAAGGTGTCGCACATGGAGTCGAAAATCAATAAAATCAAGAAATGGTTAAACTAGAGAAGGGTTGAGAAATCATACCTCAATAGCACTACAAAACATAGGTTAGTCCACATGCTTTAGGTAAGAAATAATATGAAATTCTAAATAACATTCTTAAACTTCTATCAAGTATGAAAGAATTGACATAATTATGAATTCATTCTAATTAGTTGGAAATGCATCACTTCTATAGATATACAAGTCTCAACTAGGAGCCAATGTAATGTCCATATAGAGATGGTGTAGTCCCAACATGATCATATGGAACTCACAGTTTGGTTCAATTAAGCACAATTTAATCCTAACACAAAATGTGTTCTAATTACAAGTATCAATCTATATAGATGAATGTATATGGATACATGAATATGAACAAGAGTAAGCTATGAACTATTCATTGATTTGGATCATTTAACCTCTGGACTTAAGTTTAACTAATCATTATTAAAGTATGGTTTAAACCCTAGGTCATAAAAAAGTCATTTGAACCATTATTTACAAAGTTTGTCAAATCTGTCACAAAATTCTGAAAATTACAGAGAGCAGATCAGAACTTCAAAAGTAGAAAATGCTTGCTTCCCATGGTTTGATGTTAATGAATTTTGGACACAAGATTCCTCTGTGAGTTTAGTTTCCAACCCAAAAAGAAAAATCAAAGATCAAAGTTTCAATCTCTGGGAATTGGACAAACACTAGACATCACTCAGAAACTTACAACTCTTTGTCCAGAGTTTTTATATGATTTTTTAAAAATAGTAAATAAATCTAAAAGACTCTAATCTTTTTAGGAGATCTCATTAACACATTAAATTCATAGAAAAAATATTTAAAGTCAAGACTGCTCGACTAAGGCTCTAATTTACTTATTTCAAGAAGGTTTTACTGTTCTAAAATTCTGGACAGATTATGGTGGACAGATTATGGTTGCTTCACAAAACTCATGACCAAACCACTTTAAACATGAAATCTCATTAAAAAAAATCACAGTGGTAAAATTTTGTGTTATTGTTAGGAAAACTGCATTCCCAGAGTCTGTTGACAATGCGTATAAGTTGGTACTGCAAAAATTTACGTGAAAGCTACAATAACCCTACAAGGGCGAAACTAGGGTTACCTTGAAATGCAAAACAGAATGCTGTAGTGGACGAATCGAGAACACGGGCTCGATAACAGCTCACGATCTTCTATCGTATTCCTCCATTGCCAGAATATCAAATTGAGTGTGGGCTCTATCGAAATCCTTTCTGTTTTCTGCTCTCCCTCTTTTACGCTCTCTTTTCTATTCTGAGTTATAATACTCTTGATGGAAAAACGCAAACTGAGAGGAGAGCCCAAGCAGCATATATAGGCTATGATAGGGACCATAAAAAGTCAATAAGGAATAGGCTTCCTTATGGAATTAGGAAATCCCAATTCGAATTGAATCAGATTCCTATTTCCATAAATTATAATTCATACCACTAAAGACTTATAATTGCACTCTTACCGTTATCTCAAAAATATATTTCGAGCTCCATGTTATTAAATGCTTATTATCTCCCCATGTTAAGATTACATATATCCATTAATTAAATATAATTACTGACAATTATATTTAATTAATCTCTTAAAATTTCTTGAGATCCTCTACTTAACTTATCTGATATGTCGGATGCAAAATCCACCTGCAGGGTTTGACATAATCAAAACTTATAAGCTTTCTCAGGGGGGATATCATCAATCCCAAAATTGAGACATGGATTCCATCATTAATTTATATCCACCACACAATCAATATTGTCACCCAATCCAATGAGATATTGACCCATTTAAGGATCTCACCCTTTTAGGGATCAAAGTGTAAATATCAAATGTACGTGTCTATAAATTAACTTAGGATTTAGAGCATAAGCACTCATAATATCCATGAGGTATTAATTATCTTATAAGTCGGTATAGAGATAATTACCCCAAGTCGGTCCCATTTAATACACAAAGTGTACCAGCATAGTGAGTTGAAACTGTACCATTTCCCACAGTCAAGACAAACATACTACAACACCATTCTACAGTCCTATCGATGGTGTGTCCAATTCCATCTAAGACTGTAAACCAAATCTTACATTCTACAAGATCCGATGGTCAAATCTTCCATGTGTAAGCCAAACTCTACTCACCAAACCCCCTACTATCTAGAATTAGAGACACAGATGCATAATATTAAATAAACAATACAATACAAACATTGCCTACACAGATTCTTATAAAAATGGAAGAACTGATTTTATTGAATGAATAATAAATCAACTACATAAAGTATGGCTTTTAGTATAAACCCCTAACAATCGACACTTTCCAATTGGTTTCATTCAATTCCAACGGTCCATTATTTAGCTAAAACTCTTTGATCAAGGGTGGTTTATGAACTCACTGCACCATCGTCAAGTTCACCTTTATTTGTTAACTCTAACTTATCAAGCCATGAAGTTTGGCTTAACTCAAACTACTTCTCCTCCCATTTGATGGTCATTGGAGGCTAAGGACACTCATACTTATATATTTCAATGGAGTATGGAGAAACTTCATGAATCTCAAAATAATGAACCTAATCCATGGAGATAGATTTAGACTCATTGACTAAACATACTAGTATCAACCTTAATCCTCTTACGAATCTTGAGTTTATAAGAAGATTAAAGGATTTGAAGTCTAAGGATTCAAGTAAGGCATTAAAAGGCTTATGAATCCTAAGAGATGATTATAATAAAAAAGAACATGGAAACCAACACTCAAGTAATATCTAAGTTAATTTCGTGACTATATTTAACCCTAAACCTTAGGTTACTTTGATCCAAACCAATAAAATGCAAGTTCAATCACAATATTGGTGGTGTGTGAAGAAATGAGGTCGGAAGGGAGTTTTTGAAAATGTGTAAAAGATCCTAAAAGATTCTAATATTGTGATTGAACTTAAATTAAGATTAATTAGTCTAGAGTTTACCTCCAACTATCCTCAACTCTTAGTTTTTTTAAAAGTCTTTCAAAGGTAGTTCAAGCTCTCTTCCTTCTAATTCATGTAACTTCTTCCTTAAACTCCTCTAAAACTAGCTCCTAATTATTTTTAGAGAATTTTTAAGAGGTTTAAAACAAAGAGAATCAAGATGAAGTTTTAAGATTCATAATTCCAAGTCCTTTGTAATGAGATATTCATCCCCTATATATAGGCAAACTTTGGAGGGTTATTTTGGTAATTTTATAGTAAAAACCCTAATCCCAGATGTCCTTTTAAAGGTACAAAATGTACTATTTTAAAGTTGGTAGACACAAAAGTGTGGCACTCAACGAAGATGGAAGAAGCACTTAATAAGTGCCAGAACAGCAATCACTGATTGTCGGCGCGGCATTCACTTAATGCCGATGTAGCACTCAATGAATGTCGCGGACAACTCCACGTCTTGGCGTCTTTTCTGGAATTTTGATTTTTACAGCATTTGATGTATTTTTGCGGCTATCAGTGAATGCTATTACGGCACTTACTGACTGCCATACGGTAATCAAAGAGTGCTACACCGGCCACCTCAGTATCCCAAAGGAGGTGTACATAGAAGGAAGTCATGCTTGGCATAACACATTAGTTGGGTATTTCATTGGGAAGAAAATTCCTTTCTCATTTGTCAAGAATGCTACAGAAAGATTATGGGGAAAAAAGGGTCTGCATGATATGGTAGCCACTGATTCAGGCTTTTTCTTCTTTAAATTCAATAGTGAAGAGGAGTGTTTGGCTATTCTTGAAGGAGGTCCATGGCATGTGAGTGGACAACCAATTATTTTGAGGAAATGGCAATCTGGCCTTACTCTCTCCAGGGAGGCAATATCCACAATTCCGGTGTGGGTTCATATTTATAATATTCCACTGGAACTGTGGAACCCTTTGGGGTTAAGCCATATAGCAAGTGCTATAGGGAAACCTCTGCATGTAGCTAAAGTCACTACTGATGGAAGACGAATCTCATATGCTCGAATATGCATTGAGCTCAATGCCAAACATGAGTTACTTAAAGAGCTTGTGATTGATTTTGAAGACCCTCTTACTGGTGAAATTGAGCCCATTTACCTTCCAATTCAATACCAATGGAATCCCATTCGTTGTGCAAAATGCAAGAAATTTGGCCACGATTGTGCTAAACTACCTAAAGCTCCAATCCAAGCCCAGAAGCCCCCCCTGTTACTCAAGAAAATACTGCAGATGCATGGCAAACCAAAAATAAGGGCAAGTTCAGTGGAGTTGAAAAAACAGGCACTACATCAAATCCGGCTACTATGCATGAACCCACATTTGGTATTACTAAAGACACTGCCAAAACTGATATAATTTCAGATATTCACTTGAATTCTTATGCTCCTGTCAGTCCCAAGAGTCTGGCTTTGAAGAGTAATAGGTTCTCCTCCTTGGAAGTAGTCAATGAGGAAGATGATCCAACAGTTCTGCCAGCTTATGCGATGGAAGGAGCACCTGTTCTAACCAAAGGTCCAAATGTTATATTACCCACCGTAGAGGATTCACAAATTTCTAGTGATAGATCAGCTCCTTTAATTAAGGAGGATGTTCAAGGTGAACTAGCAACTATCTTTTTTTTTTTTTCGGAAAAAGGGTGAATAAATTCCAAAAAAGGGGCCATACCCCAGGATATTACAGAAAGCACAAAAACAAGTTATGACTATGAGAACAAACATGGAAATGAAGCAAACAAGCATAACAAAAACCTAGAATTGAACACAACCCAAACATGGCCCACACTTGGCACAAATCCAATCAGCAGCTAAGCTTAATGGCGGCCCTTGGGACGACTACCACTAAATTTCATCTTAGACTCCTTCTTTCTCTGTCTTGAAGATGAAGGACAATCCAACACAGAAGAACCATTAGCAATGGCGACATCCAACTCTTCCCTTTCTTTGTCAATGTCATCCATAATCTCTGTATCTTCGGCCGCCTCAATAAGGTCCATTGCAGCCCCCACCTCATCCTCAGAAGGAAGCGAGTGGAGGTTATTTTGCAAGGTTACCCCAGAATTCACTAAATTGGTTGAATTATGGATAGCAACTTCTATCCTCCCTGGATCTCGGTCAGCCTCAAAGAGACCATGGGAAAGAGCTGAAAACCTATTGCCCCTATTTTTAGGACCATCCGAATGAACTGTTTCACTAATGGTCTTGTTTTTAACTGTAGCATTCATTTTCCCTTGATTCTTCCTGGTAACAAATTTCCACTCACCTTTGTCACCTTTACCCTCTTGGCCATCTTCAACACAAATATTGCCTCTCTCTTCATTTTTAACTTCAACCCATTGAGCAGTAGTAGTTTTCTTGTAGGGCTGGGAAGTCGGTATACTATTATTCTTTAAGCAATCGTGCCCAAAAACCTTGCACTTGTTACACTGGGTAGGAGTCCATTCGTATTCGATTTCAATTTTTATCAAACCAATATCTCCACTGATAGGATCTTCAACCTCTAAGTCGAAATAGCTCATCTTTTCTTCAGACGCATCCATTTCAATACAAATTCTAGCGTAGGAGATACGTCTCCGACTCGCGGTCACTCTATCCACGTGAAGAGGTCTACCTATCATACTTGCTAAGTAGCTCAAGCCTTCACCATTAAAGTACTCCAAAGGGATATTATGAAGCTTAACCCAAATAGGAACCTTAGGCACGTATTTATCAATAATCATACCCGGTTGCCAGTTCCTCAACAAGATTGGCTTCCCAGCCATGAACCATGGTCCCCCTTCGAGAATAGTATCACAATTCTCTTGCTTGTTAAACACAAAGAAAAAGACACCAGATTCTGTGGCCAACAAATCAACAAGACCAAGGTCACCCCATAATCTAGTTGCAATAGACTTAACCAGAGAAAAGGGGAGTTTCTTATCCAAGAAACACCCCACAAGAGTATTATCCCAGTCTTTCTTACCGGCGTCCATTACTGCATGGGGGATTCTCAACCTCAAGTTGTCCCTGTTATCCCCTGGATTAATGAATTTCAGATGAAAGTCGCAAGTAGGTTTGGTATTAAGCAACAAGGAATGGCTTTTATCAGAATCGTTCTGTTCTATACATTTCTCAACATTCTTTTGGCCATGAGACTGATTGGAAGACTGACCTTGGGTAGCAAATAAAGAGGCAAACGAGCCTTTAGGTTCAAGCAAGGCCGTGGGGGCCACAAGAGAATGACCTGAATTAACAGGTAGATCACCAGTCTGTCCAACAGCACCACTATGTAAATCCCGGGCCCCACTAAGGGTTACCTGTTGGTCATCTTTGCGGACGTCCTCGTGGACCCCACCATTAGGAATGGGATTAATCTCCTTATTTGCACGCGGATACTGAATTCCCAAAATATCACTACCCTGATGAGGATGTGGATTAACATCATTGGAATCGGTGGGCCCCTCCATGAGTGTGGTATTGTCCGCACGGTTTTCTTTAAAATCTTGGACACCAACAACCGCATGGGACCCACTGCACATGTCAAGCTCGGTAGAATCCCCAGCTATAGTAGCGTACGAAGTCAACAATTGAGCTGTCAAACACTCAGCCCTTGCATCAATATGACTATAAGGACAAACAGTCCCACTTTGTGACGCCTGGGCCCCACCAACATCAACATGCGTCTGATCATGCGTGTTTCCAGGCTGCGTATCCACCGGAATTGAATCCATTACGCGTGAAACACCAGATAACATGGACGCATTTAATGACCCCATGTGAAAAACGGCAGCTTTCTCCAGATTTTCGGGCTTTTCAGTGCACAGCACATCCTCAATGTGACCGTTACAGGAGCTGGCGAGTGAGTGGAAAGGCGCGTGAGCTTCACATGTAGAAAACACCTTGGGACAGAAAAAAGACTCATTTTTTGGATTAAACTGAGAGCTTTTGTCCACACTTTCCATCTGATTAAGAACAGCACCACCATTGGCTGCCTGGTCAAAAATCTGTTCAGTGCTAGCTGTAGGAAAAACAGGTTTAAAATTAAATCTAAACGCGCAGCGAAAAACAAAGTTCAAAACTTTTATTGGTAGCCTTGGATCTACTACTTATTAACTCTATAGATGCGCATAACAAGATGGAGAAGATTCTATACCTTAGGTCTTGAACCCAATTCTGATTTTTGTCCTTCTCCTTGTGTGTGCAGCAGCAACCTCTAGGAAATCTTCACCCTTATGTCTCCTCGAATGCTCCCAGAGTGGCTAGGGTTGGTGGGAACCCTAATAGTGAGAATAGGGAAGGTTTGGGAACTCTAAACAGGTTCTGCAGCAACTGGTACGTCAAAACGACGAACTTCAAATTTCTGGACGTAGCTGCCCTATTTATAGATTCCCAGAACCGACCTAACTTTCGATCGATCGAAGTGACTTCGATCGATCGAACTGTCGATCGATCGAACCTCGTTCGATCGATCGAACCTGTCTAGACTTCAATCGATCGAAACAACTTCGATCGATCGAACCAGTCTTGACAGCATTCTCATTTGCCTTTCCAAGCATTCTGGCGGAGCTAAGAGTGGGACCTCCTAGGTTCTTAATTACTGGCTCCGATTAATTATTATTCCATCTAGTCAGTACTCTTGACTAAGGAATCAATAATTAATCAATTATCATTAATGCCACTATAAAATGATAATTGCACTCCAGTGCATAAGAACATAATCACACATACATAAGTGATTGCTAGACTTGTATAATATGATACGCATGTCCCTCTACCAGGCAGTATTCGTATCTATCATTGGGATGTATGTCTTAAGATACTGTCGACCCAATAGATAGTACATCTTATATTCCTCAAGTATCATTCACTACTCTTGGATTACTAAACATGTCAACAACAACACTTTGTTGACAAGGCTGGCCAGCTCTCAGTAATCACTCCTAGTGACATTCTCGAGGGAATACTTACTCTTCGTTTTATTGAAGAGGGTAGAATTCCATCTTGACAATATATGTTCCCAACGTTGCATACTTGATTTACCCAAGATACCCAGGTGTTGATCTTGCAAGACCTCACTGATTGGTAAGTCAAAGCAACCAAGCATACAACTTGCGTCCATAACTGTCTCAGGATTAAGGATATGTATCCCTATACAAGTTTTGAGTTCCTATTGACGGTGACAGCGTTTAGGTGTCAATAGGTTTAACTCAGGTCCGTCAATGCACCGAGTGCACTAGCATATTAACCAAGAGTCAAAGACTCTTATGAATGAGATTCATCATTCTACCCCATAGACGTTAATCATGCTACAGTGTATACCTGATAAGTTATCCAGACTTATCATCCACTGTGACTTATTTGAAACAACAAGGATTTGTGATTCATATCTCACATGTGTAATCACATACACAAATGAACCACATACAATGTTGTTTAAGGATTCCAGTCTAATATTCATCTCATGAACTAACATGCATAAATGCATTATGATATTCCATTGTCCAACTAACTGGTTTGAGGGCATATTCCCAACAAACTCCCACTTGCACTCATAACCATATAGCGTTAGTACTAACACTAGCATAGTCTCTGTGACTTGTCAAAATCCTTAACCCGTAAGGTTTTGCATAGGGACTGATGATCATCGACTGAAACAATCCATAGTAAAACATCTTCATGTTATACTATATCCCTAGACAAAAGACGTCACATGACATGTATCCAGTAAAGCTAATTTGAACATTGTCCAAAACACCATCACCCTGCATATATCCGCTAGTTCTTTCTCAAGCCCTAGAGAATATATACTTTATGATAGTTCAGAAAAACTGAACATTCATTTGGACTGATATCTGTGAACAACCTCAACGGTATAACTGATATCCATACCTAACATCACATACAAAGTTTATCAATAGCGAAGGCTTATGATATACCTTTCATGTGATCTCTTTCATCTTGTATCCCTAGATACAAATCTTGAAAGAGCAATAGGTTATGTTCAAAGGTGAAAAACCTTTATCGAAACGTTCCACGTTGAATCTAGCCAGCAACTTTATGATATAGAAGTTTGAGACAATCTCATTATCTTAACTTTCTGATCTTGAATGAGCAAAAATCATAAGATTATAGCTCGCCTCACCGAGATCATAAATATCAAGTATACTGTAGAAACTTAACCTTAATCATTGATGATACTACTTTAACATATCGCAATGATAAAGATGTCATCAATATATGGAACCATAATCACCACCACACTTCCTTTGCGCAAGGATCCTTTCATCCACTTAAGCTACATCCACACTTTAGATGAATCCAAAGTATTTTGACCAATATGTCAAAACAGATGTCCTTATCTCTGGATGATTGCTTTAGTCCATAGACTTATGCAAATCACATACCAGAGCTTCCTTATCACAAAACTTCAATGCACCAGGGAATTTCAACAATGTTGAGAATTCTCCCACTGCAATGAAGTACCAATGTAGGAATGGATGAAGAGGTAGTAGATTTTAGTTCTAGATGATTTATAGATTGCTTTAAGATATAAATTACTTTACTCTTTTATATTATCTTTCCTTTGCAAAATTTGGTCTCCAACCAACTTTTGTTTTCTCTGGAAACACTACAAAAGTATTATACTTCTAATCTAGATTCAAAAGGCTCATCATTTCTTTACACCAAAGTGCTAGACATCCTTATCCAAAGTTACCATGAGAAAGAAGTCGCATTCTTTTCACAACTTTGGGGATGTCTATCGAAAAGATTTGCTTTTGAATAAGATCCAGTATATACATTGTAGTTCCATCGAGAAAAACAAGGAATAGTAGTAACTCTAAATAACTCATCCCATGACCCAGTCATATCTAAAAGAAGATAGTTCCTTCTACCTGCTACACCATCCCGTGGAGGCGCACTAGGTGTAGACTGTCGAGAAAGAATCTCATTCTTATCTCCTTTGGACAATAAATACATTAGATAGATACTCACCATTTTGAACAAATCAAAAGGCAATGATATTCTTTTACCAATTACTCTTCATTCCAAAACTTTTGAATTTCTTCAAAATTGAGGATGAAGATGCAATAAGTAAATGTATATCAGTATCCAAAGTAGTCGAAACTACTTTTCAACTCTAATGTTTATTGCCCTACATACATGAGTATGTCCTAATTCTAATAAGTCCTTGGTCGTGTGATTTTCAAAAGAAAAGTCACCTGATCATATTAACCTCTAAATAGGATTGACAAACAGGTAGTGGTTTCAACAACCAAAAAAGTTTTAGGATCCAATCCTTTACTCCCCATTTATCCTAATTTAGATTAATATGATCTGATCACATTTACTCTCTAAATAGGATTGACAAATAGGCAATGGTCTTAGCAACCGAAAGAGTTTAGGATCCTATCCTTTACTCCCCATTTATCCTATTTAGATTAAATATGATCTAACCTCAAAACCAAAAAGTCATAGAATTAGTTGAGGGTGCTATCCTTTTAGATGGTAAAATACCCATGAGTCATTTAAATACTACATTAGATAATATATGAGAAACAAGAGTAAATTGGTGAGATACTTGCTTGACAAGTTATTTAGATCACATAAAAGAACGCTTTCTTTTAATCAAGAATTTCAGTACCAAAATCAAAAGAATAAATATTATTCATTAATTCAAAACTGAAATCCATCTAATAACTCCAAAGTTTTATTACAATATAAAACTATTAATCTAATAGCAACTCTTGCATCAGATCCCAAAAGGCAATCAAGATCTTCTAATCACTGCACATTCTTATTTTCCAATTCCCTGCAACAATTACAGATATAATTTAGAAAATATAGAATTAGTGCCCATAGTAGTTGAAGTATCAGTTTTTCAACTTACTTCAAAAACTAGTGAAAGGATCGTACCTTGCCTTTTGGCAGTCAAGTATTCCATACAGTTCCTTTTCCAATGCCCTCTCATGCCACAATGGAAACACTTTCCTTTTGGCACGGCACCAGCCTTTCCCTTTCCAAGTCTTGCCTTCTTCCCAACAGTTGGCTTAGGCTCACCTATCCTTGAGTCTTGCTTCTCCTTCTCTGAACTTATGCTCTTAGGCTTAGTTCCAGAAGATGAAGCCATTCCAATGTTCTGAACATTTGACTCCTCTTTGACTATATCCATCGTTGCCTCAAGAGAGCTCATCAACTCACTTGTTGAAAAAACTGTTTTACTCATTTTAAAAACCTTTTTAAATTGAGTGAATGATGAAGGCAACGAATGCAAGATTATGTCAACTTGAGTCTCACCATCAATGTCGGAACCAAGAACTTCCATTACTTTGAAATAAGTAATCATTTTAAAAACATGCTCTCTTATTGAAGTTCCTTCCAACATTCTGGTGTCCATGACTAACTCCAAGGCTCTAAGCCTTGCAGTACGGCTCAGATCCCCAAACATCTCCTCGAGGTTCAATATTATAGCACGGGCAGTGTTCAAAGGTTGATGTTGCTGCTTCAACACATCAGACAAAGAGTCTAAGATGCTAGAGCGAGCTATACCATCAAATTTTATCCACTGCCAATATTGATCCGCAAGATCAGTTGGGGTGTCATGGTATGGAATAGGTGGACAGGGAATGGTAAGAACGTATTTACATCCATTAGCAGTTAACAATTCATCCAGTTCCAGTTTCCATTCAACGTAGTTATTTCCAATTAGCTTATTCTGGATCATGGTTATAGCAAGTGGGCTAGACATTATGAATCTGAAATACAAATAATGTAACAGAATTATAATATGGAAATCATGAATATGACAATTTATATGATACATTGGAATTCCCTTAACCAACTCATTAATTGTCTTCAGGATGTCAAGCCTATGAAATTAAGTCTCCGTGTGGCGATCATAACCTCATAGCCTGATTGGGAAACCCATCATGAATGTCATGCAACTCTTACAAAACAATTCATGACTCCTGAACTTTTGGTCTCTAAGTTTCTGGATAATGCTCCGTGTGGAATCCCTTACCCATAGCTCAGCTAGTGTTTACCATTAACTAGAATCCAATGACAACCGCCTCAAGTAGTGCCTCAGTGTAGTGGTCACCCTCTAACGCGTCTCATTGATTCTATCCAAAGGAAGTTCATATCTAGTAACCAATGAATAGTCTATCCTCCGTATGGAATGATCACCCATGGCTGGGTGACACAGAATATACTACCCACCTTACAACGAACCGTTTATGGAAGACCGTGGGAGTTATAAAATAAGTCCCTCTCCCACTAGATTTTTATAAGAAGTTCATATCTAGTAATCAATAAGAAATACCCTCCGTATGGAATGATCACCCATGGCTGGGTGACACAGAGTAATTCTCATACTTACAATGAACTAATAGGAATTTTTCAATTTGATCAAAAAATTTCTTCACATTGCCCATAAACATCAAGTGTTTGCTAATGTGTTGGAAAAAAGGTTTTTGAATTTCATTTTAGAAAACCTGTTTTACGTGCATGCAAGTAGTAACAATATATAAAATTCCAATCACAACTAAGCACATAAAACAAAAACTAAAATGAAATAAAAGCATTCAACAATGCCTCTATCTCCCATGACTCTATCTCCATAGAACCTTCTTCTTGGTTTGATTGCCTCCGACTCCATCTTCATGGACAACGGCTTGCTCCCCCATCTTCATGGATTTTCTAATTCTATTACATTGGTCCTATACTTCTCTCGAAGCTTACAATTTATCTAGAAATAGAAATAACAACAATAAAATCAAAGGCTAGGGAAACCGGTGCGACTTTCCTTTTCATAGGATTGAAGTCGCAGCGCCCTTTACATAAGCCTTAAATCCAAACCAACAATTAAATACAAAATTTAAAAGTCTTGGTGCCATGGGAGATAGCGGACTAAGCTTGCTGCAAAAGGGTTAGTCACACGCACAACCACGCATATATATAACAAATATATGTACCACTGGAACCCCTAATTGATTCACACAGTATATAAACTCTTTACATACTGAATTAGAACTTAAAACAGCATCACTGCTCTGTCACACTTCGATCGAACGAAAAAGTTAGATCGATTGAACCTTCGATCGATTGAACATAGTTCAATTGATTGAACTTTCAGTTTCACAGAATGTTTTGAAAAACTTACAACATAAATAAAATTTTAAAGTAAATATTTTTAAAACCTTTAAATCTGTAAACTGAAAACCTGGACAGAAAAGCAGTCTCGATCGATCGAACACCATTCGATCGATCGAACAGAACCAACGTTCGATCGATCGAAACTAGTTAGATCGCTTGAGAACAGATGATGTTCGATCGATCGAGACTACTTCGATCGATCGAACCCACCTTGCATCCAATGCAATCACAGATTTGTATTCTGCTGCATAAACACTGCAGAAACGGATCTGTGACGATGCAGTTTTGAAAACAGTCCTAAAATCAACATGCAAATCAAAACTAGTGTTCCAAAACGCATCTATAGATCCAAATAAGCGAGGCTCTGATACCAATTATAGGAAAAACAGGTTTAAAATTAAATCTAAACGCGCAGCGGAAAACAAAGTTCAAAACTTTTATTGGTAGCCTTGGATCTACTACTTATTAACTCTATAGATGCGCATAACAAGATGGAGAAGATTCTATACCTTAGGTCTTGAACCCAATTCTGATTTTTGTCCTTCTCCTTGTGTGTGCAGCAGCAACCTCTAGGAAATCTTCACCCTTATGTCTCCTCGAATGCTCCCAGAGTGGCTAGGGTTGGTGGGAACCCTAATAGTGAGAATAGGGAAGGTTTGGGAACTCTAAACAGGTTCTGCAGCAACTGGTACGTCAAAACGACGAACTTCAAATTTCTGGACGTAGCTGCCCTATTTATAGATTCCCAGAACCGACCTAACTTTCGATCGATCGAAGTGACTTCGATCGATCGAACTGTCGATCGATCGAACCTCGTTCGATCGATCGAACCTGTCTAGACTTCAATCGATCGAAACAACTTCGATCGATCGAACCAGTCTTGACAGCATTCTCATTTGCCTTTCCAAGCATTCTGGCGGAGCTAAGAGTGGGACCTCCTAGGTTCTTAATTACTGGCTCCGATTAATTATTATTCCATCTAGTCAGTACTCTTGACTAAGGAATCAATAATTAATCAATTATCATTAATGCCACTATAAAATGATAATTGCACTCCAGTGCATAAGAACATAATCACACATACATAAGTGATTGCTAGACTTGTATAATATGATACGCATGTCCCTCTACCAGGCAGTATTCGTATCTATCATTGGGATGTATGTCTTAAGATACTGTCGACCCAATAGATAGTACATCTTATATTCCTCAAGTATCATTCACTACTCTTGGATTACTAAACATGTCAACAACAACACTTTGTTGACAAGGCTGGCCAGCTCTCAGTAATCACTCCTAGTGACATTCTCGAGGGAATACTTACTCTTCGTTTTATTGAAGAGGGTAGAATTCCATCTTGACAATATATGTTCCCAACGTTGCATACTTGATTTACCCAAGATACCCAGGTGTTGATCTTGCAAGACCTCACTGATTGGTAAGTCAAAGCAACCAAGCATACAACTTGCGTCCATAACTGTCTCAGGATTAAGGACATGTATCCCTATACAAGTTTTGAGTTCCTATTGACGGTGACAGCGTTTAGGTGTCAATAGGTTTAACTCAGGTCCGTCAATGCACCGAGTGCACTAGCATATTAACCAAGAGTCAAAGACTCTTATGAATGAGATTCATCATTCTACCCCGTAGACGTTAATCATGCTACAGTGTATACCTAATAAGTTATCCAGACTTATCATCCACTGTGACTTATTTGAAACAACAAGGATTTGTGATTCATATCTCATATGTGTAATCACATACACAAATGAACCACATACAATGTTGTTTAAGGATTCCAGTCTAATATTCATCTCATGAACTAACATGCATAAATGCATTATGATATTCCATTGTCCAACTAACTGGTTTGAGGGCATATTCCCAACACCAGCAGCATCAAAACTTGGAGCCGCAATGAAAGAACTACTAGGCAAAGCTTCAAATCGACCCTTTATGGCATTGAGCTTATCATGCAACTCACTAGTCTTGCCCGAACTGGCAGACACCATACCTTGATCAAGAGCCACAGTAGAAAAAACCACCACATCCGAACATTCTTCATCTGCTTGAAAAGCCTCCTCCTCATCACTACTAACACAATCTATAGCCCACTGGACTAATGGGTCTTCATCCCCCTCCTGAGAAACAGTAGGAGGATTAGACAACTTTAAGACTCTCTTAGCTTGGATGTTCAATTTACTAACATTGCTAGGAAAAGGGAAAAGCTTTTCCTTCCTTTTCTTAGCACTAGCACAAGGAACCACCACCCAAGGGGTGGGAGCCCTCACCATCCTAGGCTCTCTTAACACTCACATTTCTAGAGAGAAGGAGGAGCTTCTCTCCAATTGCATTTGGTATGATTTTCAAAATGTGAACTAGCAATTATCAATTCTTGTGAAGATAATAATTCCATGCAGATTGAAGATACTCAGGACCAAGCTCTTAAATTTCAAAATGCTGAGATTTTAGTTGTGGAAAAGAAAGAACAAGCTAACATTTCTCTAAATTCTCTAAGCACAAATTTGGTGGAAGAAATACCATCTCAGCAAACCTCTATTTCTGGGCAGCAGAACTATGCAGATGATAAGGATTGTCAGGAACAGGCAATGATAGAGGAAGCCAATGAATCTGCCTCATATCTATCCTCCTCACAGAAGGATGCTCTCTATCTGGACTCAGGTCAGATCTCTCCTCTTGTCTCCCCTGTTAATAAAATTCAGAATGGTATTAGCCCTGGTATAAGGAATAGAAAAGGATCGTCCTCAGGAAGGAGGAAAAAACCTCATAAAAGAAATTAATGATTATAAGCTGCTGGAATATAAGGGGTCTCAACCAACCCTCTAAACAATTTGAGGTTGCTAAATTTATTTTTCAAAATAATCTTGATGTTATTGGTATTGTTGAAACCAAAGTTAGACAGTCTAATGAAGATTTGATCAAAAGAAACATTTTTAAAAAATTGGAACCTTGTTACCAATAGTACTACCACATCTGTTGGTAGAATTTGGGTTGGTTGGAATCCTGATAAAGTTAAACTTTCTATCCTTAAAACCACCCCCCAAGTTATTCATACTCTTATTGAAAATGATGACCAAAGCATAGCCTTTGAAGCGTCTTTTATTTATGGAGCAAACACTGGCCCTGAAAGAGTTAATCTTTGGGCTACCCTGAAATCTTTTTCTAGATCTAGTCATTCAACCAATCCTAATCACATTGTTTTGGGGGACTTTAATGTTGTTTTGAATACCAATGAGATTTCTAATGCCAATGTTTGCCTGAACTCTGAAATTAATGATTTTACTGAATGTGTGAACCACCTCTGTCTGTCTGATCTGAGATATTCTGGGGAGTTTTTCACTTGGTGTAATAGGAGATATGGGAAACCTGACTTTACAGAAAGGAAATTAGACAGAGTATTAGTTAACCAAGCCTGGCTGGATAATTTTCCTGATGCTTTTACTCACTTCCACAAGCCAGGTATCTCTGATCATTCATCTATTATTACTTATGTTGATAAAAAAGCTAGCAAGAAGGGTAGATCCTTTAAATTCTATAACTTTTGGACTCAACTTGATAACTACTCTGAAGTGGTTTCCCAAGCCTGGAACTCCAATGTTAGCGGCACTCTCCAGTACCAAATTTGCCATAAACTTAGAATTGTCAAACATGAGTTAAAAAAGTTTAGCAAAAAGTTTTATGGTAAGGAAAAACTTCAAGCTGACAAAGCAAGAGAAGAGTTGGAGAATGTCCAATCTGACCTTCTTCAAAATCCTTATGACACTAATCTTTTAACCAAGCAAAAAGTTTGCATGAAACTTTTCCTTGACTCTATTTGGATTGAAGAAGAGACACTCAAACAGAAATCTAGAATTCAATGGTTAGAGGGAGGTGATAAAAATTCTAGATATTTCTTTAATTATATCAAAGAGAGAAGGAATAGGAATAGAATTTTCAAATTGGAAAAACCTAACGGCCAGTTTACTTGTAATATTGAAGATGCAAAAAATGAAGCTGTTAGATATTTCAAAACTCTCCTGGGTACTTCTGCTACAAATTCTTACCCGGGTATTGCTACTTTAAGTCAAATTATCCATAAGAGGATACCTGAGAACCTTGTGATGAGTCTTGATAGTGTTCCCACCTCTGAAGAGATTAAAGATGTTTTTTTCTCATTACATGACAACAAAGCTCCGGGTCCGGATGGTTTTAATGCCTATTTTTTTAAACATTCTTGGCACATTGTGGGATCTAATGTCATATCTGCTATTACTGAATTTTTCACCACCGGAGAAATGCTTAGAGAGTCTAATGCAACTATTATCGCTTTGATTCCTAAAGTCCCCAATCCTTCTAAGATGGGGGACTTTAGGCCAATATCTTGTTGTAATACAATCTACAAATGCATTTCGAAAATCATTGCTA
Organism: Hydrangea macrophylla; assembly: GCA_033977485.1. NCBI lineage: Eukaryota > Viridiplantae > Streptophyta > Magnoliopsida > Cornales > Hydrangeaceae > Hydrangea > Hydrangea macrophylla. Next base: position 23,794,937 of record CM066993.1, read on the forward strand.
ATAAACTCCAAATGGTTCTTCCCTCTATTATTGATCAAGCTCAATCAGCCTTTGTCAAAGGGAGGAAAATTAGTGACAATGTTTTACTTGCTCAAGATCTTTTAAGAGATTACCATAAAACTGGAGGTAAACCTCGGGCTGCCGCCAAGGTGGATCTTATGAAAGCATATGACCATGTTAATTGGAGTTTCCTTTTTGATCTTCTTAATATTTTAGGTTTTCCTCCTTTATTGAGAAAATGGATGAAAGCTTGTATATCTACACCAAGGTATTCCATTAATTTTAATGGTGAATCAGTGGGATACTTTGATGGAGCAAAAGGTCTTAGGCAGGGTGATCCCATGTCCCCTTACCTTTTTGTAATCATTATGGATGCTTTGAGCCAACTTCTACATTCTAACATCCAGAATAGTTCCTTTTCTTTCCACTGGAAATGCGACAAAATGAAAATCTCACATCTTTGCTTCGCTGATGACTTAATTATTCTTTTAAATGGGGACTTGGAGTCAGCAAAACTTATAAGACATACTTTGAATCAATTTTATGATATTTCTGGCTTGCAAGCTAATAATACTAAAAGCTGTCTTTTCTTATCAGGGGTTGATGATAACTTGGCCACTGATTTGTTAAGTGAACTCCATTTTTCTAAAGGGAGTCTTCCCTTAAAGTATTTAGGTGTTCCTTTGATTACCACTAAATTAAAGAAATGCCATTGTGAAGAGCTTATTTCTAAAATTTGTTCTCGTATTAACTCTTGGAAATCCAAATTTCTTTCCTTTGCTGGTAGGACTCAACTTATCCGTTCTGTGTTATCTGGGATTCAACTTTTTTGGTCTGGAATGTTTATATTACCAAAAAGTGTGCTTAAACAGGTGGAACAATGTATGAACAGATTCCTTTGGAGTGGAGGAACTGAAAGAATACATGGTGCTAAAATTGCTTGGGTGAATGTTTGTAAACCCAAAGAAGAGGGAGGCCTCGGTCTAAAGGACATTTTCCTTACGAACATAGTGCTCAATCTGAAACATTTAGGGAGTATTCTTGATCCTTCTAATAACTCGTTATGGAAAAAGTGGATCCACATGTACATGCTCAAATCCAAAAGCATTTGGGAGGTGAAAGCCCCTGGACAATGCTCTTGGTATTGGAGAAAGCTATTAAAGCTTAGGAGTATAGCTAGGCCTTTAATCAAACATAAAATCGGTAATGGCTTAAATACTTCACTTTGGTATGATAATTGGCTCCCTTGTGGGCCTTTATTTGAGAAGTATACCTCTCGAATTGCCTATGATGCTGCTATTGCCCCTAATGCTAAAGTGGCAACTATTGTGTCTCACTTGGAATGGAAATGGCCTTCCTCTAATTCCATTGGACTAAATGAAGTTCGGGCCATTTTGTCTAATTTTTATCAGCCTACTACACTTCAAGACAAAATGGTTTGGACTACTTCTCCTAATGGCAAGTATAACTTCTCTCATGTATGGAACTACCTTAGACCCATTAATTCTGATGTCCCTTGGCACCATTTTGTTTGGTACTCTGGGAACTCTCCTAGACATAACTTTATATTATGGCTTGCTATCCAGAGAAGGCTAGCAACACAAGATAGAATTTGTAACTACACTCCAGGGCCTTTAGCATGTGCTTTATGCCTGAGGCAAATGGACTCTCATGATCATCTTTTCTTTGAGTGTACTTACTCCAATTTCATTTGGCAGGACTTAATGCTGAGATGCAACCTAATTTGGAATGGCACCCCTTGGGATAATACTATGTCGTGGATGATCCAGCATTGGAAGGGGAGGACTCCTCAGCATATGATACCCAGAATTTGTTTGGGGATTACAATTTATGGCATATGGAAGGAAAGAAACAAAAGAACCTTTCAGAACTCATCTATACCAAAAGAGTACCTTTTGAAGAATTTTGTCTCACAAATCAATGCTCAAATCAGGATCAAATGGAAAACTCACAACCGTCTTCAAGCCTTGCTTAGGAATTGGGAGTAATTGGGAGTAATTGGGAGTTGCTTTGATTTGCTCTCACTGTTTTCTTTGTATTGATTTGGTTTTTTTCCTTGGTTTGGTTTTCTTTTTGTTGTTCCCATTTTTTGGCCTTTTGAGGCATTTTTTGTGGTTTGACTTGCCAGTTGTCCTTATGCTTTGTGCCTTTTGAATATCCTGGGGTATGCCCCTTGTACATTTGTACATCCCCTTTTTGGAATCTATTTACCGTTTTCCGAAAAAAAAAAAAAAAAAAAAAAAAAAAAAACCCGTGAATGCCGTAAATTGTGCCATGTGCTGTTTTCTTCTATTCTCTACTTTTATTCTTTCTTTCTTTTCATTTTAATTATACAGCCTTTCGAAGAGCTTGAATCACCTTTAGAAGTACTAGATAGTCGGACATTGTCATCATCAGATCTAGAGGTAACACTCCCCTTAATTCAACATTTAGTCAAAATTAGTGTGTCTACAGTTTGACCCTCTTCGACAGAGCTTATGGAGCAACGCGATTCACAAGTAAATGTCGAAGCCTTTGTGAAGACAAGCCTTTGACCAAACTGTCAGATTTAGGAAAAACAAAATGCGTTGCAAAGGAAAACAAGTGCGCAACAAGGTTCTAGTAGGTCGTGCTTAATGGTGAGCTGCCTAAGTATCCATTCAGGAATCAGACCAAGACGTAGTTCAAGCAGGGGTCAAACACACACACAAGAACAAATAGTCATACAGATGAATGCACATATCTTGTCGTGATGTACGTGCTCACGTAATGATGACTGTTAATGCAACTTCGTGTTCTATAAATGATGTGATTCTAAAATGTGCAATCCTGACGTTTTTAGATGCAATCCATGCCTTATGCTACTCAATGCTCATGTTTTCTCGAACTTAAAGATGAGTTTTTTTTCCTTAGAATTCGGAGTTTCTATAATCATTAGGTTAATTCTCTTCAAGATACGCGGCCATCTCATCCAAAAGGACGAGCGCAATTGATTGGGCGGCGCTTCGCGACTTTGGCCCCAGTGTCAATGCGCGTTCGCTATAAAAAATCCGTAGCCCTTCGACCCCGTCGGATTTGTTTGCTTTAAAAAATCCATAGCCCTTCGGCCCTGTCAGATATGTTTGCTTTAAAAAAATCATAGCCCTTCGGCCCTGTCGAATATGTTTCAACTGAAAAATCTGCCGCCCTTTGGTCCGCCCCATCGGACATTTATTTCAATATTCATAATCAGGAGTCGATCGGACTGAAATTCATTCAATTTTCAAAATCAGGAGTTAATCAGACCCAGAAATCATCTTAATTTTCACAATTAGGAGTCAATTAGACTCAAATTCATTCAATTTTCAAAATCAGGAGTCAATCAAACTCAAATTCATTCAATTTTTAAAATTAGGAGTCAATCAAACTCAAAAATCATCTTAATTTTCAAAATCAGGAGTCAATCCTATACATTTTAAGTCAACTTTCTAAATCTGAGTCAAAAGCCTCTTGATTTTAAAAGTCAATCAGGGTAAAAAAAATTCATTTTTTCAAAATTTGGGATCACGTGGACTTGGAAATCATTTTTGGGGGTTTGAAAGCATTAAGCAGGTAAACTCCGGGGATCCAGATTCAAATTTCAGGACGCAATTTGAATTTTGGGGGGAATCTAAAAGGCCTTTTAATAGCCTCATTCGCGGCACACGGACTGCCGTGCGGCACTCAGCGAATGCCGTACGACACTTCATCAACTGCTACGCATGATTATCGAGTGCCACTCTAAATAGGCAGGCTGCTTATACCGAGTTTTTCATTTCATTTTCTCTCATTCCTCACAAATTCTCTCAACCAAAATCATGCTAGAGATTTTTTTTCATTTTCTTGCATTGATCCAGAGGATCCATAGGTTAGTTTCTCTTGATCAAAATTTTACCACTCTTCTTATTTTTATTGCTCCCTTGAGTTCTGTCAAAACTTTAACGCCCCTCTTGGCAAATTATGGCTAGCGGCTTGGGTAGTAGGAAGAAGGCGAGGTACAGGGCTACTCCTCACCCTGATCCCACCTTTCTACTTCGGGATCTGGACAAGCACTTGTCCGCCCGAGCGTTCTGACGAGATGTATACACATCTCTCATCTCTTTTCTTTTAATTTTCTGCTTAAAAATCTAATAAACTCAATGTACGATATCATGCTTCCCCTTTTGATTTATTCAAATGTACTTTTAATTGTGTGTGCCTCACTTTTTTAGCCCCTAAATGCTTTGATCGCTTTCCTCTATTAATCATTTTCTTTCTTTTTTTACTTCACTCCTCTTAAAAAAAACTTTATAAACCTTATAAGTGAATGTATGATGACAAAAACTCCACATGAATGTGAATGTTATACTTGCGGAATTGTTCCAACAGCTCTTTTATTCATTCATATTAACTTTATCTATTCACTACTATCGCTTATCACTCTATTTCGTCCTTTCCTTTAAATTTTTTTGATAAATCGTATGAATATATAGTGCATCTCAACAAAGATTTTATGTGTTCTTTTATGAATGCGAATGCTACACTTATGGAATTTTTTTTCGAGTGCTCCAAGCACTCTATTTTATTTACTATTCATTCTCATCCTTATTATCATTATTTTCCTTTTTATTTCTTTCTTTTATCCATTTGTTTGCTGACACTAAATCTTGTAACTTTTACAGCTCCAGCCTGATGTGCTGAAGGGGCATGGAAGCTTGGCTTATTGCTTCGCGTGGTACGAGGCTCTAAATGAGACTGTACTGGGCTTTATTGATGCAGCAGGCTTTAGGGACTTCGTCAAACTTTTGACGAAGAGCTCCAATGACTTGAGACAAATACACGCTCTCTCGAAATGATGGTGGGACACCACTAACTCGTTCCACTTTGAGTTTGGGGAGATGACGATGACCCCTCTCAACTTCTCGATGATAACTGGGATCCCTTTTGGGGGGAGTGCTTGCAATACCTGGATACGGTGGCAGAGTGGGACCAGGTGCTGTCGCTATTTAGAGTAGTCTGTGAGGAGCCCTTAGTCACGGTCAAATGGTTCCTTGATACCTTCAGAGGCAAGCAGGGCTTTACAGACGAGCAGATGGCTCGCGGGTTCATCATGTATATGTTGGGGTGCTCTCTGCTGAACAAGAGGGGTGATCAGATTTCTATAGCATTGGTGGGGTCCCTGAAGCACATGGATCGTATCTATCAGTATGATTGGGGTGGTACAGGATTAGCCATCCTATATAAGCATATGGCAGACATTTCTCGGGATCGGCCGTGTTCCACAGGCAGCTTCTGGACGGCATGTGAGGTACAGCCTCTCATTCCCTTTTAATATTATTATTTTTGATTAAGTTAATCAGTTTCTAAATTACTTCATAATTTACAAATCTTGAATCTCATGCTCTTTCCCTTTCTTTTTCTTTCTTGCATATTTGGTCCCATGAGTACTTACACATGATGTCGCCTTTGACGTGACCTGTTGACGCCCTCATCATGTCACAAGGACTGAAGTGGCAGAAGAAGTGAGTCAGGCGGAAGACTGGGGCTCATGACTTTATCTCTTTCAGGAACTTCCTGATGAATCGGAGAAAGCCACACATCCGATGGCAGCCTTGGGTGGACGTGCTTCCTACTGTCTCTCAAGTGATTTGGCAATCGGGTGGGTATGACCCACAAAGGATACTATTGGATGGCCTGGACGCTCAGGACTGGTATTTGGGGGAGAGAGTGACCAGGCAGTCGTTGAAGGCTCCTAGATATTTTGTGCCATGTCCCCCACCTGCTTCTATGAGAGCTACAGAGATGCTTCAGGGTAGTTCGCTCACGGCTGCCCCAAATGGGTTCTTGATTTAAGAGTTTCTAGAGCCCCCAGACGGGTATGTAGCTTTCTGTACTGCTAAGCTGATGAAGAACTTCCCTCTGATGGAAGTGACTTGGGTGAGTTCCTCTTAGCTTTTTGTTCTTTCATTTAGTTCTTATATATTTTCTCGCTGAATTCATTTTTCTTCTTTGCAGCCCGTTCCCACTACATCTCGGACTCCAACTCTACTACCATGGGATTGGAGCATTAGGACGGTCTGTTATGGCGAGCAGGGCATAACTATGGTCCCTCGATATCATACGGGCACTCGTACCATTCCACTTTAGTACGACCATGTCCCGCGGGATTATGCGGATGAGGGCCTACTTTATGCTCATAGCGTGAGAGAGTGAATCCACAGTCGGGAGTGGACGGTAATTTTCTAAAACTTGACTTTTGACTTGATGATTTTTTTTTTTGCATTCTCATCCTGACTTACTTTTCCCTTTTTTTATTTCCTGATTTAGATCGACGGAGCGCGAGTGACTACTGAGGCTCATGTGAGAGCCATGGTAAACTCTTACTACCCCTTTTTATTTATACCTTTCCTTTTGAGCACTTTCATTGCAAATTTCTAATCAAGCTCGGTTATTTAATCTCTTTCCTCACTCAGTAGGAAGAGAATAGGACTTTGGTCTTATGAGTACGAGAGCTCGAGTAGCAGCTCTAGTTGTTTAGGGTGGGTCCTAACAGAGCTCACGGAGGAGCCAGGCGAGGTGACGACAGAGGCAGAGGCATCAAGAGCAGTACGGAGTCAGAGGATGAGCCTCTCAGATACGTCACTCATCAAACTTGATGCCGGGGCCGGGGTTGATCTCACTTTTCTCTTTCATCTATCTTTTACCTTTTGAGTGTTTTGGAGAGGATTCACACACATTTGGATGACTGTTTATATACATGTATACTTATTTTGATAATGGCTCCTAGATAGCCGAGATAGGGTAGGCATCTACATGCTCCTTTATCATAATCACTTTTATCTTTTTAACTTGCTTTTATTGCTTATGACCTACTCCATATCATAGATGTGACCATAGCTTGGTCTTGTATTTTATTGCTCTATTGCTTTTCTTCTTTTTCTATGATTGTGACCATGGCTTGGTCCCTTTTTTATTTAAATTTTCTGTGACTGGTGATTGCATGTAACTATGAGTTTGCTTTTATTACTTATTTATTCTTATATGAATGAATGAATGAATGAATGTGACCATGGCTTGGTCTTGTTATACATGATGCAATTTAATGCTAACGTTTATTGTTTTGTTTAGTTGTTTGTTTACAGGTGGGCTGAAAATATTACCAACAGATCCTGCCAAAATAAGCTCTGTGCGGCACTCGGTTAAGCCTTCGCGGCACTCACTGAGTGCCGCAACGACAGTCCGTGACTGCTGTGCGGTAATTGTGGACTATTGCGTGGCATTTCAGTGAGTGCCGTTTCAGTATCTCCAGTACCGCCCTGTGATCTGGGCAGATCTACTTCTATTTATACCCTTTTTTTCCTCAAAACTCTGCAAAACACTCTTCTCTTTCCTTCACTTTTCCCTCAAATGGCCCCCATTAGCTCTCAAATCCTCTTCCATTGGATGGATACTCTCTCTGGCATTGACAGGCTCAATTTTGAGTATTTCAGATTGAACGACCTCTTTTCTTTATGGTGGATGTCCCTGAATGAAGGCTTGCTTCGAGCCGTTATTCAGTGTTGGGACCCCTCTCTCCATGTCTTCCGCTGCGGCTTCCAGGAGGTTTATTCTTCGTTCGAGAAGTTCAGTGCTTTTCTCCACATTGACCCTTTTGTGGATCTAACAGTTCCTCTGATGTAGGTCGGGTACGTTCAGGACCCTCCTGCTCTTCTTCATACATCCTGGAATGCGACAAGCTCCTTCATTCGTAACTGACAGATTGATTTTGAGCATCTTTCCTCTGTCTATGCTCCCATGGGGAACCCCTATGATGGCGGGTATCAGATCACTCGACATAGTGCATTATCGATAGCTATGCTCTCTTACTTCCTCTTCCAGTCATCTTTTGACGTTCTCATACCCATTGCTTGCAATCCCAGAAATGAAGAGTGCCATCATGTTAGTCCTTGGCGAGACCTTGATGGACTTGGATTATGCCCACACTGCTGGGGCCATGTTATCTGGGGGAGCACCTTTTATCTTACAGGTTTGGTTCATGGAGCGACTAGATCTCTTCATACACCTTTGGTACCTTCGCGGGTCACTTTGCTATGATCGTATCACCACTTATTTCATTCTGCCAATGCCTAGCTTGATTGCTTCAGGGGTCTCTCTCCCGATGATACCTACTGGACATACCCGCAGTTGACTTATCACTCTATTGCAGTACAACTTCCCGGGCAACCTGGTATCTAGTTGCCTGGCTTGTATGCTACTACTTTATACATCCCCAGTCGAGTGGTTTGTTAGTACGGACTTCTCCAAGATGTTACTGAGGACATCACTACAGATTTTGCTAGGAGTGCAGTCATGCGTTCTTCCACCGTGAAAGCCTTTGCTGAGACTTTGTATGACATGGTGGCAACTCTCTTTCAGATAATTCCAGCTTCAGTTGTGCCTACTACTAAGTATTTTTTGCAGATCCAGACTCTTGTCGAGAAACAGACTCCATAAACATACATAGATGAAAGCAAAATAGGACAAAGCTTTATTTTACAAAACTTCTAACAAATCCTGACTAATTTCCAGCGCTTTTGAATGTGATTTTCTTTTTCCTTCCAAAGAACATTTTTATGTTTTAGAAAATGTTCAAACATGTCCAATCAATGTATTCACTCTTTCGATCTATCTTTAGGTTATGAAAATCTTCCTTTCAAAAATCTCTTTTTGGCTTTTGTTACTATACTTTGAATCTTGCTTAGAGCTTTATCATTCTATAGCATGAATTCTCATTTGTTCTTTTATAGTACTTATTTTGATAGCCAGGGGATCCAAAGATGGGTAAATATCTAGGTTCTTCGAATAGAAAACGAAGTTTTCCCTTGGCTATGAGGCTCTGAAGTGGTTCCGGGCAAACACAAGTTTGCCCCTAGTTTAGCACAAGGATTATCTTTAGGTTTTTCATGGACCGAAGGCTCATGAAGAGCCAGCCTACTTATCCCCAAGTGGGTATCAGGTCCTCAATAGTTCAGTTTAAGGCTTGACGGAAGGTGCCACTTAGGCAATTATTAATGACCGAATCGAGTAGGTTGCCTACGTATCCCCGAATGGGAATCATGTTAAGCGTAGTTCATCAAAGTAGAAGGTTTTGAAAGAAATGGTTTCAAGCAAAATACTTCTTGAGGCGATCGAAGTTAATTGGTTGTTTAAATTCAACCCCGTCTAGGTCCATAAGACAGGCAGCCCCTCCAGAAAGGAGAGTCTTAATGATGTATGGCCCAACCCAGTTGGGTATCAATTTTCTTCTAGGGTCGTAAATAGGCACTTTAAGTTCTTTGAGGACCAAGTCGCCCTCAACAAGCTTCCTTGGGCGGACCTTTTTGTTGAAAGCATGGGCTATCCTCTTCTGATATCCCCGAGTATGGTTTATCGCAGCCAGCCTCTTCTCATCAAGCAATTAAAACTCCTCATACCTTCCCCGTGTCCATTCTAGTTCGGTTACTTTACACTCTGCCAAAACCCGAAGAGATGGTATTTTTACCTCAACTGGAAGGACTGCCTTTATCTTGTAAACTAATGAATACGGTGTAGCTCCTGTAGAAGTTCTCACAGAGGTCCGGTATCCCTATAGTGCAAGCAGCAGTTTCTCGTGCCAATCCCTGTATGTGTCTGTCATTTTTCCCAAGATTGCTTTGACATTCTTATTTGCCACTTCCACTGCCCCATTCATTTGTAGTCTATACGGGGATGATTGATGACGAGTTATCTTGTATTTTTCAACCAGCGAGATGACCTCTCCTTGGAAACGACTGCCGTGATCCGAAATAAACTCATTTGGAACCCATATCTGTAGATTATGTTCTTCTCTATGAAATTCACCACATCTTTAGCCTTTAAAGTTGCGTATGATGCAGCCTCTACCCAATTAGTGAAATAATTGATTGCTATAATTATATACTAGTGTCCATTAGAGGCTTTTGGAACTATTTCACCGATAATATCAATACCCCATATAGAAAATGGCCAAGGCGTGGTCATGCTATAGAGCGCGGAAGGTGGGGTATGCATTAGATTTGCATGGATCTGGCACTTATAGCATCTTCATACATATTCACAGCAATCTCTATCTAAGGTTGTCCAATAATACCCTTGCCGAATTATCTTCTTTGCCAACATATGCCCATTTATGTGGGGTCTACAAACTCCTTCGTGTATTTCTTCCATCATTCTCTTAGCCTCCCTCCCATATAAACACTCCAAATTATACCCAATGTACAATTTGTTCCACAGTTTATCTGCATAGATCACAAATTGGGCAGAGATCTTCGAATCGCCTTTCTATCCTTCTCTGAAGCTCCTTCGGGGTATTCTCCTTTCTTAATAAAATTCCAAACATCGTCGTACCAAGGCACTTCACCTTCATCTCCTAGGGCTGCGATCATCTCAAACGAAGGTTGGTTCCTTATTTCTATGGATAGTGGGATCATGGTAACTCCTGAGGGGATTTATATCATCGAGGCTAAGGTTGCTAGGGAGTCAGCCAACTGGTTCTCTTCTCAAGGAAGGTAATAGAATGATATCTTTTGGAATTATACTTTCAAACTCTCCAGATAGTCATGGTAAGGCCTCAACTTTTCATGTTTTACCCTCCAATCACCCCGTACTTGGGATATGATCAAATTGGAATCTCCAAAAACATCGATCCTTTAAATTTCAAGGCCAATGCCGCTTCCATCCTAACTATTCATGCTTCGTACTCCTCAATGTTATTAGTTGAGTTGTACTTAAGCTTGACGGCTAATGGGGTAGGGGTCCCGTCTGGTTCTACAAGGATGATTCCAACCCCATAGCCTAGTTGGTTAGTCGCTGCATCGAAGTACATTTTCCACAAATTCTCCTCTATCCCCATCATTTCTTTATTCGGGAATCAAAACTCACCTTTCTCCTCGGATTCTATCACAAGGTCATCCAGGTAATCGGCGACAGTTCTCCCTTTTACAGATTTGGCAGTGGCATACTTGATATAGAATTCAGCTAGCATCATGGTCCATCGGGAGATCCTACTGGTCAAAATGGGTTTTTTATATAGGTATTTCATTGAGTCCATTCGAGATATTAGGGTTAGAGGAAAGGCTAACATGTAGTGCCTAAGGCGATGGGTACACCAGACCAGGGCCCAGTAGGCTTTCTCCGAAGGCGAATATTTCAGCTCGTATCCGGTTATCCTCTTGCTCAAATAATAAATGGCTTTTTCCACGTGCCCCTCTTCCAGGTGAGGGCGGTGATAGGATAGGCAAGTTTTAAAGATAGGTTTTTGATTTTATCGAAGGCTTGTTGGTATAGGGTATCCCACTCAATCTTCTCTCCTTTTCTAACCAGCTTAAACAATGGGTCATATGTCAGGGTGAGTTTTGAGATAAAGCGGCTGATGAACTATATTCTACCCAGGAATCCCCTCAACTCCCTCTCATTCTTTGGCCGCTACATTTTGACTATGGCTTTTATTTTGGTCGGGTCCACCTCTATTCCCCTCTGGGTGATAAGGATTCCTAACAGCTTTCCGGTAATAACTCCGAAGGTGCATTTCTGAGGATTCAACCTCATTCTAAACTCTCTCAATGTTTCAAAGAACTTCCTTAATGCCCCCAAGTGTCCTCTCCTTTCCTTAGATTTCACGATCATATCATCCACGTATACCTCTACCTCTTTATGGATCATGTCATGCGGAAATGTAGTAGCGGCCTGCTGATACATTGCCTCTGCATTCTTGAGCCCAACCGGCATTACCCTATAACAATACATTGCCCATGGTGTGATGAAAGTAGTTTTCTCTCTAACCTCGGGTGCCATGAGAATCTGGTTATAACCTGAGAATCCATCCATAAAAGACAGGAGTTCATGCCCTGTAGTGTTATCGACTAGCACATTGATGTGAGGTAGAGGAAAGTCGTCTTTAGGGCTTGCTCTCTTCAAATCTCAAAAATCAACGCACACCCTAACACGACCATCCTTTTTCGGAACTAGCACAATGTTGGTAATCCACTCCGGATACTCATCAAGAATCCAACTTTCAATTGATTTTCAACTTCCTCTTTTACTTTAAGTGCCTATTCAGGCCTCATTCGCCTCAATTTATGTTTTATTGGTTTTGAGTTAGGAAAGAAGGGGATATGATGTTGGGCTATCTCTGGATCGACACCTGGCATATCGCTATAAGACCATGCAAAAAACTCTTTGAATTCATTTAATAGATTAGCCAATTCTTTGCTTTCTTCATTGCTAAGCGCAGAGCCAATAAAGACATCTTGGGGATTATCTTCATTTCCTAGATTGATTGTTAAAGTGTCCTCAACAATTTTACATGCAGATTCTTTTTCTTTTTCAATGAATTTTTGTAATTCAATTTGTATTTCATGGTCATCACATTCATCACATCCATTAAGCGCATTCGAGTAGGCAGAATTAGTCATACTTTCATTGATTTTGTTTGGGGTGATTACAACAGACATTGCAATAGTAAGATGCCTCATTTGGGCCATTACAGACTCCGGGGAGGAGGGATACCTATCACTAGACTCAAAGACCCATTCCTTGTTGACTCCTTGCTTCAGCTCTACGGTGTCGTAGTCTGGCAACTTTCCCCCTTCTTCGGTCATTGCTTCCTCTGATTCTTTTGCATCATCCCCTTGAGCTTTTTCTTGCACCTCCTCCACCATACCCTTAGTATCTTCCTCGTCCTTGGTTCCCACAACCCCTTCTTGAACCTTTTCCTCAGTTTTCATGCTTCCATTGCCCAACAGGTTTTGCATAACTGGTCCCTCCAACACACTAATCCAATCTTTGACGGTGGCTGACTTTACAGGGATCTGTAGGTATGGGTCTTCAAACTTAGAGAATTCATAGGGGAAGAAGATCTCAAACCTTGGCTTTAAGCGATTATCTTTCTGATCCACCCATGGTTTTGGGAAGCCACAAAAGGGGAAATCCTCTCCCTCTTTCACAAAATACCCATTGAGCGTTTTCTGGTACGGGGCCAATGGTGCATCAGCTGCCTTCTTCTTTTCCCTTAGTTCTTTATTTGATAATTGATATACCAGACCATGAGTGTGAGTTTGGGTGGGGATTCTCGGGAACTCCAGCAGGCCTTGATGATTCTTTCTTAGTCCCATGCCCGAAACGAAACCCATCTTCTTCACAATCCCTGCAACCAACGGGCTTGCATACTGATCAAAGTAGAGTGGCAGGAACTCCCTAGGCTTGGCTTCTTCCAACATGTTAATAAACTCAAACCCTCCCAGATTTGTTTCTTCTCCCTACAATTGTACCTCCAGAATCGGTGCACTTGACGAAGCTTCAGACTGGCAGACCCAGCTATCCCCAAGGATATCACAGACCTTATTTTTCCAGACACACTTGACCTTCGGATGGATTGTCGATGGTATGGCACCTAGACTATCCAACCATGGCCTTCCTAATAGCAAATTGAAGGAGGCGAGAATGTCAATGACCTGGAATTTGGCTTCTTTGTCTATAGGCCTGACGGTGATATTGAGGAGGATTATGCCCATGACCGTCCTCTGAGTGATGTCGTACGCCCTTAACTTTTGCTCAGATAGGATGAAAGTTGACTCGTCCAGACCCATTTGTTTGGATGTTTGAAATGGGCATACATTCAGAGCAAACCCATTGTCAATAAGACAAGCGGGTACGGAACCTAAGCATTCAATGATGATGTATAGTGGCTTATTGTGAATGCGCTCTCAGGGGGTACGACATCTAAGGAAAAGGTAATAGCCAGAGTTGGAATTTTGAGGATCATTCCTATGAGGTCTTCTGGTGCTGTGTCGATAAAAACATTAGACTAGTTCAAAGCATCCAAGACTGCCTGCCTGTGACATTTAGAAGCGATCAACAACCCCCATATGGTGATATTGGCCTGAGTTTTCTTCATTTGTTTTAGAACCCTGTCCTCTTCTGCTCCATCCATTTTCCCCTTTCCTTTATCCAACTCCCTCCCTGGGTGGTCTTCCTCTAGCTCATGCAGTTTGAAATGTCCCCCTGACCGGGTTAGATGACTGACTTCTTCCTTTGCCCATAAATTCTCGACCTCTGAAATGACTTTCAAATTCTCCTTCTCTATTTCCATCTCTTCGTCGCTCTCTTACCACAGGTCAGCTTCTATCTAATCCACAATATTGTTGTCAGTTTCTTGAACCCACCAATCCATTTACTTTGATGTTCCCTTTCCACATCCTCCTGATTGATTCCCCAAAGTATAGATTATTAGATCTTCCGACAGCTGGTAAGGCTTCTTTAGTGTCCTAGCCTTGGTGATTAGCCTAGATGGATCGAAGGTTATTTCTTCTATCCCCAAGAAATAAAGGCCTTCTGGCAGTGTACAACATGATGATTCGGCAGTGGATTCCTAGTAACATTTGGAATTTTAACAGGCAGCTCAGATACTACCTTGTAATCAATGAGGTCCTCAATTTTATGCCTCAACCTTGTGCATCGATCCGTAGAGTGACCCTTTTAATGGTAAAATTTGCAATAGGGATCCTCCCGGAAGCTTGGCAAAAGCGGATTTGGAAAAGGTCGAAATTCCAACGAGCGAAGATGCCCCTTTGCCATCAGCCTATCAAGGGCAGTTGACAGTGATATCCCCAAAACTTCCTTGGTTGCTTGTCCCCTCCTCTTCTCGGTGTTATGTCAAATTTTCCTTCTGTCCCACTTAATGCGTTGATGTCGATGGGGCTAGAGTGGCCCCCCGAATGTCCTCCATTTGACCCATAGTTCGGCCTTCCGTATCGATTCGATTGCTCTTCCTTCTTAATTACCCCTTCTTAGATCGCATCCTCTATCCTCATTCTGACATCAAAGACTTCAGCAAAAGTGTTAATCGATTGAAACTTCATCTTTTCTTGGTAGACAGGCTGAAGGTTCTTTATTAACATTCAGATTTGATCTTTCTCGGACAGCCTCTGCACCATCTTAGCTGCCTTTCCCCTCCATCTACTCAAGTACTCAGCGAATGATTCCTTGTTCCCTTGCCTAGTGGTTTCCAAATCTCGGACTGTGACATCTAAGTCTTGGTTGTACTCGTATTGTAATACAAATTCCTTAACCACCTTTTCCCACACCCTTGTCTTGCTTGGTTCGAGCTTGAGATACCTAGATAAAGCGGCCCCGATTAAAGTCTGCTGAAACAGGACGGCCATCATGGCGGTGCTTAACCCACTGGGCTGGAAAGCTCTGATGCACATTCTTACATGGCTGCGAGGATTCCCCATCCCATCAAACTTGTCAAAAACCAGCATTTTAAAACCAACAAGTAGCATCTCACATACCCAATCGTACATCCCTTCTAACTCCATCAGATAAGTGTCAACCCCATGAGCCTTGCACATCACCCTCTCCAGTTTTTCTATCTTCTCGGCCATTACCCTTTCGTTTTCAGTCTTCTCCCTTGGTACTCTTTCTCTTTCTGCTCTGGGAACCTCGACCCTCTATATCTCTGGGTCATCGTACCAACTTTCTTCCCTTACGACAGGCGGATCGATGTTTGGTGGATTTACAACTGGTGGTGGGCGTGCTATTTTCTCCATCATAACCATCATACAGTTCATGTTTTCAACCTAACGCCTCATCTGTTCTGCTTGTTGCTCCACCAATGCCCTTAATTTTGCTACTTTCCCATCGGTCCTTTCGTCTACCATTTCGATGTTACCTTCCCTTCTTACTAACCTTGATGTGGGACCTCTAAACCAGACCGTGCCCGAACTTGAATCTATTTTTGCCCTACAAAAGAATTTTAATGATTTTCAAAAACTTTTTGTTGTTTCTTTTTATCATAATTTTATTTTCAAAAGATACCTGGTGAAACTTTTATGAATGGTTCATATGTCACACGGATGCAATGCATGTGTGCGTGTGTGCCTACTCTATATGCAAAAGAAAGGAAAATTCTAACCCTAACAAATAGACACATAGGCATTTAAGATCCTCACTCATGTTAAATGCATCGATTTCTCCTTTCATTGTGATCCCCACTACCCTTTTTTTGAAGTTTGATCATTGTAAAAGACTTTTTTTTAAAGTCATGATTAGATAAGGAATGTTTACAAAGATTATCAATTTTGTAAACTCATTTATTTGAAAAGCACTCCTTTAGAAAACAACATATATCTCAACAGTGATTGGTTTGGAACAATAGTCAAAGGGAACTTCAAAGATTTTCGAAAGTATGATTTTCAAGATAACCTTGGGGTATAAAATCTTATTTTGCTCACAAAAATGGATTTAAAATTCAATGGGTAGAGGGACCACATGATCGGATTATCACCATATTTTTCATGAATTCAGATGCGTACAAGGTCAATGATGCTTTAGTTAACAAGACATAAGAGATGTAATCTTACAATAAAGTTTCAGCATGTTCCCAGATATCACAGGACATGAAGAGGAATTGCTTTAAAAGTGATTAAAAGTTTGCATATCTTATTTTAAGTGAACATCGTCATCATCTCAAGTAATCCCCTCCGGGCTTACAGGATCCTCTAGCATATAAATCCTAAATAAGAATTTATTTCCTAAGATTGAAAGGTTCTAACAGAAGCTATTATACAAAGGCTAGGTTTTGGTCAAATAAGGGACCCTTGACACACATCCGATAGGATGCTTCATATACCAAATCATGGTATAAGATCAAGGGTGAATACACAGTCCCATGATGACTTGACTAACTGGGTTCCCCCGAGCCTCCAAGGTCATAGTTCCGTGCAATCGACTGGCTAGACATACAAGTGTAATGCAACGGGCACACCAAAATTAATTATTTGATTAAAGGGATGCTTTCAAGTCTAATCCTCAAGTGAACCCAAAATTAGGAATTCTACTCTGTGAAACCAGAGATTCTGGGTTCGATCCCTAGAAGAGTCGCCAGATTGTGGATATCGCATTTCTTCTTACCCACAGTTTTTATAAAAATCTTTTTCAATTTCAAAATACAAAACACGAGTCGCCACTTAATTTTTAAAAGGAAAATTTAAAAATCCATTTTAAGGCAAACTGATCTTTTTGAAAACTAAAGATTTCTAGGTCCGGGGATTATGGAATGAGAGGGGAAGGAGCCCGACAGACTAAAACACCCCCTCTCATCCTAGCCTCTACTCAACATCATTTTAATCGAATTATTAATCTAAATGTGCCCTCAACTAATACATATGTATAATTATACATTACAAAAGCATGTATAAAGGGTGTAAGATTGTAAATGATAAAATATCATTCAAAATCTTATAATTCCAAATAGCAAGCAAGATGGTATGCAAATAGGGAATTAGAAAACTTACCCAGGATCCAGCTACGAATATTAAATGTGCAATGCATATAAGTAAAAATAAAACCTAAGAAATGGTCTCTAATCACATATATACACATAAGGCAAAACCTAATTCTAAGTTGTCGCACATGGAGTCAAAAATCAATCAAATAAGGAAATAGTTAAACTAGAGAAGGGTTGAAAAATTATACCTCAATAGCGCGACAAAACAGAGGTTAGTCCACATGCTTTAGGTAGGACATAATATAAAATTCTAAATAACATTCTTAAAGTTCTATCAAGTATGAAAGAATTGACATAATTATGAATTCCTTCTAATTAGTTGGAAATGTATCACTTCTACAGATATACAAGTCTCAACTAGGTGCCAATGTAATGTATGTCCATGTAGAGATGGTGCAGTCCCAACATGATCATAAGGAACTCACAATTTGGTTCAATTAAGCACAATTTAATCCTAACACAAAATGGGTTCAAATTACAAGTATCAATCTATATAGATGAATGTATAGGATACATGAATATGAACAAGAGTAAGCTATGAACTATTCATTGATTTGGATCATTTAACCTCTGGATTTAAGTTTAACTAATCATTATTAAAGAATGGTTTAAACCCTAGGTCATAAAAAAGGTCATTTGAACCATTATTTACAAAGTTTGTCAAATCTGTCACAAAATTCTAAAAATTACAGAGAGCAAATCAGAACTTAAAAAGGAGAAAAAGCATGATTCCCATGGTTTGATGTCAATGAATTTTGAACTCAAGATGCCTCTGCGAGTTTAGTTTTTAACCCAAAAAGAAAAATTAAAGATCAACGGTTCAATCTCTGGGAATTGGACAAACACTAGAAATCACTCAGAAACTTACAACTCTCTGTTCAGAGTTTTTGTACGATTTTCTAAAAATAGTAAATAAATCTGAAAGACTCTGATCTTTTTAGGAGATCTCATTAACACATTAAACTTCATAGAAAAAAATATTTAAAGTCAAGAATGCTGGGACTACACCAAGCCACCAAACTAAACCACCTACTATGTGTAAGCCAAACTCTACACACCAAACCACCTACTATGTAGAAAGAGACACACATGTATAAAATTAAATAAACAATACAATACAATACAAACATTGCCCACACAGATTCTCATAAAAATGGAATAACTCATTTTATTGAATGAATAATAAATCAACTACATAAAGCATGACTTTTAGTATAAACCCCTAACAATTGACACTTTCCAATTGGTTTCATTCAATTCCAATGGTCCATTATTTAGCTAAAAATCTTTGATCAAGGGTGGTTTATGAACTCACTGCACCATCGTCAAGTTCACCTTTATTTCTTAACTCTAACTTATCAAGCCATGAAGTTTGGCTTAACTCAAACTACTTCTCCTCCCATTTGATGGTCATTGGAGGCTAAGGTGATGAGAACATGGCGGCTAGCACAAGGTGGAATGCGGACCCGAACCACGTGCCAATTGGTCCGGTTACAAGGGCGCGAGCAAAGCGGTTCAAGGACAATCTCAATGGGCTGGTTCAACAAATTTGGGTTAAGACTAATCTGAGTGGCCCAAAGGAGGATACTAGTGATCCACAAGGCTGGGTGTCCATGATTCAAGCTCTAGAATAAATTATAGGCTTGCATGCCAACTTAGGGATTTTTTATATTCATTAGTTTCCTTTTATTTTAGTTTTGGGATGAATTATATTGGACCATAATATTTCGTAGGCTTAAAAGGGCCCAACTTTAAGCCTCAGCTATTTAAACAGTTTTAGGGTTTGTAATATTCGGTTTTGATCATTAATAATATTGTGAGAGTTTTCTCTTTGGTTCTTTGAAGAACTATTCGAACTTATCAGATTTACTCTGTGGCGTTCATACCTGGACTTATCAATCAAGTTTTCCATTCTTGATTGTGGCGTCTTCATCCTTTATACCAAGGTTCGCATCTGTTATAGGTGTTGGGTCGCGGTTTCCATTGAATCTGACAGTAGAACGGTCCGAGACATTAATCGTGTTACGGGTTTCGTCACATTATTGGCGGGGTTCGTATCAGTTGGTATCAGAGCACAGTTCTAGTCTCAGGTTTATCATATCTTTTTCGTTTCTGTTCTTATTCGTTTCTTCTGGTTCTGTTCTTATTCGTTTTTGTTTCTGTTCGTTTTCTTATTCGTTCTCGTTTCTGAACCGTATAAAAAAAAAAAAAGGTGTTCGATTACGATCTGGAATTTTGTGTTTAGGGTTTGCGAATCTGATCTGTGATTTGCCCTTGTTACTTCGTGTTTGTTCATTCTCGTGATCGTTGTTATTCTGGGTTTTTTTTTTCTTCTTGGAATTAGGGTTCCTGAATCAGATACGTGAACTGTGAAGTCTGCCTGATTATTCAAGAAAAAAAAAATACAAAAAAAGAAAAAAAAGAGAAAAAAAAAAAAAGAAAAGAAAAGAAAAGAAGAGAAGAGAAGAGATCTGTAGGGGAGGAAAAAAAAAAATAGAGTACAAAAACTCGGCTTAAAATTTTATTTTTGTTTTGTGATATTTGGGGTCTAAGGAGTCCGAATCGGACCTTACTCCATAGTGCGAAATTTTTTTTTTCCGGAAATTCTATTTTTTTTTTGTGCTTTTGGAAACCTAGCCATCCGCGTTCTTTTTTAGTCGTGCTTTCAGCGTCCAAATTTGATTGGTCTAGTTTGGGTATGGATTGTTACTGAGAAATTCTAGTCATTGTTTGAGCAGTTTCATAAGAACCGAGTGAGAATTACTACGAGTGGAAAAAGGCAAGAGTGGTGAGCACATAAGAGGGTAAAAGCCAAATTGATTTTCAGTTTAAACACGAGTGAACTTGAGTGATACATCCTAGTTGAGTGAAACACGTGAGCGAGAGTTGTGAGGTCCTGTATATATATTTTTTTTATCTAATCTTTGTTTTGCAGCGAAATATGGCCCATAAAGACGAAATTAATGCCGGGGAGGTTTCGGGAGAGACTGATCAGAAACTACTATTGGAGGCATTAATGGGTGAAATGAGGAGGGTATTGAGGACAGAGATGGAACAAGTTCATGAACGGATAGATAGAGTAGAGAATGCACGTGTGGAGCAGCCACAAAACAATGCTCCTCATGGACGTAGAAGAGAGAGAGTTCAACCGAGGGGAGTGAGAGTTGAAGAAGAGGAGTATTTTTGGGGAGACTTTGACGAAGAAAATGATCAGGAGTCAATAGATAATCATAGGAGATATGGTGGTCGGGGTAGAGAAGTTAGGTTTAGAGAAGCTAGGAACCGGGAAGATAATAATTTGGGTAGTATTAAGATGAAGATTCCTTCGTTTCAAGGGAAGAATGATCCGGAAGCCTATCTAGAATGGGAGAAGAAGGTAGAATTAGTATTTGATTGCCACCATTACTCTGAGGCTAAGAAGGTAAAACTTGCTGCCATTGAATTTTCTGACTATGCTATCATTTGGTGGGATCAATTGGTATTGAATAGGAGAAGAAATAGGGAGCGTCCAATAGAGACATGGGAGGATATGAAAACTGTGATGAGGAAGCGGTTCGTTCCAAGCTATTATTACCGAGAGTTGTACAACAAGTTGCAAAGTTTGAGGCAAGGTAATAGGAGTGTGGAAGAATATTATAAGGAGATGGAAGTAGCTATGATTCGAGCGAATGTAGAGGAAGATCGAGAGGCTACAATGGCTAGATTCTTAGTTGGGTTGAATCGGGAAATTGCCAATGCAGTGGAATTGCAACACTATGTTGAGTTGGAGGATATGGTACACATGGCTATTAAAATTGAGAATCAACTCAAGAGGAGGGGCAGCAGCACACGTCCAAGCCAAAATCCAAGCCAAAATTCCAATACATCCGCTTGGAAACGAAATAATTGGAAAAGAGATGAGAAGCAGCCTTTGGTGAAGCCAAAAACTGAGCAAAAACAAGAGGTGGCCAGCCATGGAAATCAAGGTAAATCCGATTCGTCTACTTCTCGGAACCGTGATATTAAGTGTTTTAAGTGCCAAGGTAGGGGACATATAGCTAGCCAATGTCCGAACAAGAGAGTTATGGTGTTACGAGATAATGGTGAGATTGAAACCGAAGATGAAGATGACAACGAATCTGTGCCACCATTGGAGGATGCCGATGATGAAGAGTACGCTGCCCAAGGGGATTTGTTAGTGGCAAGGAGAGCTCTAAATATGCAGGTTAAGGAAGATGATGAGGCACAACGGGAGAACATCTTTCATACGAGATGTCATGTCAAAGATAAGGTGTGCAGTGTGATCATAGATGGGGGGAGTTGTACTAACGTTGCTAGCACAACTTTGGTGGAGAAATTAGGGCTGCCAACAATCAAGCATCCACGACCTTATAAATTGCAATGGCTCAATGATAGTGGTGAAGTAAGGGTAACTAAACAGGTGTTAGTTTCTTTTCGTATTGGGAAATATGAAGATGAAGTTTTGAGTGATGTGGTTCCGATGCAAGCTGGACACTTGTTGTTAGGGAGGCCATGGCAATTTGATCGACGTGTTAAGCATGATGGTTTCACAAATAAATACTCGTTCGTGCTTAATCAAAGGACAATCACCTTAGTGCCTTTGACACCGAAGCAAGTTTATGAAGATCAAGTGAGGTTGCAAAGGGAGAGTGAACAAAAGAGAAAGAGTGAGAAAAATGAGAGAGAAAAAGAAAAGAAAAATGCAGCCATTGAGGGAAAATTAGAGGGAAACCAAAAAAAGAATTTTTATGCAAAAGCGAGTGAGATCAAACGAGCGTTGTTTTCAAATCAGCCTATGATTGTACTTTTGTACAAAGAGGCATTTTTAAACACTAAACCAAATTGACTCATCTTTGCCTAGTTCTGTTGTTTCTCTTTTGCAGGAGTTTGGTGATATCTTTTCCGAGGAGGTTCCACATGGTTTACCCCCTATTCGAGGGATTGAACATCAAATTGATTTTGTGCCCGGTGCTACCATTCCAAACCGACCAGCCTATAGAAGCAATCCTGAGGAGACAAAGGAGCTACAAAAGCAGGTTAGTGAGTTGATGGAAAAGGGGTACGTAAGAGAAAGTATGAGTCCATGCGCCGTTCCGGTGATTTTGGTTCCTAAGAAGGATGGGACGTGGAGAATGTGCGTTGATTGCCGAGCCGTCAACAACATAACGGTAAAGTATCGACACCCTATTCCTCGTTTAGATGATATGTTAGATGAGTTGCATGGTTCTTGTATATTTTCTAAGATTGATTTGAAAAGTGGGTATCATCAAATTAGAATGAAAGAAGGTGATGAATGGAAAACTGCATTTAAAACAAAATATGGTTTGTATGAATGGTTAGTTATGCCTTTTGGATTAACTAATGCTCCTAGTACTTTTATGAGATTGATGAACCATGTTTTGCGTGCTTTCATTGGAAAATTTGTAGTTGTTTATTTTGATGATATCCTGATTTATAGCAAAAACTTGGAAGAGCATTTGAAGCATTTAAAACTTGTGTTAGATGTGCTTAGAAATGAAAAGTTGTTTGCTAACCTAAAGAAGTGCACTTTTTGCACCGATAAGCTTGTGTTTCTTGGTTTTGTTGTGTGTGCACAAGGAATACAGGTTGATGAAGAAAAGATTCGTGCTATCCAAGAATGGCCAAGCCCATCTAGTGTAAGTAATGTGCGAAGTTTTCATGGTTTTGCTAGTTTTTACAGGAGGTTCGTGAAAGACTTCAGTAATATAGCTGCACCGATAACCAAAGTCATCAAGAAAAATGTTGGGTTCAAATGGGGGGAAGAGCAAGAGAAGGCATTTCAATTACTCAAGGAGAAGTTAACTCATGCACCTTTACTTGCTTTACCTAACTTTATAAAAACTTTTGAAATTGAATGTGATGCTTCAGGTTTAGGTATCGGCGCCGTGCTTATGCAAGAAGGAAGACCGATTGCATACTTTAGTGAGAAGTTAAGTGGGGCTGCCTTAAACTATCCCACGTATGACAAAGAGATGTATGCATTGGTTCGAGCTTTGGAGACATGGCAGCATTACTTGTGGCCTAAAGAGTTCGTGATTCACACCGATCATGAGTCTTTAAAGCACCTTAAAGTCCAACACAAGCTAAACAAGAGACATGCACGATGGGTTGAATTCATTGAGACGTTTCCATACGTCATTAGATATAAACAAGGTAAGGAGAACATCGTTGCCGATGCACTTTCTCGAAGGTACATTCTAATCTCTACTCTTGATGCTAAGATTCTTGGTTTTGAGCATATTAAGGAATTGTATCCTTTAGATCTCGATTTTAGTGAAGAATTTGAATCTTGTGAAAAAACAGCCCATAATAAATTCTATAGGCATGAGGGGTTTTTATTTCGAGAAAATAAATTGTGCATTCCAACTTGTTCAGTGAGAGAGTTGCTTGTGCGAGAGTCACATGGGGGAGGGTTAATGGGACATTTTGGGGTAGTAAAAACATTAGCCGTTTTACAAGAACACTTCTATTGGCCACGCATGAAACAAGATGTTGAGAGAATTTGTGGTAGATGTGTCACATGTAGGCGAGCGAAATCTAGAGTACAACCCCATGGCTTATACACACCTCTTCCAATTCCTAGTGAACCATGGATTGATATTTCAATGGATTTTGTGTTAGGTTTACCTAGGACTAAACACGGTCGAGACTCAATTTTTGTGGTTGTGGATAGATTTTCCAAGATGGCACATTTTATTCCATGTCACAAAACTGATGATGCTTCACATGTTGCTAATTTGTTCTTTAAGGAGATTGTGAGATTACATGGTATGCCTAGAACCATTGTTTCGGATAGAGATGCTAAATTCTTGAGTTACTTTTGGAAGACCTTGTGGTGTAAGTTGGGGACTAAGTTATTATTTTCTACTACTTGTCATCCACAAACTGATGGTCAAACTGAAGTAGTAAATAGGACTTTATCTACTTTGTTAAGGGCTATTATTAAAAAGAACATCAAAACATGGGAAGAATGTTTACCACATGTTGAGTTTGCTTATAATCGTACTATCCATTCTGCTACTAAATTTTCACCCTTTGAAATTGTGTATGGTTTTAATCCTTTAACTCCTTTGGATTTATCTCCTTTACCTGTGACTGAGCGTGTTAATTTAGATGGAAAAAAGAAAGCAGATTTTGTTAAGCAGATTCATGAGAAAGCAAGGCTCAATATTGAGCGAAGAACGGAGCAATATGCAACGCAAGCTTACAAAGGGCGACGCAATATCATCTTTGAACCTGGAGATTGGGTTTGGGTACACATGCGAAAAGAAAGATTTCCAGCACAAAGGCGTTCTAAATTGCTTCCCCGAGGCGATGGTCCTTTTCAAGTTCTTGAGCGCATCAATGACAATGCCTATAAGCTAGAGTTGCCTGGTGAGTATAATGTTAGTACTACTTTTAATGTTGCTGATTTATCTCCTTTTGATGTAGGTGATGATTTGAGGACAATTCCTTTTCAAGAGGAGGGGAATGATGAGAACATGGCGGCTAGCACAAGGTGGAATGCGGACCCGAACCACGTGCCAATTGGTCCGGTTACAAGGGCGCGAGCAAAGCGGTTCAAGGACAATCTCAATGGGCTGGTTCAACAAATTTGGGTTGAGACTAATCTGAGTGGCCCAAAGGAGGATACTAGTGATCCACAAGGTTGGGTGTCCATGATTCAAGCTCTAGAATAAATTATAGGCTTGCATGCCAACTTAGGGATTTTTTATATTCATTAGTTTCCTTTTATTTTAGTTTTGGGATGAATTATATTGGACCATAATATTTCGTAGGCTTAAAAGGGCCCAACTTTAAGCCTCAGCTATTTAAACAGTTTTAGGGTTTGTAATATTCGGTTTTGATCATTAATAATATTGTGAGAGTTTTCTCTTTGGTTCTTTGAAGAACTATTCGAACTTATCAGATTTACTCTGTGGCGTTCATACCTGGACTTATCAATCGAGTTTTCCATTCTTGATTGTGGCGTCTTCATCCTTTATACTAAGGTTCGCATCTGTTATAGGTGTTGGGTCGCGGTTTCCATTGAATCTGACAGTAGAACGGTCCGAGACATTAATCGTGTTACGGGTTTCGTCACATTATTGGCGGGGTTCGTATCATAAGGACACTCATACTTATAGATTTCAATGGAGTATGGAGAAACTTCATGAATCTCAAAATAATAAACCTAATCCATGGAGATAGGTTTAGACTCATTGACTAAACATACTAGTATCAACCTTAATCCTCTTACAAATCTTGAGTTTATAAGAAGATTAAAGGATTTCAAGTCTAAGGATTCAAGTAAGGCATTGAAAGTCTTATGAATCCTAAGAGATGATTATAATCAAAAAGAACAAGGAAACCAATACTCAAGTAATATCTAAGTTAATTTCATGATTATATTTAACCTTAGACCTTAGATTACTTTGATCCAAACCAGTGAAATGCAAGTTCAATCACAATATTGGTGGTGTGCAGAAATGAGGTGGGAAGGGTGTTTTTGAGAATGTGTAAAAGATCCTAAAAGATTCTAATATTGTGATTGAACTTAAATTAAGATTAATTAGTCTAGAGTTTACCTCTAACTATCCTCACCTCTTAGTTTTTTTTTAAGGTCTTTCAAAGGTAGTTCAAGCTCTCTTTCTTCTAATTCATGCAACTTCTTCCTTAAACTCCTCTAAAACTTGCTCCTAATTGTGTTTAGAGAATTTTAAAGAGGTTTTAAACAAAGAGAATCAAGATGAGGTTTTAAGATTCAAAATTCCAAGTCCTTTGTAATGGGATATTCATCCCCTATATATAGGAAAACTTTGGAGGGTTATTTTGGTAATTTTATAGTACAAACCCTAATCCTGGATGTCCTTTTGAAGGTGCAAAATGTACTATTTTAAAGCTGGCAGACGCAAAAATGCGGCACTCAACAGAGATGGAAGCGGCACTCAATAAGTACCGGAACGACACTCACTGATTGCTGGCGTAGCATTCACTGAATACCGATGCGGCACTCAATGAATGTCGCGGACTACTCTGCGAACTGCCGTCTTTTCTGGAATTCTGATTTTTGCGGATTTGATGTATTTTTGCGGCTATCATGGAACGCCGTTGAGGCACTTACTGACTGCCATACGACAATCAAAGAGTGCCGCAAACTGTGTCGTGTGCCATTTACTTCGATTCTCTACTTTTCTTCTTTCTTTCTTTTTGTTTCAATTACAGAGCCTTTCAAAGAGCTTGAATCAACTATAGAAGTCCTAGATTAGTCAGACATTGTCATCATCAGATCTAGAGGTAACACTCCCCTTAAATTAACGTTTGGTCAAAATTGGGGTGTCTATAATACCCCACCTTCCCAACTCTATAGTATGACCACATATTGGCCATTCTCTGTATGGGGTATTGATATTATTTGTGAAATAGTTCCAAAAGCATCCAACAGACACTGGTACATAATCGTGGCAATTGATTATGTTACTAAATGGGTAGAGACGGTGTCATATGCGACCTTGAAGGTCAAAGATGTGGTAAGCTTCATCCAGAAGAATATAATTTGTAGATATGTGGTTCCGATTGAATTTATCTTTGATCACGGCAGTCACTTTCAAGGAGAAGTCATCCCACTTCTGGAAAAGTATAAGATTACCCACCATCAATCTTCTCCTTATAGGCCACAAACGAACGGGGTGGTAGAAGTTGACAACAAGAATGTTAAAGCAATCCTATAAAAAACAACAGATACATATAAGGATTGGCACGAGAAACTGCCATTCGCATTGTGGGGATATCGGACTTCCGTAAGGTCCTCCACAGGAGCTACACCGTGTGGACACCGGCATTTGGGTGTACTCATTTCACTTTTTCAAAACAAAAAAAAGAGTCGCCAATTAATTTTAAGGAAAAAAATTAAGAAACCATTTAAAATCTACTTTTCTGCAAAAACCAGAGATTTCTAGGTTCAGGGACTATGGAGCGAGAGGGGAAGGAGCCCAGTGGGACTAAAGCACCCCCTCTCATCCTATCATAGATAGGCCTGTAGTCACCATCCTCTAATTTAATTGAAAAGTTTATGTGTGTGCCAATTAATACATAGATATAGATATACATAGCACAAGTAGGTCGAAAGGGTTGTAAGATTGCTAAAAAAGGCATCCATAATCAAATAAGTTCAAATAGCTCACAATATGCAATGCAAAAAAGAATGAGAGAGCTCATCGAGATCCTGTTGTGATAGGGAAACGTGTAGTGCAAGCATAAAATAGAATACCCTAAGACAAGGTTAAATAACATAAACATATAAGGCATCAACCTAATCTAAGGTATCACACATGAAGTCGCAAATTCAATTAAACAACTAAGGCAGAATAAAATAGAAGGGAAAATGAGAAATTGCAACATTCCTATGGATATACGATTCTCAACGGGAAGGCCAAAAGAGGCCTTAACCTAGAGCTGACATAATGTCTACAAAGGAGTGGCATGACCTCAACGTGATCGGAAAGAGTTCTAAACTAAATTAACACATCAAAACTCACTATCACAATTTATGCTCTAACATTCCTAGAACATGATAACCCAGATGCATGATAATAGACATGACATGAGTCACTTGATTTAGATCATTGTATCTCTGGATTTAGGTTCAATTATTCATAATCAAAGCATGTTTCAAGCCTTAACCCTTCGAAAGTCATTTGGATTCAAATTAGCAAGGTTCATCAAAACTGCCTCAGGAATTCAGAAATTACAGAACAGAAACATAAAATTCCAAAATTGGAAAACTCTAGTTCTCATGGTCTGATCTGGATGAATTTTACATATAACATGGCTCTATGAGTCTAGTTTCTATATCAAAAACAAAATTAAAGATCACATGGCTCAAACTCCAGTAATTGGCCTTAGATCAGAGGTCATTCACATTTTGCCAACCCTCTGTCTAGCAATCTTGTATGATTTATTAAAAATAGTAAATTAACTTTAAACCCTTTGAGTTTCTTGGGAAATCTCACTATAACACCAAAGTTTATTGGAAAAATACTTTGAAACCTGAATAATGCAATTAAGGTTCTGATCTATTCATTTTCAAATGGGTTCACTATTCTAGAATTCTGGGCAAAGAGTGGTAAGTTCACAATATCTATGATCAAACCTTCAAGATCACATAACTGAGGTAAAATAAAAAAAATGCAGTGGAAGATCTATGAGGTAGGAACAAATTTCAATTGGTCTCATTCAAATGCAGCGGATCATGATTTAACTAAAAATCCTTGACCACAGATCGTCATTGAAATCACTGCACCATTGATGAATTGGTTTTCATAACCCAAAATCAAGCTAAACCTAGAATTTTATAGAGAATTTAGGCTTAGTGCAACGATAGTCAATACAAGAGATACCCATTAACCATGAGGATTCTGTGGATTTAGCCTTGAAAAAGCTCTAATGTAGATCTCATGAGAGAATCTAGAAGTAGGCTCTAAGGTCTTACTCAACCCTATGAGAATGAACTTACCCTCTCGAATTCTCTTGAATCTAATAAATCAAATCATTGAAACAATCAAAATCTCTACCTAATTCCTCTCCCAAGTTGATGATCCTTGAGGATTGAGCACTCAACTTCCATGGAATTCAATGAAACATGGAGAGTTCATAAGCTCCAAATGGATGAACCAAAGTCATGAGCATAGGCTTAGATCCATAGATCATTCATAGATATTATTTAGATCATCTCTATTCCTCATATAAACATGAAATTATAGAAAATTAGAAGATGGAATCTCAAGGAATTCAAATGGAACATTGAATGTTCCATGAACTTCAAGAGAAGAGGTTTTCCGAAAAAAACTTCAAGAGAAGAGCATGAGATAGAAGAGATGAAATCAATACAAAATTGGATGATCCATGGTTAGATTTCGATTGAAAACATATTTTATATAAATCATATGATCATTTAGATCCAAATCAACAACAATTCATGAGAATTCTATCACAATTTGAATATGTAGTGTGTGGAGAAAGGAAGAAGAAGAGACTTTGTAAAATGTATGAAATCTTAATCTACAAATTGTGATTGAATTGAAGTAGAACATGATATATGATGAGAGTATTACCTCTGAATTGCCTCAGATTCGCATTGGTTTAGTTGAATTTTGAAGATCTTCAATGCTTCTTCTTGCTCTACTTCAAGCTTCCATGGCTCAAGCCAATTTTGATCCAATTTGGGTAGAGTTTATCTTGTTTTTGGATACTTTTCTCTTTATAAAACTCTCTGGAAATCACTCACAAAAGCTCACAGTTTAATTCAATCTCTAGGGTGAAGATCAAGTTGCTAACCCCTCAAAATGAGATAAAATAGGTTTTTATAGACTTTGATTTTCTTAGTGACTAAGATAAGGGTAGATAGGTCAATTTTGGAATGGTAAGAGCATAGTTTGCATAACCTAATGGTAGTAAACAAGTACAAAAAAAATGACATCATTTGGTGCAATCAATTTATCAAAAATCCCATTTAAAAGTCATATGAAAGGGTGATTTCACCAACCGCGACACTCGGTGAAGCCAAAATGGCACTCAGTGAGTGCCGTAGCGGCACTCGCTGACTACCGCATTGGCACACGTCGACTACTGCATCGTCGCCCCATTTGTTGGCTCTTCCCTATTCATTTTCAAAAACTTTGAAAATTCATAACTAATTCATTTTAACTCCAAATATTACGAATCTTAAACTGTTGGAAAGGTATTGGAGTCTGGTATTTTATAAAAATGGTTTGAAAACCATAAAAATTATTTGGGACCATTTTTCCATTGAAGAACCATTTTACATTGATTTTGCTTGAAATGAGTATTTTTAACTTCTGACTCTTTCTAGCGCAATTCCTTTGATCAAAGGGATATTCCAAGGACGCTTCCATGTTTTGGTATATGTTTTTACACCTTAATCCAAAAAGTGTCATTCTGGGGGTATTATTGGTCACTTTGGCTTTGAAATCAGTGGGCTTTTAGCTATGAAGCTTTTCGAAGAGCATGCTTCATCATCGAGGATTTTGAATTCTATTAGACATTAACATTATTGATTTTGGAGGTAATTCCCCCTAGGTTCGATAGTTCAGTCAAAATTAGGGTGTCTACACAATATACTCATTGGTTTACAGGAAGCTATTCTTTCAGTTGAGGTGGAGATACCAACTCTTAGGGTCTTGGCAGAATGTGAAGTAACTGAGCTTGAATGGATACAGGGGAGGTATGAGGAGTTGGTATTGCTCGATGAGAAGAGATTGGCTGCATTAAATCATACTCAGGGATATCAAAAACGGATAGCTCATGCTTTCAACAAAAAGGTCCGCCCAAGGAAGCTTGCTCAGGGTGACCTGGTCCTCAAAGAACTTAAAGTCTTGTTTATGATCCTAGAGGAAAATTCAAACCCAACTGGGTCGGACCATAAGTCATTAAGACTCTCCTTTCTAGAGGAGTTGCCTACCTTATGGACCTAGATGGAGTTGAATTTAAAAAGCCAATCAACATAGATCACCTTAAAAAATATTTTGCTTGAGCCCTTCTCTTTCAAAACATCCGATATCGCTGAACTACGCTTGACCTGACTCCCATTCGGGGATACATAGGTAACCTGCTCAGTTCAGTCATTAAATAATTGCCTAAATAGCACCTTTCTTCAAGCCTTAGCTAAACTACTTTGGGCCTGGTACCCACTTGAGGATAAGTAGACAGGCCTCGCAAGGCCTTCGGTCCATGAAAGCCCAAAAAATCCAAAACTCTTGATGAATCCTTGTGTCTTGAGTTTCTCTATCCTAAAATAGGAGCAAATTTGCATTTGCCCAGTACCATATCAAAGCTCTATTACTAGGGGCAAACTTCATTTGCTACCCAAAGACCAAAACATATGTCCTCACCCATCTCTAGATCTCCTGGCTATTGAAATGAGCACTTTTTATAAATAAATAAGAATTCATGGTATAAAATGATTAAGATTCCAAACAACATTCAAAGCAAAGTAATAAAGGTCGAGAAAAGACATTAGAAGGAAAATTTTTATAACTCTGAGATTGATTGAAAGAGCAAACGCTTTGATTGAACATGTTAGAACATTTCTCATACAAAGTCATTTTGTGGAAGCAAAATTATTTAACATTTAGAAAGCTCAGTAAAAGTAGACAGGGTTTGTCAGGATTTTCGTAAAAGCTCATTCTCCCTGTATTTGAATTTTTTTATATCTATGTTTGTCTATTTCTAGGTAAGGGTCTAGATCTCCAGCATGTACTCAGCAGTAGGAATAATAAAAACAGGGATCCTTTGGAAAGGAGCAGCTATCGTCTCGTGCCAAGCCCGGCAAAAGTCTTCATCGTGAAGGGCGCATAACTGAACTCCTCTTGAAATCTGTAGCAACATCCTTAGGAACGTCTTGGAGAAGTCCATGCTGAGGAACCAATCGACCCAGGATATAGAAGGTAGTGGCATGCAAACTAGGCAGCCAAACACCAGGACGTCCAGGCAGTCATACTATGACAGAGCAATAAACCCACCAAGGATGGATCCAACAGATATACTCAGAAGAAAGGCTATATAGCCAAGCTATCGAAGTATCAGCAGAGTGGAATAGGTGGTTATAGACACCCCGATTTTGACCGACCATCGAATTCAAGGGACTATTACCTCTGAAATCGATGTTGACAATGTCCGATGAATTTTAAGGTTCTTTAAAGGTGATTCATGCTCTTTTGAAAGCTCCTCGATCTCAAAAGTTATAAAATTCAAGAGAAAAGGGAAAAATGACAAGGTGTTCAGGATATTTCGTGTGTAAAAATATGCATAGGAGGTTACTATTTGTTAGTTCAAGAAATCAATGGAAAAAAACACTCAATAAAAAAATAAATATATATATATGACTCTCCTATTTTAAGAAAATGGATTTTGAAAAAATAATAAAAGAAAAGAATTTCAAAATTAAAGAAAAGAAAAAAAAACAAAAGGAAAAATAAACAAAAAATAAAAATAAAAAAATGAAAGAGAAAAGAGACGGCATACGGCGGAGCTGCCGGTACTCACTGAGTGCCACGATGGCAGTCAGCGAGTGCCGGACTGGCACTCAATGTGGACATGTCGGCAAGTGTCGCCAGCTGTAACAGTCTGTTTTAATTCAAATGCATATTGAATATCCAAAGATTCCATTGCACATGGATTTTACCCTGAACTTACTGAATTAACCCCTCCTAAATGGTCTATATAAAGAGATATACATCTCCATTGTAAGGGGTTGGACAATATGGAGGGAATAGAGAGAATTTAGAAAGAATTTAGATAGAGAAGCCATTAAAGAGAGCTTGAGTGCTTGAAGAAGAGCTTGACGACCTTCACAAAATAAGATAAATATGAGGTTAGAGGTAATTCTCCAATCTTAGTTATTTTTTATCTCAATTCAATCACAATCCATAGAATATCCTAGGATCATTACACAATTTTCAAAAAGTCTCTTCTAACCTCATTTCATCACACATCACTTGAATTGTGATTGAATTGTCATTGATATTTATTGGTTTGGATCTAAATAGCCATGGATTTAATGCGCAATAAGTTTTCTAAGAGAAATTTAACTTGGATCATCAATTTGGTTTAGAGTTCATCTCTCTTTGCTCATGCACTTCCCTTGGAAATCAATGGGATCTTTAATATCCCACTTGGATTTCTTTAGTTTGATCTCTTAATTTTCTGTAAATTTATGATTTATGAGAGAATTAAGATTGATTTTGACTATATTCATGTCCAATTGGTATATCAAAGTCTTATATTCATGACTTGGGTCTCCCAATTAGAAATTTCATGGAATCCTCTTCATATTCCATTTAAATTCATGAAGGTTAATGTCTCTAGTCTCCAAGGACCATTGATTTGAGAGGAGAATCAAATAAGATAAGTCATGATTCCTCAAGGATGTAGACACCTAATTTTGACCACACTCTCAGGATTTAGGGAGAACAACTTCTTAAAGATCTCGATGATGAAAAATACCTCGAAGAAGGTATCTCGGTTCCACACAACGAAAGTTCAGACTCCGAAAAGTGTTCTTGGAGCCCAAAGTACAGCTTTAGAGCCTAGATTGGTGTTTTTATCAAATTTGATTTTCAAAATATGCATATGATTTAGGGGGAAATGGTCATTAAGGTCTCATACGTGAATTTCAAGAGTCCAGTAGCTTAGTTTCAGAAAATCTTTCAAAATCGGCGCATGTAGAAACCTAATGGTGAAAAAGAGCACAAAAGAACTAAGAATTTTGGGAGACTTCCGAATTAACATTGATGATAAATTCCAATGAAAATTACTCCTGGGATATTTTTAAAATGGAAATCTTTCTTATACCTTTCCAAAGGCGCAAAAACAGGGGATTTCGGAGGCCAAAAATCACTTTTAAGA
Organism: Hydrangea macrophylla; assembly: GCA_033977485.1. Taxonomy (NCBI): domain Eukaryota; kingdom Viridiplantae; phylum Streptophyta; class Magnoliopsida; order Cornales; family Hydrangeaceae; genus Hydrangea; species Hydrangea macrophylla. Next base: position 23,828,682 of record CM066993.1, read on the forward strand.
AAATTTGGAAGGGTTGTGGACATGAAATTTGACAAGGGAGGTAAGGATACACAAGGGAGCAAGAAAAGCAAGTAGAGGTAGTATCACATACTATATTTTCACATATGCTGTGGAAGGAAATAACCCAGAAACTTCGTTTGATCCCTGAATTTACCATTTTATCCTCTTTCTATGCATTGAAAGAAACCAAATCCTCCATACTGTAGACACCTAATTTTTACCACACTCTCGGGATTCGGGAGAACAACCTTTTGAAGATCTCAATGATGAAAAATACCTCAAAAAAGGTATCTCCATTGTGCACAACGAAATTTCAAATTCCAAAAAGTGTTCTAGGAGCCCAAAGTATGCCTTTTGAGCCTAGAATTGTATTTTTCTCAAAACTAATTTCAAAACATGCAAATGACTTAGTATAAAATGCTCATTAAGGTCTCAGACATAAATTCCAAGAGTCTAGTAGCTCAATTTTAGAAAATCTTTCAAAATCGACGCGTATAGAAAGAAAACTATAAAAAAGAGCACAAGAATTCTGGGAGACTTCCGAATCAAAATTGATGAAAAAATCTTATGAAAATTACTCCTAGGATATTTTTAGAATGAAATTCAATCTTACAACTTTCCAATGACGTGAAAATAAGCGATTTCGAATGTCAGGCCCCGGAGTAAGCCAAAAATAGGGAAAATAAAATTTTTCCTTCATGGGTTCGTGGACACGTGACTAGTTTATTAACCGTTCTGTCCTTCTAACTCCACATGTTAAATCAATACGAGATTGCTAATCAAAACCATAAATGTTAACTTCAACTTAGCAGAGTATAAACATAGCAACGGAATTTAAACAATAATTAAAACCTCGAACTTATTACAAGGGTCATACTAAGCTTAATACATAAACTTAAAACACAGTAGCTAATAGTTCTTTCAGATCTCCAGCAAAGCCCTATCCTCCTTAACTCCATGTCACTGCATCTTGAGGTCCTCTATACCCAAACCTGCAACACTCTAGACATGGGAATGCCCAGGGCGTAACATGCCATCAGCTTTGGAACAAAGCTGAGTGAGAGTCTAACCGCACAATAATCAATATATACAAGCATCGCTCAACTCTAGCCATTGTTCTGTATCTCAAGATATGGTTAATCTCTAATCAAAAGACGCATTCTTTCATGGGCATAGTAAAGGTCTCCACAAAACATTTAACATATCATCTTATAGTAAATTCTCATTATTTTATCCATGTGTGTGCAAATGCATGATCAATACGACTGACTCACAACACCTTTCAAAAACACTTACTTTTCAAAACCATTTCTTTTCAAAAACAAATACTTTTCAAGACTATATCTTTTCAAAGCCAAATCACTTTGCTCATCAACTCAATCTCATCATTCAATTTCTCATCAACTTAATCTCATCATTCACTTCCTCTTTCTCATCTACTTGACTACACGCAGTGCATCAAGGATGGTAACATGCTTTTACAGTCACTATCTCATCTCTTTCTCATCACATCATATATGGTAGGCCACACCCGTCGTCTACATGGTGGGTCATATAATCAACTTATTCCCTTGATAGGCCGCCGAACGTCTTCATAGTGCATCTATCTGTAAATAATGGAATTGGCACATGGGGCTTCTTCAACCATGTGTATACTCTCACCGATCGTCTACACAGATAAGAAGTATATTAGAGCACCAGTCGGACATCTTCAACGATACATGGGATGTCTTCAACCATGTATGCACATCATCGGACGTCTTCAATGGCGAGAGGCATGCTAGGAACCCTAACCATCCATGTCCACCTAGCTCATCAGCTAGTGATCCATCAGATCCAATATTCACATCTCTTTCACATTCGTATATATCATCTCATTCACATTCTCATCAAACACTTATTTTCTCTCATACAATGCATGCTAACCCATGTCATGAAATGCACGTGTGTCCACTGCCGATACTCATATGCAAATCCACTTTCATTTCTCTATTCACTATTAACATGGCATGCATTATCTGCTCTGATTAACATTCATCGGAAAATGTGTAATTAACATCTTACAGCGGGAACATAACATATAAACATGGATCACATACATGGATTTGATACCAACAAGCATATAGATAAAACCCTTAACATGCTCACGTATGCTATAGCACTACCAAAACATACTTCACATAGCCATACATTTATTGGAATACATGTAGCATCATAAATCAACATATTACTGATACAAAACATCATTCAGATAACTTTTAGATATCTTATATTAATCTTATTAGCATTAGAGTGAGGTTAGGATACTCACCTCGAGTCACTGATACTCGAAAACAACTAACCATCAAGTTCTACAACAATAAACGGAAGAAACAATAATAAACTATGAGAACTAACTACAGGCGCGTAATGGTAATTTTATTGAATGAGGCTATAAACCTAAAGGTAGTGATCTACATATCATGCTAAGTCAACACACCATTAACTAGACTCAAATCAGAGTCCATCGCGCTTTACGAGATAAAAGGCAGGGCTTACTACGCTTATGCGGGCTCTAAAGACAGGATGTATTTCCAACCACGTCAAAAGGTCACGAAACTTAAGGAGAACGATCTAGACATTATTTTAAGACTCTAAGAACTGACCGCATATTTTCGGAGTCTTGGATTATTATTATTATGAAATATTGAAGATAAACAATACCAGAAAATTCCCGAAAGAGGATATAAATATATCTATATTGAGAAATCAGTACTGGAAAGTATTTTTAATAAATACTACATATCAAAATAACTACCAGTATTTTTTTCATAATTTTCGGAGCTCGTTTAGTATTTATAATAATTATTATATTAGCAAAATAGCTCCTTAATAATTATTAAAAATACTAGACTATAATGTTATACCTTTGTAATATATAACATAGTATAAAATATGACTAGGGACATATCCCTAATTTTTTCGAATTTATAAATACATATAGGTATTTATTAACTATTTAAATACCATTTAAAACTAATATTTATTATTTATATTAACAATATAAATATATAATATATAATATATTATATAATATAGTAATGATATACAGAATATACAGAATATTATATAATAATATTCTATAATATAAAAACATTTATAGTATAATTATAAACCATTTATAATAATTGAAACCATTTAAAATTAATTAATACTAATAATAATAATAATAATAATAATAATAATAATAATAATAATATCAAACCTGACGAGTACTGACCGGGACCAAATGGATCACACATATAGACTCACAACTGGACCCAAATGCATGATCCATTGGGTCAAACCTGACCCGACCGAATCCTAAACGGTCTACCTATATCCACTTACGAATAAACCCAAACTGAATACCCATTCGGGTTAGACTAACACGAACCTAAGACCCAACTACTCTAACAAACTAACCTACCCGTTAACCCATACCCATACCCGAACTTGAAACCAAACTAACTCAATTACATACACATCGCAACCCGCCCGTATGCCCGAAACCCTACCCGAACTAGACCCGGCGTCAAAATGATGCCATGTCACTTAAAAGACCCACGGGTTTTTAAAACCCGATCCAAGCCCAGATCCTTACCCAGTTCCAGACACAACCTAACATGTACCCAACGCGACCCTGACTCGGAGTGACTATACCGCTGCTGGCGAGGTGCGTTTTTTGTCAAAAATCTTCAAATCTCCATATCTCTCTCTCTCCATAAAAATGGATGAATCCAACACCAAACGGATCATCTGGGGATCCTCTACAACATACTAGGAGCTTAATCCTCGATTCATTGCTATTCAAACTAATGGATTATTCTTTCGACCAAAATCGAGAATAATGGCCTGCATGGCCACCAACATGAGCTCCATCTCAAAAACTGAACCTAGGGGAGTGTAAGGGGTCTAAGGGGGGTTAGAATGATGCAGCTTAGGGACTGTTTGGTTTGCAAAAACCAAGCTCTGGTGAGGAGCTTTAATGGCTGTCTGGGCTTAACCAAAGCACAAGGCTCTGTTTGGACAACATGCATGTGGTCCTAGGGATTCCTACATGACATGCAGATGGTCAAAAATACAATGTATGGTGTGGTTTATTTCAGATTGTCTCATATCACCCTATCTCTTCTCCTATCTTCCTCTTTCTCTCTCCTCTATGTCTCTGCATCTTCTTCAGTCTTCTACTCTGCTTGTGTGTGTGCTGTGTATGGAGAGGGTGATGCAGAGAGGCGTAGATAGGGGGATGTGCTTGTATACACCACATGAGACAATCCCATTTATGTTTTTGAAAGAGATCCACACCTACACACCCCCACCATAGCTGCCACCTCCCATTTGTGTCCACCACTTGATAATTCTCTCTCTTGCTATATTTGCACATGTGCTATAAAAAAAATAGCCCAGAAACTTCATTTGTCCCTGAAATGACCATTTTACTGTCTTTCTATGCATTAAAAGACACCCAAATCCTACAACTTTTGCCTATAAATTAGACCCCTCAGTCCCCGCTTTAAACCATCTAATACATGAAGGAAATATAGTAGAATACTCCTAACAATATAGGAGAACCCACCTAGAATTCATACTTGAAGTGAGTTGTGCTTGTGTTTTCTTGAATGGAAAATGAAAAAGTAAGAAAAACATTTTTTTTGTTTTCTTAAAAAGATAAAAAGAAGTAGTATTTTAGAAGATCTAAGCTAGATCATGAGTTGACATCTTTGCATCCTTTGCTTTGGAAGTTCAAGAACACTTGAAGGAGGAACAACTTTCTTCCAACAATTTTTGCATTTTTGATAGATCTTCAAGAGGTAAACTCTAAACTACCTCTTTAATCTACTAAGTTTTGTATATATGTATTTCTAGAACATGGATCTTCTTCTTCTTTTTGTTTTCTTTATACCTTTGCTTTAATTCTTCACACAACTTGCACAAAGATCCAAATTCTAGTTGATTTTGTTGATAAAATATGGCTTAGAGGTGCTATTTCCATATTTTTCTTCACTTTGAAGATGATGTGGGTTCTTTAGTTTTCTTTCCTCTTTTAGCAAAAAACACATGTGCACACACTTGAACTTGCATCAGTCTTTGCCTTTTGCTTTGAGTCTATGATGAAGATGTATACTTCCTTCTATGACTTTATATAAGTACGTGTACTTCTATTTCCTCTTTTGGGCATACCAACATGATAATTGCAAGTCCTTTAACCAACTAGTTTGGTGTTCTTTACCGAGAAAGGCATATTTGATTGGAAGTCATCTTAACTTCCTTATTCTTGATTTTGGTCTTTGCTTTAGAAAAAGGTCTTTGCAAAACAAAAGCGAAAATCTTTGAAAACTAAAGATTAATTTTTGGAAGAAAATATTTGAAAATAGCACTCTCCTGTAAAAAATGATTCTTTGGTAAAGAAAATTCTTTAAAACACCGATTCTTTATTCTCCAATAAAAGCAGAATAAATTATTTGACACAAACAGCATACTCCTTCTGCCTGGGGCAGAGCACCAAATAGCATATTGGCAAGGGCAAAGCACCAAATAGTAGATTGGTAAGAACAAAATTTAGGTAAAATCAGTTTAACCAGTCAGGATTGAGAAAATTGCATATGAGGAAGAGATGGAAGCTAGAATGACTACTATGCAAGCCTCTTTGGACCAGAACAGGGATCAGTTTGCTGCCATAATGGGCATGATGGAAAGGTTGAACAATCTACCTCTGCCGCCCTATCCTGCTCACCAAGAAGAAAAATGGTTTGGGGAGTCCGTTCTGCCAGGGACACCTATGTTGGACCAAGAATCTAAAGATAAGATAGCCAAGATTGACAAGCTGGAAACTATTATAAGAAAGAGCAAAGGGGTGGATGAGTATATGCTCGACATTGAAGGGCTTTGTGACACACCAAAGATAAAATTGTCGGATAAATTCAAAATGCCGCACATCGAATTCTTTGATGGGACTGGGAATCCAAGTACCCATTTAAAGCTATTTGTCGGAACACTGTACCCAATGGGTATAGGGCTTGAACAATTTCCTCTGCTATTCCAAAGAACCATATTCGGTGCTACGCTATCTTGGTATTTGACACTAGAATCCACTGTGGCTAGTGATTGGGAGTCATTGGCCAGAGCTTTCATTGCTCAATATTCCTACAATTAGGCATTTGATGTGACTATGAGAGATTTGGAAACCACAAGGCAAGAAGGTAAGGAGTCCTTTTCAGGATTTCTTACATGCTGGAGGAGAAAGGCTGCTAAGATGACTAGCAGACCCCTGAAAAATAACAAGTCTGCATGATCATCAAGAATCTACATCCAAAATACTTGGAAAGGTTGGAATTCCAATGCCTCACCACTTTCGAATAGCTGTTTGACATGGGGACGCTAATTGAAGATGCAATCTGTGATGGAAAAATCCGAAAAGATACTTAGTACAACCGATACAAGAAGCCAGAGAGGCCCACCTATCATCAAGCAGCCAATGTTAATGTTTTATCTCCACCACAGCCCTTTCACCAATTGAAGGATAGGTATCAAAACACCACCACAACAATAGGCAACCAGAATCAAGGGAAGAGAAAGAAACAAAGAGAATTCACTGATCTTGGTATGCCACTTTCCACTACTCTAACTAGAATGATAGAAAGGGGGCATTTGAAGAAGCTTGAGCTAAGGCCAGAGCCAAATCTACCCCCTCAAAACTTCCAAATCGATTTATACTATGACTTTCATTAAGAAAGGGGTCATAGTACAAATAGATGTTGGAGGTTAAAGCATAAAATTCAAGATCTTATCGAGAAGGGATTCATTGCTCCTCTGCCTGCCCAGCTAAATGTCGACAAGAATCCTCTACCGAATCATCAACAAGCACCACCTCCTCAAAATCTCAACATCATTGATTTTGAGGCAGGAAGATATGATCCTACAACATACATCACCCCATTGGACCAACCACCAATGGTTTTCCAAACCCATGAAGACACTCTGATATCCCTCTTGAAAGTTGAGGATGAGGAAGAGCTAGTAAAGGATGAAGAAGAAAATAAGGGATTTGAGATGGACATTGCAAATGGACATCTTATCCTCGAATGGTGGGACCCCAACAAGATCATTGATGTCATGCTCTGGAGTAAGCCAAAAATAGGGAAAATAGAATTTTCCTTTATGGGTCTATAGACACGTGGCTGGTTGGAAGTCGCTCGACTATCTTCAATAATATAATAACAAAATGCATAATAATATATGGCAAGTGACTAATTCAAATGCAATGATACTATATTAAACATTAGCAGTCTTAAGTCAACAATATATTACAGACCCAAATCGAAACATAAATAACATCACAAGCATTGTGATAACACTTGTCACTAATATCAAAAGCAATTGATTTATTACATCATAAGATAAAAGATGAAAAAAAAAGTCCAAGTAGGCCAATCTTCAACTAGCGAAGCCAGAATGATTAGAAGATGATTGAGGATTGATTATGAAGATAATGGATGGGTATGATTGACGATTATTGATGATGATGATGATGATGATAATGATAATGATGATTATGAAGATGTTGATGATGATGATGATGATGATGATGATGATGATGATGATGAGCTAATTCTAGATCCAAAAAGATTCTAATTTGGAGTCAATCTGTGACTCAGAGAATTGATTCTCTTTTTTTACAAAGATTTTGATTTGGAGTCAATCCGTGACTTAGAGAATTGATTTCACCAAAGTTCAAGAGTTTGCTAGCTTAAAGTGTTGATTTTTCAAAATCTGGGGAGTCCACGGACTCAAAGAATTGATTTTATAAAAGTGGGGAGTCCACAGACTCAAAGAATTGATTTCACAAAAATGGGGAGTCCTCGGACTCAAAGAATTGATTTCATAAAAGTGAGGAGTCCTCGGACTCAAAGAATTGATTCACAAAATTTGGGGAGTCCTCGGACTCAAAGAATTGATTTTTGTTTCAGAGATGGAAAGTACTCGGACTCAAAGAATTAATTTTACAAAAATGGGGAGTCCTCAAACTCAAAGAATTGATTTCACAAAAATAGGGAGTCCTCGGACTTAAAGAATTGATTTCACAAAAGTTTAAGAGTCTGCGAACTCAAAGAGTTGATTTCACAAAAGTTCAGGAGTGCGCGGACTCAAAGAGTTTATTTTTTCAAATTTTGGAGAGTCCTTGGACTCAACGAATTGATTTTACAAGGGGAGTCCTCAGACTAAAAAATTGATTTCACAAAAATTCAAGAGTCTGAGGACTTAAAGAGTTGATTTCACAATAATAGGGAGTTCTCGGACTCCAAGAGTTGATATTTTGAAATTTGGGGAGTCCGTGGACTCAAAGAGTTGATTTTTCAAAATTTGGGGAGCCTCAGACTCAAAGAATTTGAATGGAGTTGATGGGGTTACGAAGGGAATTATGCTGCCCTAGCGGTCTTTGGAAAGAATTATTTTCTGCATTTGCGGACCCTTTGGAAGAAACTCAATGATTGTGTCCAAAGAGGGAAGTCACCTTTGCCCCTAGTCTTGGACCTTTCTCATATTTCCACTTTAGCATTGTGTTGTGATAGTGTTTAAAACACTTGCTTGCATTGCTCTTGGGATGCTCATGATTACTTTTCAAATCTTTATTCATCATCCAAAACCCACGCATTTGAGACCATTATTGACTCATCAATGGAGGACATACTTAACAAAGGCAGTTACTCAAGATGACTGGCTTAAACTCTACATTCATTATGAATCAATGTGGTTTCATCTTGAATACTGTGTCAACTCACCTTTCATTTATTCATCGTCTTATCATAATAGTGCTTTGCTGATAAATCGAAATGTTGAAGACTTCTCCCTTTTGATTTAGCGAATTCTTTGCCCACCTAGAATGTGCTTCAAATTAGTGCTTTAGCTTATAGAATGAAAGGCACTCAAATTCAATCCATTCAAAACAAACTCAATTACTTGAGAACTTACCTCTGGCATAGAGGGATTTTGGCAAACAAAGTTTGCCCCTAGTTTGAACAAGGCTTAGGGGCTTGCATCTGGGATCACAGCAAATGAAGTTTGCCCCTGGTTTAGAGATATATATGTGGCTGCAGGAAAATCCAAGTTTGTTTGCCCCTAGTCTGAAGGAAGAAAACGAAAGGCGCAAAGGGTGTTGCTTATGGTTTAGAAATGGTTATGGACCGAGAACCTTGGGAAGTTCTCCTACTTATCCCTGAATGGGAATCAGATCCAAAGTAGTTCGGCCAAGGCCTGAAAGAAAAATACCATGAGATGGAGAGGGTGATGACCGAACCGAGCAGGTTACCTATGTATCCCCTAACGGGAATTAGGTCAAGTGAAGTTCAAGTACTCTGGAGGTCTTGAAAGAATAAGGCTTCAAGAATTTGTGGCTTTTTGAGCCATTTTTCCATATGGGTCCAATGAGTGATCTATCTTTGGCAGATTTTTTAGAACTGGTCTTGTGGTAGTCTTTGAATAAGATGATTAGAACATGAACTACTTCTCCATTTTATTCTCTTCTTTTCTTTTCTTTTCTTTTCTTTTCTTTTCTTATTTTTTTCTTTTCTTTTCTTTTGACGGTTGATTCTTTTTACCTTTTCACTAGCCAATCAATCTTTGTAACTCTCATAATGCATCGTGTTTTAATCATACTCTATCATACTTATAAAGCAATATCATCCCTCCTAATCTCTCTTTGTTGTTCTCAAAGATATCTCTGCATTATTTTAGGCCTACTTAGTCATTAAGCCTCTGACAAAATCTTGAGACTAATTGATACTTTCAAATCTCTCTTTTCATTTCCAATTTCTTTTCTTTGTTTAGAACAACACAAAGCCTTGAGATAATTAATCTGCCAAAGATGTACTTTGAATTGCTCAATAATTCTCAATCTTATATATTCTCTGCCTTTTCTTTTCTCTATCCTTTCTTTTCTTTACCTAACGATTTCTTATTCTCTTCATGATTTTGACTGGCTAGGATTCGGATTTTGAAATCAACACACATCTTATTTTTGCTCCAACTTTTGCCTAGGCGCCCTTTCAGGTTTTCATCCTAGCAAGCTCTTTCTTCTCTTTTTTTTATTTTCTTTTTCTTTCTCTCTTTTTTTGTGCTCTAACTTTTGCCTAGGCACCCTTTTGGGTTTTCATCCTAGCGAGCTCCTTTTTCTTTTTCTTTTCATATTCTTCTTTTTTTTAGGAAGAAGTTCATTTATCTGGCTACCATTAACGACCAAGTTTATGGGTTTGGACTGGTTGGGCTCATATTTTAGGCTTGGTATTTGAGAAAAAGGGATGGTGAGCAAGCTTCAAGGAGTTCCAAGTTCATCTTTTCAAGATTGAGCAAGAGCATCTTTAAATTTTTAAAGTAAAGCTAATCAATTGTCTACTCTTCTTTGGATTTGGCATAGAATTGCTTTGATCACTTGGGGATTCTTGATCGGGAGAGAACTAATCCTAATTATACGCCTTAACTCACATTTGCTAGTCGTTTTTATCCTGTTTTTGTGTAATTTTACTTTATTTTCTATTTTCTAACAGGTTTTAGAAGAAAACAAGGAGATCGGGTTAAAATAGGTGAAAAAGCAGGAAGAAAGAAGCAGAAAAAGACACATCGCGCGCGCGGTTCGTGGGCGCGAAAATCTGAGAATCGCTCGCGCGATCCGCTCGCGCGAAACCCCATAAATCGCTCGCGCGATCCGCGCGCGCGAGATGCCAAATGTCGCGCTCGCGCGACCCGCTCGCGCGATATGTGTAAAAACCAAAGTTGCGTATTTCAGTATTCTAAAGAGTCCTGTGCAGACGAAATTGCTTGAAGACGTCCAGATTGCAAATAGCACCTGTTTTAATCCGTTTCGGTGGAGGAAAGCTTGGATAATCTCTTCTAAACTCTATATATATCTAGTTTTTATGTTTTGAAGGGGTTACACATCTAGAGATCCATTCACATACATTCATTGAAGGCAAGAGGAAAGGGAAGAGCAAGCTTGAAGGTTTCTAATGGCTTACATCAACTCCATCTTCATGCTTTCACCCATCATGAGCCACTAAACTCCTAATCTAGGGTTTCAATGAAACCCTAGTTATGTAAAGGGGGATTCTATGCTTTTCTATTTTAAGATTTTATGTTTTGGGATAGTGATTGTATGTTGGTGGATTTTATATAATCAGTTTTTAATGTTAATAATCAAGAGTATTTTGGATCTATTCTTGTCTTAGATTTTTCCTTATGCTTATTGAACTCAATAGTCCTTGATTTCTGTGATTGATAGGAGTATTTATATACAATGGTGCTTATGTGATTGTGATGTTTACATCTTTTATAATTCATGCTTAGGAAAGATGAGTTATGCTACACCCTAGTTATAGGTAGATAATTCATGTGAACCATAGATGGATTATGCTTAGATTGAACGAACAATATCCTCTTGACGATACTATTGGGTTTGTAGCTACGATAGATCATAACTATCCAAACATAGAACTTAGAATAGAAAGTTTAGACCCCCGATGCATAGTTAGTGGTGGATTTGTAATCCTAGACCTCATCTACTCATATTTAAACCAATTTCCAATTTTGCATTTAAGTATTACTTAGATTTAATTCTAGATCTTAATTCTAAAATTTCACAGTTTAAAGTAGTAGTGATAATAAAAACCTAAATCAATTCAACTTCCGATTTTCTTATAACTAGATAGATTAGATTTTAGTAATTAAAGGATTAAAAGTTAACAATCTCTGTGGGTTCGACCTTTACTTTCCACACTACAAATCTTTTGAAAGTAAAGCATTGATGTTGTCAGAATCAAGATATAAAAGTATTCTTTACTTTTCAAAGGATTTGCAGTGTGGAAGTAAAGGTCGAACCCACAGAGATTGATTACTACAACTACTTAATTTTAAAACCTAAGTCTAATTAATTAGGAAAAACGGAGTTTGATTTGGATTTAATTAACCTAATAACAATAAAAATAAATCTAAACTATGAAAGCAATTAAAATTGTTTTAATGAATATTTAAAGGAACCTAGGATTGCAAATCCACCACTAGTTTCATAATAGGAATATTTATGAATTACTTTAGCTTATTACGTTGGATGAATATGGGGAATTGTAGCTACAAGCCCAATTCCTCTGACAAGAAGATAATCATGGTTCAAGCACCAACATAATCCATCTGCGGATAGCACGAATTATCTCACACTAAACTAGGGTTGTGATCTAATCCGTCTAACCTAGGCATGGACTATTCGGATACTTGATAGCACGAATCAATAAAGCACCATCACATGTAAACAATCTAAACAAACACAGCACGAATAGATCGTTGAGCACATCACAGTCAAAATAGATCTAAGACAAGAATAAATTCTGAAAGCAATGATTTAATCACTAGAAATACGATTTATTAATAAAAATCCTCTCAACATGTGACTGTCATCCATACATAATAGACTAAAATAAAAACATAAATAAAACCCTATTACTCATCTAGGGCTTCATTGAAACCCTAGATCGATGATCTAAGCTGCCATAGGAGTAGAAATCGGCAAGTAGTTGATGGAGGAGGCTATGGAAACCCTTGGTCTTCTTCTTCTTCTCCTTGCTTCTCCCTCTTCAATGGCTGGAAGTATGGTTGTAGAATGTGTGTATAATAATTGCCAACCCTCTAATTGAGTAAATTTAGAGTTTAAATAGATTTACAACATGTTTTGGAAGCCTTTACAACTCGAAACGGACTGAAACGCATGTAATTTACAGTCTGGACGTCGTTTAGCAGTCTCGTTTGCACAGGAGTCTTCAGTATACTGAAATACGCAACTTTGGTTTTTGGGCATATCGCGCGAGCGCGACTTTTGGCTTTCGCGCGCGCGGGTCGCGCGAGCGATTATGGGGTTCTCGCGCGAGCGATTTCTCGGATTTCGCGGGCGCGGGTCGCGCGCGCGACTTGTATTTTTCAGCTTCTTTTCTTCTGCTTTTTCACCCTGTTTAGCCTGGTTTAGATGATTTCTTCCAAAACCTGTCAGAAACTAGAAAACGAAGTAAAAATATACAAAAACAGAATAAAAAGGTACTAACAAATGCTCATTAAGGCGTATAAATAGGATTAGTTCTCTCCCGATCACACCCCCAAACCTACATTTTGCTAGTCCTCGAGCAAAACTAAAATAAAAACTACTAATAAAAATCTATTCCATTTTCGTATGGATCACGATTGCATTTAGCTTATGCAACAAGCCTTTTAAACCCCTAGGTGTCCCTAGTCGGACGAGTGAAGTCTCGTGAGGGTTCTCGTCAACAAGTTACCCACAACCATCTTTATTAACTTATAAATTTAAAAAATTTTATTAAAATGAAAAAAAACTACATTCAATACTCCTTATTACAAAACAATGATTCGAAATAGAATAACGAACATAAAGAAACGGAATCAAACGTCTACCTACATCATGAAGAACAATCTCAAGCACATACATCGTATAAATCAATAGAGTTTCTCATAAAATTGCACGTGTGTGATATAGTAATCAAATGAACACGCGTATGTCATAAACTTGGAATATAACTCGGATGACCATCTAACTATGTCTTGACTACGAATCTCACAATGTTAATTACACTCTAAAATGAAACACTCAGAAACATGTGTAATTTCTCTATTATACGTGAGCAAAAGAATTATGTTTTCAAGACGAATAACGCTCACATACGACTCAAAAAAGACGCATGACACGAAAGAACAATAGTCTCATGGATAAGATGCCAATAATCAAGAGAAATTAATCATTACCATGTTTTAATCCCTCTCCCATCGTTTTCATATCCGAACCATGTTTTTCTAGGATCAAATAGGACTTTTCAAAGGTTGTAACGTAGCTCAGGTAATGAAAAAGGATAAAATGGATATATGGGTAGATTTAGAATGGCATTGTAAGGCATGTTCGATTTCTTTCATTCTTCTTCTACAAACTTTCATCTTTTCTTTCTCTTCATTCCTTTTCATTCATTTTTCTTCTTTTCTTTCATTTTTTTTTCAACCTTCCTCTTCTGTATTATTTTTTTCTTTATTCTTTTCCTCCTCGTTGCTTTTGAAACAAATATTCAATAATTACAAGGCAAACCCCAAACATCATCTTATTTTCTTCTTCTTCTCAATCACACATCGCCTTAACACCACTAAAAGGTGATCAATCTTTCAGAGGTGAACTCCAAGTTGGCCAAATTGGAGCAAAAACAAGGATAATGGTAATTTAAGAAAGAAATGGCATTTTGATGGCTCAAAGGGCGAACTAAGGAAATTTATCATTTATCAGTCGGTAATAAACAAAGAAGGCCTAAAATCATGTCCTATGGTTATATGGTTCTTCAATATTTACGACGGAAGATTATTTAGCATGGTAACAAATATTTTAACTTGACTATTAACCAAAACAAGAATAATGAGACTAAACAACAAGTAGATGCGCTATTTCAATGAAATTCGACAAACACAAGATGTATTTCTAACCCTCTAAATAGAAAAGATAGGCTCAAAAGCTCACCGGGTCTAGTCTCCACCATGTGTTATCTAGAAATCCGAATCATATTATAGTTCACAACCAACATGTATTCAAATGACTACGTGCAGTGCATAAGTTTATGTGCAAATCTATGATATAAAACTACGATTCAAACAATACATAACTTAAAACGTTACATCATAACTTTAGCAAACATTTAATCACATATTCTTTTGTTTATCATTCTATAACAAATCACATTACATACTAAGAAGTATCGACTAGCGATTGCAAAACCGTAGGTAACATCGTTTATTTAAACACACTTATTGTAAATTTTAAAATTTTGCATAAACTAATGTGCATGGTGTGTTCATACCCCCAAACCTAAACCTTTCATTGTCCCTAATGAAACAATAAAATGAAAGAAAGGAGAGTACAGAAGGAAAAGAACGATAATACCTCGATCTGGACAAGCATAGAACAGGTGAACACAAAGGAATATGGCTATAAAGTTCAATGTTACCTGTTACTTCTTAATAAAAGAAAACAAACTAACAAAAGAATATTAAAAGAAAAAGCAACAGAAATATAAAATAGAAATTGAAAAACTAATCCAAATTAAACTAAACTATCAAATGGAAAAGAAATAAACGAAAAAGTATAAATCTAATAAGGAAAACAATAACTAACACGATCTAAAATGGCTTAATAAACAAAAACAAAAACAAAAACATTATCAGAACAAGTATGGGAGAAGGATACAGAAAACAAAAGAAAAAAAAAACAGAAATTGGGGAAATCGCGCGAGCGGTCCGCGCGAGCGGCCGTCGCGCGCGCGAATTCTCAATTTTTTTTTTTTTTTTTTTTTTTTTTTTTTTTTTTTTGTTTTTAATTCTCGAAATCGCGCCAGCGAGGTACCTCGCGCCCGCGATTCCAGGCGCGAGGAGAACCTGAGGCTCAAAATAAAGAAAAGTAAAGAAAACCACCTAAGGCACAAACTCGCACCAGCGGACCGCGCGAGCGATGTCTCGCGAGAGCGGGCCGCGCGCGCGAGATGGGTTTCTTCCACTTTTTGATTAAAATTATGTATATATTATTAAAATAACTTAATTCCAACCCCCAAACCTGTCCAACATGTCCAAAACAGACACAAACAGACCCAAAAACGTCCAAAAATAAGAAAAACGAATGAAATAAAGCTTGGGTTGCCTCCCAAGAAGCGCTAACTTTTACGTCTTTAGCTAGACCGTTCTAGCTCAAGATTTTATGGAGGCCGTATATCGGACTGTGTACCCCTAAGGATGTCAGGTAGAGCTCGGTGGTACGCAGAAATAACATCGCTTTGAATTAAATCGATTAACGGTTTGTCATTATGTTCGAATCGATTTCTTACCTTTCGAGTAGATTCCGCATTAGGGTCCACGGGATTAGGATTCATCCACTCATCATCGTCCGCTATATTGTTTTCCCCACTCACCTTTATTGCTTTAATAGGCTCACTATTCCGTGTTACCTCACCTTCCACCTCACATAGGAAATCGTCGTTTTTAGGAGGTTGATCCATAGCATTAAAAACATTTAATTTTAGATTCATGTTCCCAAATGACACTTTCATTACCCCCGTCCGACAGTTAACACGTGCGTTGGCGGTTGCTAAGAATGGACGGCCTAAGATGACAGGAGTATGTTTCCTAACATCTAGCACGGGTTCAGTGTCAAGGACCATGAAGTCGACAGGATAATAGCATTTATCAACTTTAACCAAGACGTCCTCGACGATTCCTCTAGGAATTTTAATAGAACGATCCGCTAATTGTATAGTAGCGGCCGTAGGTTTCAGTTCACCTAATCCTAGTTGTTGATAGACGTGATAAGGTATGAGATTAACACTAGCTCCTAAGTCAAGGAGAGCCCTATGAATGGTAGTGTCACCTATGACACATGAAATCGTAGGCGTACCGGGATCCTTATACTTCGGAGGAGCGTGTTGGAATACAGAGCTTACTTTTTCCGTGAGAAAGACCTTTTTAGGAGTATGACTCCGTATTTTGCGCTTTTGTGTACAAAGGTCTTTTAGACATTTAGCATAGGCGGGTATTTGTTTTATAGCATCGAGGAAAGGAATATTTATTTTGACTTGTTTAAATACCTCGAGTATATCCTCAACCTTAGACTTTTTATTTGTAAGATTAGACGGTTCCTCAACGTTAGGTGGATATGGCATTCTCGGAGTATAATTCGTTGGGACCGATTCTTTATCTTTTTGAATTCTATTTTGGCTCATGTCCTCACCCGTCTCTTTATTAGAGTTAATATTCATACCTTTCACATTCTCATTCGGACTTTCTATTACCTCCTCCTCTCGGGTAGTCAACCTAGTTGAGACGGCGTTCACTTGTTCATTCGACCCCTTAACCTCATATTGTCCCTTAGGATTTTGGATTGTTTGACTAGGCAACGTCCCCTCGTTTCTACGACTTACTACAGTAGCTAGTTGTCCCATTTGGGATTCAAGCTTCGCAATGGATTGCGTATGAGAGTGCACTATTTGTGCTTGTGCCTGAACTTGCGTTTCAATAGTCTTAAGGGACGCCAACACCTTTTCCTCAAAAATATTTCCCCTTGAAGGATTAGCATTAGGAGGCGGTTGTTGGTATTGGTTAGGTTGGAACTGAGGTCGATACGCATTTGGAAAATTAGTCGCCTCGTTAGGATTATTATTGTTATTTTTCCACGAGAAGTTAGGATGGTTTCTCCATGGCGCATCCGGATTATTAGTAGTTGCATTATAATTATTTCGTGGGTATTGTTGAATAGAATTAATGTGTTGCTCCACGAATTCCGGAAATTGACTCGCCGATGGACATGCAAGTATCGAATGTGAAGGATCGGAACATAATGCACAGATTTCACGAGCGGGTGGGGCTGTCGTTTGGTTCATCGTTAGAAGTCGGTCAAGTTTGTTAGATAGTTCTTTTATTTCAATTGATTGACTTGACTCGAATTTTACATCCCTCCTAGGTTGATTCAGATATCCTTCCGAACGGACAGACACCGTTTGGTGCATCGAATTCTCGCTTAACGTTTCAAATATTTTCCAGGCCTCATCGGCGCTTTTGTGTAGGAAGGTTCCCGCACAAACGGCATCGAAGGTATTCCGGACCGAGGGAATAAGCCCCTCATAAAAGACCTGAACAAGTTGCCACTTAGGAACTTGATGATGTGGACACGAGCGTAATAATTCTTTAAATTTTTCCCACGTGTCGTAAAGTGATTCCCCATCTTGCATTACAAAATTGGTTATGGATTTTCTTATCTGATTTGTACGCATAATCGGGAAAAACTTTTGTAAAAATGCGGTGTGTAAGTCTTCCCATGTTCTAATAGTGTTTGGCTCCAAAGATTGGAGCCAATATTTAGCTTTGTCCTTTAATGAGAATGGAAAGAGCCGCATTTTTAATTCATCATCAGTAAGATTTTGAATTTTCAAAGTAGAACATATATCTTGAAAATCTCCTAAGTGTTTATATGGATCTTCATTTAAACGGCCATGGAAAGATGGTAGTAGCGAGATGGTAGACGACTTTATCTCAAAGTGAGATGCCGTCGCCTCCGGTAATTCAATACATGTTTGTGGTGTGTAAGTCGTAGGAATAAAATAATCTTTAAGTGGAGGAGGTGGTGGTATATTAGGATTATTCATATTAGCTCCGTTGTTTTGATTGTTATTGTTATTTCCACCGTCAGCCATTTTAATTGGTTTAATTTGAAAAGTTCGAGTTTTCCTTATCCGTTCACAGGTACTCTGAATTTCGGCCTCAAACAACGACGACGGAATCGGAGTTGATTCGTCGTCTTGCAACCTAGCTCTAGAAGCTTGGGTTGTGGACTTACTAGTTCTTAAGGTACGTTCAAGTTCAAGATCGAAAGATTTTAAATCTGGTTTATTTGAACGTGTACCTAACATAAACTAAAACAAAGAAAAAGAAACTAAAAACAAAAACTGACTCAACAAAAGAAAAACAAATAGCAAGCAATCACGCAACTAAGATAACAAGCATTCAACTACTGTGATGCATGAAAATTATCCTGTAATGCAATGACCGCGTCAAGCCCAGCGCCCCGGGTTTCCTAGCTAATGCAGTGCAATTAACCTTAAACTAATGCAAATAGTGCGTCACAGCGCCCTGACTTACAGCGGTTTAAAGCGAATTCCAAAGGAAGCAATTTATTTAATTTTTATTTTATTTGCGTAAGCTCCTTTGATGTAATTAGCCGCTCCACTCGGAAACGTTGACTACAAAATAAAAGAAAAACAAGTTAGTAACTAAAAACAAAAACAGAAAATAAGAAAAATAAACACTAACCTAATATTTACGAATTAACTAAACTACGATTATAAAACTAAGAGTAGTAATGCAATCCCCGGCAACGGCGCCAAAAATTGATGTTGTCAGAATCAAGATATAAAAGTATTCTTTACTTTTCAAAGGATTTGCAGTGTGGAAGTAAAGGTCGAACCCATAGAGATTGATTACTACAACTACTTAATTTTAAAACCTAAGTCTAATTAATTAGGAAAAACGGAGTTTGATTTGGATTTAATTAACCTAATAACAATAAAAATAAATCTAAACTATGAAAGCAATTAAAATTGTTTTAATGAATATTTAAAGGAACCTAGGATTGCAAATCCACCACTAGTTTCATAATAGGAATATTTATGAATTACTTTAGCTTATTACGTTGGATGAATATGGGGAATTGTAGCTACAAGCCCAATTCCTCCGACAAGAAGATAATCATGGTTCAAGCACCAACATAATCCATCTGCGGATAGCACGAATTATCTCACACTAAACTAGGGTTGTGATCTAATCCGTCTAACCTAGGCATGGACTATTCGGATACTTGATAGCACGAATCAATAAAGCACCATCACATGTAAACAATCTAAACAAACACAGCACGAATAGATCGTTGAGCACATCACAGTCAAAATAGATCTAAGACAAGAATAAATTCTGAAAGCAATGATTTAATCACTAGAAATACGATTTATTAATAAAAATCCTCTCAACATGTGACTGTCATCCATACATAATAGACTAAAATAAAAACATAAATAAAACCCTATTACTCATCTAGGGCTTCATTGAAACCCTAGATCGATGATCTAAGCTGCCATAGGAGTAGAAATCGGCAAGTAGTTGATGGAGGAGGCCATGGAAACCCTTGGTCTTCTTCTTCTTCTCCTTGCTTCTCCCTCTTCAATGGCTGGAAGTATGGTTGTAGAATGTGTGTATAATAATTGCCAACCCTCTAATTGAGTAAATTTAGAGTTTAAATAGATTTACAACATGTTTTGGAAGCCTTTACAACTCGAAACGGACTGAAACGCATGTAATTTACAGTCTGGACGTCGTTTAGCAGTCTCGTTTGCACAGGAGTCTTCAGTATACTGAAATACGCAACTTTGGTTTTTGGGCATATCGCGCGAGCGGGTCGCGCGAGCGCGACTTTTGGCTTTCGCGCGCGCGGGTCGCGCGAGCGATTATGGGGTTCTCGCGCGAGCGGATCGCGCGAGCGATTTCTCGGATTTCGCGGGCGCGGGTCGCGCGCGCGACTTGTATTTTTCAGATTCTTTTCTTCTGTTTTTTCACCCTGTTTAACCTGGTTTAGATGATTTCTTCCAAAACCGGTCAGAAACTAGAAAACGAAGTAAAAATATACAAAAACAGAATAAAAAGGTACTAACAAATGCTCATTAAGGCGTATAAATAGGATTAGTTCTCTCCCGATCAAGCATAAATAAGCATACTTTTATATCTTGATTCTGACGAGATCAATTTTTGGCGCCGTTGCCGGGGATTGAAATAACTTTTGCCGTTAATTATTAGAATCGTAATTTACTTAGTTAGTAAATATTAGTTTCCTTTTTATTTTTATTTTTATTTTTATTTTTTTGTTTTAGTTTCATTTTAGAGTCGCTAAAATTATTCTTGTTCTACAGATCTCAAACCGTCAATTCTAGCAAGATCGAGTGGAGCAGCTGTGCACGTCAACGGAGCTTACGCGAACCTGAAAATAAAATTGCAAGAAAAATCAAAAAACAAGTAAATTCGCTAAGTTTTTAAATTTCGCATCAACCACTGTAAGTCAGGGCGCTGAGACGCAACACTTACATTAGGGTAGGTGTGGAGTGAGCACTGCATTAGCTAGGAAACCCGGGGCGCTGGGCTTGACGCGGTCATTGCATTACAGGATAATTTCATGCATCATATTAGTCTTGTGTGCTTGCATGCTTGGTTATTAGCGTAGCTATTTTTGTTTTTATTGTTTTATTGAGTCAACCCTTAGTGTATGTTTGGAACTCGTTCAACTAAACCTAAATTGAATCCGCTTAATCTCGAACTTGAACGTACACTTAGAGGCTGTAGGTCATCAGCCCAAGCTTCGAGAGCTTGGTTGATGTTGGACGACGAGTCCACACCTGAACCGTCATCTTCATTTGAATTAGAAATCCGTAGTACGTGTAATCGTTTAAGAAAAACTAAAACAATAAAAATTGAACCTATTCCGATGGCCGATTTTGGAAATAACCAGAATAATGGGAATAATCGGAATGAGGGGGATAATCTGAACATACCCCCACCACCACCATTAAAGGACTATTTCACTCCTACGGCCTACACGCCACCGTCGTGTATTGCATTGCCGGAAGTGACGGCAGCTCATTTTGAAATCAAATCCTCAACTATTGCGCTCCTGCCGTCATTTCACGGGCGTGTTAAGGAAGACCCTTATAACCATCTGGGCGAATTTCAGGGTATCTGTGCGACTTTAAAAATTCAGAACTTAACGGATGATGAGTTAAAAATGCGCCTATTCCCGTTTTCACTTAAAGATAAGGCGAAGTACTGGCTCCAATCGTTGGAGCCAAATTCAATAAGAACATGGGATGAGTTGCAAACTGTGTTCCTACAAAAATTCTTCCCCATAACTAGAACGAATCAGATTAGAAAGTCAATAACTAATTTTACAATGCAAGATGGGGAGACACTTTACGATACATGGGAACAATTTAAAGAACTTCTCCGTTCTTGCCCTCATCACCAGATACCCAAATGGCAGCTGGTGCAAGTCTTTTATGAAGGATTAATTCCTACCGTTCGAAATACCGTCGATGCTATTTGTGCGGGGACATTCCTCCACAAGAGTGCCGATGAGGCATGGAAGATATTTGAAACATTAAGTGAAAACTCTATGCACCAAGCGGTATCCGTACGACCTGAAGGACACCTTCTACCTAATCCAAAGAGAGAGGCGAAAGTTGAGTCTAATCATTCGTATGAAATTCAAGAACTAAATAGAAAAATGGACCAACTTATGATGATGGGCCGCATGCAAGGCCCACCTCCTTCTGCTGAAGTATGCCAGTTATGCTCAGATTCGTCACATTCAACATTAGCATGTCCGTCCACATCCCAGTTCCCGGAATTTGTAGAACAACATATAAATGCGGTTCAACAGTTCCAACGACCCAACTATAACCCCACGGGTTATAAACCGAACACGACATGGGGACCTCATCCGAACTTGTCATGGAACTCCAATAGTGAGAAGCCGTATTCGAAACCCGATACAACCAATTTTCCTAATGCGTATAAACCACAGTCTAATCAGTATCAGCAGCCTCCGAATCAACCAAATCAATACCAACAGCCCTCCTTCCGTGCTAATCCTTCTAGGGATAAAACTTTCGAAGAGAGCGTGTTGGCATCATTAAAGACCTTAGAGGCCCAATCACAATCGCAGTCTCAACTGGTAAATTCTCATACGCAATCTATAGCGAAGTTAGAGTCCCAAATGGGACAATTAGCTAATACATTGAATAGACGTAATGAGGGAAAATTACCAAGTCAACCTGTGCAAAATCCTAAGGGTCAGTATGAGGTGAGTTCGGCGAGTGATCAGGTTAACGCTGTCTCAACAAGGACAACTGAACGTCCCGAGGAGGTCATGCCTCCTCCTGAGGCTAGGAAAGATAAAGATAAAGAAAAGGAAAAGGGTGAAAAGGAAGAGAATTCTACTCCAGTTTCAAAAGACGCTAACCCTTTGATATCAAATAAAACATCTAAAGCGGTAAACCCTTCCGATTATGTGCCTAGGATGCCATTTCCACCAAGCGGGGAAGCCCCGGCTCACTTCACTAGAAAAAACACGAAACCGGAAGATATACTTGAAATATTTAAAGAAGTAAAAATCAACATTCCCCTACTAGATGCGATTAAACAGATACCCCCGTATGCTAAGTTCTTAAAGGATCTATGCACTCAGAAGAGGAAGTCTAGAAACCATCTATCTAAGAAAGTGTTCCTAACAGAAAAGGTTAGTTCACTGTTCAACACTAACACTCTCAAATATAAAGACCCGGGTACTCCAACCATCGCTTGTCACATTGGTGATAAATACATTCACCGGGCTCTTCTTGATTTAGGTGCGAGTGTGAATTTGATACCCTATTCAGTTTATGAACATTTGGGTTTAGGAGAACTGAAACCGACTGCGGCCACCTTACAATTAGCTGATAGGTCAATTAAAATTCCATGGGGGGTAGTAGAGGATGTATTGGTCAAAGTTGATAGATGCTATTATCCGGTCGATTTCATCGTACTAGACACCGAACCTGTCCTAGATAATAGTAAACAAGTTCCAGTCATTCTAGGACGCCCTTTCCTAGCTACGGCTAATTCGATTATTAACTGTAGGACTGGTGTGATGGATATAACTTTTGGTAACATGACCGTGCGTCTTAACGTCTTCAACGCATCTAATCAACCATATAGAGATGATGAAGAGGCAGACTGCTATGCCATAGACTTAATAGACGAATTAGTTGAAGAGGCAGCGCCTTTTATGTTAACTAAGGAAGCGTTGGAAGCATGCTTATCACATTTCAATTTTAATGATTTCAACATTGACACAAATATTGAAGATGTAAATACTCTATTGGAATCAGTAAATACGACTAATGCGCTGCCATGGAAACCTAAAGTAGAGGCTTTACCACCTCTTTCACATGAACCGTCATTACCATCCATTGAGTGTCCTCCGACGCTCGAACTTAAGCCGTTGCCGGACTCTTTAAAATATACATTCCTAGGAACGAACGCAACCCTTCCTGTTATAATCGCGTCAAATTTAACTGAAATTCAGGAAGTACAACTACTACAGGTTCTAGGTAATCATAAAAAGGCGATTGGATGGACGGTCGCTGATCTAAAAGGAATTGACCCGTCAGTTTGCATGCATAGAATAAATTTAGAAGAAAATGCTAAACCATCTAGGGAAATGCAATGACGTCTCAACCCTAACATGAAAGAAGTGGTTATGAAGGAAGTGATTAAACTCTTAGATGCCGGTATTATATACCCGATCTCCGATAGTAATTGGGTCAGCCCAACTCAGGTTGTCCCAAAGAAATCAGGTATCACGGTTGTACCCAACGAAAAGGGAGTCCTTATACCCACCCGTCAAACAACCGGTTGGCGGGTTTGCATTGACTATAGAAAACTTAACATGATGACTCGTAAGGATCATTTCCCTCTCCCATTTATTGATCAAATCCTAGAACGTCTGTCCGGTCAGAGTTATTATTGTTTCTTAGATGGATACTCTGGTTACAACCAGGTGCCCGTTTACCCCGATGACCAAGAAAAGACAACGTTCACCTGTCCGTTCGGAACCTTTGCTTACTGACGTATGCCGTTTGGCTTGTGCAATGCACCGGTAACCTTTCAACGGTGTATGATGGCAATTTTCTCGGACATGGTTGAGAAATTTCTCGAGGTATTCATGGACGATTTCTCCGTTTTCGGACCCACATTCGATGAATGCCTCCAAAATCTGACAAAAGTCCTCGCCCGGTGCGAGGAAGCAAATTTGGTATTAAGTTGGGAGAAGAGCCATTTCATGGTTCAAGAGGGAATAGTCTTGGGTCACGTTGTATCCAAACAGGGTATTGAGGTAGATAAGGCGAAAATTGAACTAATTGATAAACTTCCACCGCCGTCATCCAGTCGTCAAATCCGTTCCTTTCTAGGTCATGCTGGTTTTTATAGACGATTTATAAAAGATTTTAGTAAGATCTCACGACCTTTGTGCAATCTGCTCGCCAAGGATGTGCCTTTTGTATTTGATAATGAGTGCCTCAAGGCATTTGAAACGTTGCGAACATTACTATCCACGGCTCCGGTAATCCAATCCCCTGATTGGTCATTACCGTTTGAATTGATGTGTGATGCTTCCGATTATGCCGTTGGAGCGGTATTAGGACAAAAAGTTAATAAAATCCCTCACGTAATTTATTATGCGAGTAAAACACTAAATGACGCGCAATTGAACTACACAACAACTGAAAAAGAATTACTTGCGGTTGTGTTTGCCCTTGACAAATTTCGTTCGTACTTATTAGGGTCAAAAGTTATAGTCTATACTGACCATGCGGCATTGCGTCATTTATTGAATAAGAAAGAAACCAAACCGAGACTAATTCGATGGATTTTACTCCTACAGGAGTTCAACTATGAAATACGAGATAAGAAAGGTTCCGAAAATGTTGTCGCTGACCATTTGTCGCGAATCCTTGTTGAATCTAACGATATAACCCCTCTCCAGGATTCATTTCCGGACGAGCAATTATTTGCATTATCTGCCGTAAATCGTCCATGGTTCAGCGATATCGTTAATTTCTTAGCTACGGGATATATCCTGCATACGTGGTCTCGTTTAGATAAAGATCGATTCTTTTCTCAAATTAAACACTATTACTGGGATGACCCATTGTTATTTAAACACTGTTCTGATCAAATTATACGACGTTGTGTTCCGGAGAGTGAATTCAAATCCATATTAAATTTTTGTCATTCTCTAGAATGCGGAGGACACTTTGGTGGCCGTCGTACGGCCGCTAAAGTCCTCCAAAGTGGGTTATATTGGCCAACATTGTTTAAAGATGCACATGAATTCTGTCAGAACTGCGTACGTTGTCAACAAACAGGGAACATGTCACATCGTGATGCGATGCCCATGACCCCAATCCTTATTATAGAAATATTTGACGTTTGGGGCATCGACTTTATGGGTCCGTTTTCCTCGTCTTGTGGTTTCGAATATATTTTAGTCGCGGTCGACTATGTTTCTAAGTGGGTGGAGGCAGTGGCGACGAGAACCAACGACCATAAAGTTGTGGTTTCTTTTATTAAAGATAATATATTTTGTCGATTCGGTACGCCACGAGCGATTATAAGCGACGGAGGTAAACATTTTTGTAATCGTTATTTCGAAGCCCTCGTCCGAAAATATTCTGTCACCCATAAAGTAGGAACCGCATACCATCCGCAAACCCAAGGACAAGTTGAAGTGTCTAATAGAGAGGTCAAAAGTATATTAGAAAAAACGGTACGTCCAGACCGTAAAGATTGGTCACAACGACTGTCCGATGCGCTTTGGGCATATCGTACAACGTTTAAAACTCCTATTGGGATGTCTCCGTACCGACTAGTATTTGGAAAAGCGTGCCACCTACCGGTGGAACTCGAACATCGATCCTATTGGGCCGTAAAAACGTTTAACCAAGATTTAAAAGCGGCAGGATGTCACCGCAAACTTCAATTGCAAGAACTTGAAGAATTGAGAAATGAAGCGTATGAAAATTCGAAAATCTACAAAGAACGATCTAAAGCTTTTCACGATAAAATGATTATAAGAAAGAATTTTGAGGTCGGACAACACGTCTGGTTGTTTAATTCGAAATTAAGATTATTCCCAGGAAAGCTACGGTCCCGATGGGACGGTCCGTTCATTGTAACGCAAGTGTTCCCGCATGGAGCAGTTGAAATACAAGATACAAACGGTGGGGCACCTTTTAAGGTAAACGGACAACGGCTTAAGCCGTATCGAACCGAGGAAACAGAAGAAAGAGAAATTGAATCTATAGATCTGGTAGATCCGGTCTATCTCGACTGAGCACATGCATCGGTCGAGCTAGCGACGTAAAACTTAGCGCTTCTTGGGAGGCAACCCAAGCGTTAGTTAGAATTTTCTTTAATTTTGTACACTAGTAGGTAGTTTTTGGCCTTTGTCTGAGGTTGTAAATACCCAAAAGATGAAAAGTTTCAATTAAAGAACAGAGATACAAGAAAACAGAAAAGAAAAATGAGAAATTAGCATCTCGCGCGCGCGGCCCGCTCGCACGAGAGCTCGCTCGCGCGAGAGCTCGCTCGCGCGGCCCGCTCGCGCGAGATACCCCCTTAGCCAAAACTTTTGGAAAGTCTTAAAAGGGACCCTCAGTGTTTTCTCGCGCCAGAAATCGCACCCGCGAGGTCCTCGCTAGAGCGGCCCGCTCGCGCGAGATTGTCCCTTGGAAAGAATTGCTTTTAGCTTCGTAAACGAAGCCTCAGTTTCTGGTCGCGCTTCAGATCGCGGGCGCGAGACTCTCGCTGGAGCGGTCCGCTCGGGCGGACTCTACACTTGGGAAAATTTTTCCAAAACGTAAAAATCAAGCCTCAGTTTTTTCTCGCGGAGCGATCCGCGGGCGCAAGCCTCGCTCGCGCGAGGACCCCCTTCCCTTTAAATACAGGGCTGAGCCCTAATTTCTCAGAATACTCATTCTCTTTCTCTTCGTCTTTCTCTCTCACTCTCTCGCGACTCTCTCTCTCTCTCCTACCTTCACCATACACCACCACAATCACCACCACTACCACTCACCCCCACCGATCATCATCACCACCACGCCGACGAATCAACCACGCCGCCGCCGCGGCATCATCAGCATACACCAAAGCCGAGGCCACAAAACCCCGATTTTGAACCCTGTTCATAGGTATATATATTCGTATATATAAAGAGACACATACATATAGATCAAAATTCCCCACTAGCACACAGATACATAAGATTTTGGCATGTTTAGGTTTAGGTATTTGGGGATTTTTGTATCTCTGCATATCTCTGTATATCTATATATATATATATAAATATATTCGTACACGTGTACTCAAGTGTACACACACAGTAAATCTTCAAGCACTCTCATCCCTGAGTTCCACAACACTGATGAATTTTTAGGGTTTAAATGGAGGCCCCATATATCTGAGCATCCGTAGGTACATACACACGAGTGAATGTCCATAAGCTACAGATTCAGATTCCGTTCTTGATTTACAGTGATTGGTCTACATCTATGCTTATGTGGTTGAAATAAGATTTTGACTTGTTAGGGGTTTTCGTCTGACTAAATACACACAAAATTTGATAGAACTTTAACATAGCTCGAATTAGAGTATACACATAGGTATCATGAATGTGCACACAGGGTTGTTATACATAGAGTTATTTCATTCGTCGTGTCCATAATCATTTTGCTCTACATCAATTTGATTAAACCCCTCGTGTTGTGAAACTCAGGGTTCATATACATGATTCTAATGAGTTTTGCCTTGTGTGGATGTTAATTACCTAAAAATTGTGTCGTACAACCACATTAGGGGTAAAATTAAGTGCTCAACATGGATAAGAATAGTTAAAACTTTAACTCCTACACACACGTATTGATTAAGCCTTGAGCACTCAATATACATATACGTTTCCAGGAGCCTACCATTTAATTGGGATGTAAACATATAACAATCCAGTTATTATGATAATTACTTCATAACGATGTTACCATTCGAATGCGTACATAGACATTTGCTTTTTATGTCATACCTTGAATTTGAAATCAGATATTATCACTCCATCGCTAGTTACGTGGTGTTCATTCCCATGCATTACACATTTGCGCCCGTTACTCTAAATCTTTCATGTAAGATGCATATTAATATAATCGAATGTGAACCTGAGTGATTCCATAATTAAT
Source organism: Hydrangea macrophylla (assembly GCA_033977485.1). NCBI lineage: Eukaryota > Viridiplantae > Streptophyta > Magnoliopsida > Cornales > Hydrangeaceae > Hydrangea > Hydrangea macrophylla. The sequence continues at coordinate 23,857,127 of CM066993.1, forward strand.
ATTTACAACTGGAACTTGATGTTGCAATGGTTTAACTTAATGATTGTAGATTTCGCATTGATGTATTAAACAAACTTGTGACCGTCCTACTAAACATTCCAATTATTGTGTTCAACATAAGCGTTACTTATCTATACATTTATTTACATTATGCAATAAACACGCGGCGAGTACCCTGTGACTTGCCGCAAAGTGTGTGCCCTTGTCGGGACAGTGGGTGGGAAGGGATCGGCTCTTCTCACAGTTGCTGGGCGTTCCCCCGTGAACCCCAATTTCTTTGCAAACTGTAAATTTTATTGATTGTGTCCCTTGTCGGGATGTTTTTCATTTGCAGGTGATCCCTTACCCCTACCCCTTTCTTTTTCTTTTCTGGGCCTATCCCTATTTTAAAGCCCACATTTTCAAAATTTTTCTAAAAAGTCGTACCGACCTTTTTCAACAATGACAAAAAGAACCGTACGATCCGCTTCTTCTTCCCAACCACCTCAGAAAAAATCTAAAGGAAAAGAAAAACAAACTGGACCACCCCCACCACCGCCCCCAGACGACCCTAACCCTAACGACTTAGGTCCCAAGTACGCTACCCGCGGCCTCAATTATGAGGCCGCCATAGATGCTGAGTACTTCGCGTCTGATAAAGACACGAAGTGGGGCCATAGTAACCTAGTTGCCCGAAAATTGGCCCTACAGCTCTATTTTAGAAACCCAGACCTAATTAGCTACCCCCGCCTCGTCCGCCTATTTTACCAAAACCTACGCTACCATAAACAGTCCCTCAGCCAGCACGCCTTTATCTCCACGACCCTAGATGGCCACGACATCACCCTAAACCCAGACAACATCGCCGAAATCCTTCACCTTCCCTCCCATTCTTACCACGTGCCTAAACTCAATGTCCTAACCAAAGCCCACTCCTTCATTCATATCATTCAGGACATGTGTGGCGGTCGCCCTGGGTCGGGGCAATCTATTCGACGATCGCATATGTCCCGCCAGATGTGGTTTGTCGACCATGTCTTTAAACGCAACCTGTACCCCCTAGGTCACGAGCAAGAACGGACCAAGTCAATCCACCACGCCCTCCATGCCGTTTACCGTAGTGATTGGTTCCATCCTGGCCTCGTTATTATGGATGGCATGCGCCACACTACTCAGGCCATTGATAATGCCATAGACCCTAAGACCCTTCTGCCTTATCCTCGCACCATCACGGCCATTCTTCGGGCTAAGGCCTTTCCTATCCCTGCCGATGAGCCCATAGATGCACATATCCCGAAGTTCGCTTCCGCCGATTGGAAGTTGAGCCTGGATCGTTTAGACATGGAGGTTAGGAGGGCACGTGAGGCTGCCCAGGCCCGTCGCGAGCAGGCGGCACAGCGTCCCCCTCCCCCGGAGGATACTCCTTACGCTTGGACATATGGGGACGTCTGTGCTTTCCGTGGAGAGACCCTGCGGCTTCAGTCCTACATGCGCTCATATTTCCAGCTGGCTCATCCGGATCAGCTGGATGACATTCTAGCCCAGGGCGAGGCTGCTTACCAGTCAGCATTTCCGCGATAGGCGCAGCAGGTGGCTGAGGAGGGAGTTGAGGAGCAGGGGGAGGTACAGGGCGAGGAGGAGGAGGCTGGGGATGCTGGTGATGATGACGATGGGAGTGACGGTGATGGGGATGGTGATGATACTACTGGCCAGGGGAGTACGGGGCTGGAGCTGGTTTTGATTGAGGGTGGTGAGGACTGAGTAGGTTTTGGTTGGGTGATTAGACATTTATTTTTCCTTTTTCTTGTATTTGATGGGTGGTTTAGACATTTTCAGACATTGTGGGCCTGTATATTATTTATTCCTGTTTTGCTTCACTTTTTGTTATTTCTTTCTTTTATTTATTAGGATTTTACTGTACCCGGCTTCGACCGGTTTAGCTTAGTTATTCCTGTTTCATTTCCGTTGGGTCTGTAAATAATTTAATTTTGCACTTTTCTTTTGTTTTGTGGTTTGCTATATGTCTGGACCATTATATTTATTACACTGACTTTATTGCCATTTCCTGCTTGTGATGCTTTACTTCATTACTTATAACAACTTCACAACAGTGAGTCAATACTGAGTAATTACCAACCCCATTGCACGCTAACTGGGATTGCTTCGACTCAGGTTTGGGGGAGATTATGCAGAAATGTCCATTCACGATGCCGAATTATTAATTAAATGTGAATACGGTTTAATTTGGTTCCACATTAGCCTATTAATTACCGTTGTGTTTCAGCGCATGTAACTGATTAATAATTTAGGTTCATACATTCAAGTGTAGAACATTTTTTGTATTTATTATTATAATCCTGATTGTCACCAATGTCTTTCATGACTAATAACTTGCGCTAATTATACTTCAGTTGTGACGTTTTTTTAATTTGTTGGTTTCAGGACATATCGCTACCACATATACATATAGTTATCCAAATCCTCCTTTCTCCTTATCATCTTTTCACTATGGATCACCCGATGTCTCCTCCTACGTCATCTGATAGGTCTCCCAGTCAGTCGAGTTACTATTCTGACTCTAGTTCATCTTCTGATACTTCTATACTTAGTCCTAGGATAGCCAAACCTGACGACTCGGTCGGTCATCCCGGCTGGTGTCGTCGTCATCGTCGTCCTCATAGGCCCATTCTTAGCTGTTCCGATTCTTCTGACGAGGATGACATGTTTGGCGATGACCCTACTTCTCTTGATGGCCCTTATGGCGCTCCTCCTACATCTTCTGAGTCGTCATCGTCTGAGTCGGCCGAGTCCTCGACCGATGATGCCGATGAGGATGTTGTCTCAGGTGTCTCTGTTATTTCTTTATCTGACCCTATTGAGTCTAGTGTGCTTTCACCTGAGGTTACCTATCCATATAGGAACCTACCTGATTATGTGCCGGACGTTGTTCGCCAGCGTCCGGGTCACCCTGACTGGTCCCCTGAGGACATTGCCTCGATATTCGCGCCGTATTCCGGTCCGGAGGATGATTGGGTGGATTTGGGTCCGAGTGTCGTTGAGGGGATGGAGGATGGTCAGAGTCTGGATTTACATGATGATTTTGATGAGGTAGGACCACCGTTCGACCCTGCGGAGCATCCAGAGTGGGAGCTTGTGGATTGGTACTTTAGATCTGCCGTACAGCCTCCGTCAGATATTTTTCGTGGAGTAGACGTCCTGGTGATATTCTATGCGGACTGCATCCATGTCATTGTCATGTTCCCCTCTGCATAGGGACATGCAGAGATTAGGTTTGGGGGGAGTATATGGATATTTTCATTTTCATTTTAGTGTTTTTGTTTAGTTTTATTAGTTTTATTCGTATAGTTTCTTGTTTTCGTACTTCAGAGTATTTTTGTTAATTTTCTTTTAGTTGTTATTTCATTCATTTGTAGTTCTTTTAATTCATTGTAAAAAAAATAAAAAAAATAAATAAATAAATAAATAAAAAAATAAAAAATAATAATAATAAAAATAGAAGTATAATAATAATGGAGAAACAAAAGTTTTAGTAGTTATGTAAATAAATAAATAAGTTTCTTAATATTTTTCAACATTGCATTCCTTTTTATTATAATCAGATTTCATCGGAATTTTGAGAATTAAAAGAGTATATAATCAAATGTTTACCGAATCTATGAGAAGATGTTTTGAGAATTATATATTATCAGAATCATTGTTTTATATCTTATACTTGCATATCTTGTTGCACTGCACGTAGTCATATGGATGTATATTAACCTTGAACTGTAATATACCTTGGATTTCTAAATAGTAATATTGTGGAGACTAGAACCCGGTGAGCGTCAGAGCCTATCATCCTTTTGAGGGTTTTATTACGTTTATCGAATCTCTTTGACACATCGCACTATCTCGTTGATTGGTCTCATTATTTCTTTATTTTGATTGAAAGTCGAGTGAATATTAGAATTACCATGTTAAAAAAAATATATATTAAAAGTAGAGAAATTCTATTTCCTTTTATATCATAACATTGAAAAATCATGTAACCTTAGGAAATGACACTAGGCCGTTTGTTCTAATAAACCTTTTTGACCTTTGGCCTACCCATTATAAATATTTTTTTTATTATATCCCTTGTTAACCCATTTGAGCCGTTTTTAATAAGCCATTTCTTTGTTCACCTATTATCTTACCCACTCCGATATGGAGTTTGCCAATATTAAATAGTACCTACCCTATGTCCGAAAGTAGATTAGAGAATAGTTTTCATAAAGAAATTGGGCTATTAAACGACTAGAAAAAATATGATGTATCGAGTAGTAAAAGAAAATGATCTAAAAAAAATTAATAGTTATTAAAAAAAAAAAAGAAGAAAAAAAAAAGAAAAAAAGGGATATGATCCTCTTGGAAAAAAAAAAGTGATATAACTAATCGTTGTAGTAAAGCCCTTGTGTTCCATGTTAAGGCGGCTATTTCTAGATACTTACGGACATTTTGAATCCCTTTTACCTTTCTTTTCTAAGCCTTAACCTTTGGCCAATATTACAACCCGTGTAAAGTCCTAGTTGATTCTATAAAAACATGATTTGATATGTGACCGATAAGGAAAAGGAAGTAAAAGCATGGTGGTGATGATATTTACTTGACGATCGATATCTATTCGTGAGACTATTTTATTTTTGTCGTGTCGTACGTTGTTGAGAGTCATATGCGAATTTATTTGTTTTGCACAATAATTCTTTCTCGCATATATATACACAGATGAGTGTTTACACCTGTTTCAGAATGATTTCATGTTAGAGTGTAATAACAACGTGAGATTTGTAGTCGAAGCATCACTAGATAGTTATCTGATTTATATTCCAAGTTCATAGTTGCAGTGTATCCACTTGACTACCATTTCACACACATGCGAGTCTTCGATATATGCTATTGATTCTGGTGATATATGTTTTCAGATTATTTTTCATAATGTAGGAGGGCATCTGATTGTTTTACTCTTGATAGTTTTAGAATTTCATTTGAGGTTGATTTTATCTAAAAAGGATGTGACATTGACATATTTAAATTTTGAATACAATCTTTACGAGTTAATAAAGATGGTTGTGGGTGACTTGTTGACGAGAACCCTCACGAGACTTCACTCGTCCGACTAGGGACACCTAGAGGTTTAAAAGGCTTGTTGCACAGGCTAAGTGCAATAGTTATCCATACGAAAATGGATTAGGAATTTTATTATTAGTAGTTTATATTATTCTTTTTGCTCGAGTACTAGCAAAATGTAGGTTTGGGGGTGTGATCGGGAGAGAACAAATCCTAATTATACGCCTTAACTCACATTTGCTAGTCGTTTTTATCCTGTTTTTGTGTAATTTTACTTTATTTTCTATTTTCTAACAGGTTTTAGAAGAAAACAAGGAGATCTGGTTAAAATAGGTGAAAAAGCAGGAAGAAAGAAGCAGAAAAAGACACATCACGCGCGCGGTCCGCGGGCGCGAAAATCTGAGAACCGCTCGCGCGATCCGCTCGCGCGAAACCCCATAAATCGCTCGCTCGATCCGCGCGCGCGAGATGCCAAATGTCGCGCTCGCGCGACCCGCTCGCGCGATATGTGTAAAAACCAAAGTTGCGTATTTCAGTATTCTAAAGAGTCCTGTGCAGACGAAATTGCTTGAAGACGTCCAGATTGCAAATAGCACCTGTTTTAATCCGTTTCGGGGGAGGAAAGCTTGGATAATCTCTTCTAAACTCTATATATATCTAGTTTTTATGTTTTGAAGGGGTTACACATCTAGAGATCCATTCACATACATTCATTGAAGGCAAGAGGAAAGGGAAGAGCAAGCTTGAAGGTTTCTAATGGCTTACATCAACTCCATCTTCATGCTTTCACCCATCATGAGGCACTAAACTCCTAATCTAGGGTTTCAATGAAACCCTAGTTATGTAAAGGGGGATTCTATGCTTTTCTATTTTAAGATTTTATGTTTTGGGATAGTGATTGTATGTTGGTGGATTTTATATAATCAGTTTTTAATGTTAATAATCAAGAGTATTTTGGATCTATTCTTGTCTTAGATTTTTCCTTATGCTTATTGAACTCAATAGTCCTTGATTTCTGTGATTGATAGGAGTATTTACATACAATGGTGCTTATTTGATTGTGATGTTTACATCTTTTATAATCCATGCTTAGGAAAGATGAGTTATGCTACACCCTAGTCATAGGTAGATAATTCATGTGAACCGTAGATGGATTATGTTTAGATTAAACTAACGATATCTTCTTGACGATACTATTGGGCTTGTAGCTACAATAGATCATAACTATCCAAACATAGAACTTAGAATAAGAAGTATAGACCCTCAATGCATAGTTAGTGGTGGATTTGTAATCCTAGATCTCATCTCCATATATTTAAACCAATTTCCAATTTTGCATTTAAGTATTACTTAGATTTAATTCTAGATCTTAATTCTAAAATTTCACAGTTTAAAGTAGTAGTGATAATAAAAACCTAAATCAATTCAACTTCCGATTTTCTTATAACTAGATAGATTAGATTTTAGTAATTAAAGGATTAAAAGTTAACAATCTCTGTGGGTTCGACCTTTACTTTCCACACTACAAATCTTTTGAAAGTAAAGCATAAATAAACATACTTTTATATCTTGATTCTGACGAGATCAATTCTTATCAATGCAAAGATTTATTAACAAAGTATTTTCCATGATTGTTTGAAAAAGTGACTTTTTCTTTTCTTCTTTCTTCATTTTTTGGGCTTAATGATCTATATATTCATGACTTCACACACTAAATCAGGCAAAATGAGATTTTATTCAACTAGTATAGAAAGATGATTATATCACTCGATTCGATAAACTCAAAAAAGACTTGAAAATAAACTTGACAACAGATTGACTAGAAGACTCGACTGGACTTGACATTTGACTCCTACTTGACATGACTCAATCATGGACCATACTAGACTTGGTCTCAACTGGAGTGTTACAGATGATTTTCAATTTATTAGAATTCCAAGTGCACCCACATTTGCCTCAGTAGCAGCAATTCCAAACACAATCAACTCACCTCACTAGCAGCTTGTGCGCATAAGCATCTCTATTTTTGTTATCTGTTCATTTCTGAATAATCTCACGCTTAAATCTCTAACACAAACTATTCTAGGATTTGGAGGTATTTCGCCTACGACCACATTTATTTTTAATCAACTTTGATTGATTCTAAAAGAACTATTATTCTTCAGTCATTTCAATGTTTCCTTTTTCATTAATTTTATTAATTGCAAATGCTCATGAATAGTTCATATATCACACTAATGAAATGTGTGTGCCTACTCTATATGACAAAACAAAATAAACTCCTAACCCTAACACATAAGACACATAAGCACATAAAATCTTCCTCCATATCAAGTGTGCCAATTTCTCTTTTCATTGTGATCCTCATCACTCCTTCGAAATTTGGATACTTTTTTAAAGTTTTCGGAATTCATTTTACAAAAATATTTCTTTGATGATAGGATCTTTTCTAAAATGGGAACAATTTTTCATGAATTCAAATTTTTCTTTTGAAAAATGAGGATGTGAAAACGATTTCCAAATAAACATGATTTTGAAGTTTTCCTTTTGAAGAAGTGACTTTTCTTTCATTTCAAAGCATTTTTGAGAATCAAAATATGTTCGACCACAAATGGTGAATTCTGAATTCTTGGGTAGGAGGATCATATGATTGGATAATTATCGTACTTTTTATGAATTCGAATACATACAAGGTCAATGATGCTTAGCTAACAAGATATAAGAAATGCAATCTTATAATCAAGATCTGGCACCTTCCCAAATGCCATGGGATTGCTAAAAGGTGATTAAGAGATTACATATTTTACATCAAGTGAGCATCGTCATCATCTCAAATAATCCCTTCCTGGCATTCAAAACTCCCTAGCACATAATCCTAATTAAGAATTAATTTCCTAAGATTGAAAGGTTCTATAGAAGCTATCATGCAAAGACCAAGTTTTGGTCAAATAAGGGACCCTTGACACACATCCGATAGTATGCTTTACATACCAACACATGGTACGAGATCAAAAGTGATCACATGGCTCCATGATAACTTAGTCGACCGGGTTATCCTGAGCCTCCAAGGTCATAGTTTCGTGCAATCGACTGCCGACACATGCATGTGCAATGTAACGGGCACACAAAAATTAATTAATTCGATTAAAAGGATGATTTCAATTCCAATCCTCGAGTGAATCCAAAATCAAAAATTCTAGTCTGCGAATTCTGGGTTCGATCCCTAACAGAATCGCCAGATTGTGGACACGGGACCCTGGACATTCTTTTTAACTTTCAATATTTAAAATAACAAGAGACGCTACTTAATTTTGAGGAAAATTAAGAAACTATTTTAAAAGTAAATTGATCTTTTGGAAACTAGAGATTTCTAGGTCCGGGGATTATGGAATGAGAGGGGAAGGAACCCGGCAGACTAAAACACCCCCTCTCATCCAATTTCGTGATAGGCCTCTACTCAACATCATTTTTAATCGAATTATTTATCTAAGCATGCCCTCAACTAATACATAGATATAGATATAAACTTCAAAAGCATGTTAAAAGTGTGTAAAATTGCTAATGATAAAAGATATACAAAAACAAGTAGGCTCATCTAGCAGACAAATGGTATGTAATAGGAAACAAGAAAACTTACCCAGGATCCATCCATGAATGGGAAATGCGCAATGCATACAAATAACAAAAACTTAAAATAAATAAAAAAAGATTGTCTCTAATTCATGTATAAACATAAGGCAAACCATAATCTAAGGTGTCGCACATGGAGTCGAAAATTGATAAAATCAAGAATAAAATAAACTAGAGAGAAGTTGAGAAATCATACCTCAATAGCGCTGCAAAACAAAGATTAGACTACATGCTTTGAACACAATATCGTATCAAATCCTAAGTATTGTACCAAATTTTAGCCTAAATCACAACATTCCGATAGATATTCAAATCTCAATTAGGAGCCAATATAATGTCAATATAGAAATGATATGATCTCAACATGATTAAAAGGAATCCATGACCAATTCATGACTTACTTTAATACAAACTAATCAATGCCCTAAGATACATGATGAGTATGAATGCATGAACATGAACAAGACATGAATTATTCCTTGATTTGGATATTTTAGCCTCTGGATTTAAGCTTAATTAACTTCATTCAAAATATGTTTTAAGTCCTATGTCATAGAAAAATTATTTGGATCATTCATTGGTGAGATTCATCAAATCAGTCACAGAATTCATGATTTACAGAGAAGAAAGCAGATATCTAAAAATAGAAAAACTATGGTTTCCATGGTTTGATCTTAATGATTTTTGGAAACATGCCTCTGTGAGTCTAGTTTCTAACCCTAAAAGAAAATCAATGATCTAATGGTCCAATCTCTAGGAATTAGACCAAAACCAGACATCACTTAGAATTTATCAACTCTCTGTCCTGAGATTTTGTATGATTTATTACAAATAGTAAACAATTCTGAATCCTCCCAAACTTTTTAGAGGATCTTACTAACTCATTGTACTACATGGAAAAAATAATTTGAAGCTTAAAACTTTTGATTAAGGCTCTGATCCAAACAATTTAAAATGGGTTCACTATTCTAAAATTTTGGACAAAGAGTAGTTACTTTGGAAAACTCATGATCAAGCCATGCTAACCATGAAATCTAGACAAAACAAAAATTATAGTGGTAGGATTTAAGTGTTATGAACACATTCCAATTGGTTTCATTCATATTCAACGGATCATGATTTAATTAAAAATCTTGATCATAGGTTGTCATTGAAATCACAACACCATTGTTGAATTTTTATTCATAAACTAAACCAACTAGATCCATAATTCTATTAAGCATCTAGACCAAGTATGATTATGATCTAACATGCAAAGATCATCAAAGTGTAGAATTACCATGGATTTAACCTTGAAGAAACCCCAACATAGAACTCTCAAGAGAGCTTAGACATGGGTTCTAAGGACTTACTCAATCCCTTAGGTGAACAAGAACACTTAATTCAATAATCAAACCAAGAGATCAACTTAATCCCTCTCCCAAATACATGATCCTTGAGGATTAAAGACTTATTTTCCTTTGATTCCTCTCTCAATCAATGATCCTTGAGGACTAAGGGGCCCAACTTTCATAGAATTCAATAAAACATAAAAGGTTCCATAAATTACAAATGGATGAACCAAAGCCATGACCATAGGCTTAGATCCATCAATTATTCATAGAAGTGATCATAGATCAACTCTAATTCGCCTATAAACATAAAATTTACAAAATATTAAGAGATCAAACTCAAGGAATTCAAGTGGGATATTGAAGATCCCATTGATTTCAAAGAGAAGAGCATGAACAAAGAGAGATGAAATTCAAACCCAAATAATAATCCAAATCGATTTTCACCTTAAAAACTTGTTTTATTTTAAACCCAAAGCTATTTAGATCCAAATCAACAAATGTATATAATATTGAATTTAATCACAATTCAAGTGGTGTGTGATGAAATGAGGTTAGAAGAGACTTTTTGAAAATTGTGTGAAAAATCCTAATGAATTCTTTGAATTATGATTGAATATAGATTAAGAGCAAACTAAAGTTAGAAATTACCCCCAAGTAATTTCCTAACTTTTCCCTCTCAAGAGTTCAACCCTTGTAATGAAGATAAACATCTCCTTATATAGACCATTCTTAAGTGTTATTTCAGTAAATTCGAGGTAAAAACCCATGTGCAATGGAATCAATACATATCTAAAAAACAGACTATTATAGTGAATGACACTCAGTGAGTAGTCCACGGTACTCAGCGAGTGCCGGTGTGGCACTCCTTAAGTGTCGCCAGCTTTGCCATGTGCCGGTCTGTAGTGGAATTCTAATTCTTTTCTCTTTTTTTTTTTGAAATTTTTCTTAAAATGGTTTAAACTAAAACCCATTATTCATTTTTTCACAATACTTCCAAACTTGATTTTATATTTTACACACAAAATTTTCTGAACACCCGGTCCTTTCCAGTCTTTTTTCTGAATTTCATCACTTCAAGATTGAGAACCTTTCCAAAGAGCTTGAATTACCTTGAAGACTTTCAAATCCATCAGACATTGTCATCATCAAGCTTAGAGGTAATAATCCCCTAAATTTGATAGTCGATCAAAATCGGGGTTGCTACACATGCCGGTATGCGAATGTCGAGAAAAAATCAGAATCATAGCAAGAAGCAGCTAAAACAGGAAATAGCTTAAGGAAAAGTCAAGCCGAAGGTACATGATCCTGAATCAGTACAACACAAGCAGTCTAAAATAAAGGGGAAATGACAAAGCACACATAGAAATATCAATGACGGCAAGGGAACCGATGGAGTGTCTGCAGAAGAAGAGCTATCACCATCATCCCTCTCCCTCCTAGAAGAAATTGCTCCGCCAGATGGCCCTGTGTTCCTCAAATCCATACTTTGAAGTTGCGCCTGTAGTTGCCTGATCTGTGTCGTCTACTACTGTGATTGTGCTCGTAATTGATCAATTTTTCCCACCTGTCAAAAAGCTTTGATAAGTGAGTAACTACAAAGAAAGAAGGACAGAAAGAAGGAAAAGCATCAAATTTACCTGGGTCTGACATGTGCCATCCCACTGCATGAAGAACAAGAAAAGAAGTATTAGAAAGGTTGAAATAGTGCATGTCATATTGAAGAAATGAAAGATGCTTACATATCATGCTCGGCTCAAACTCTAAGATCTCAAGTTGCTAGCATAGGCACGCTCCTCGTCAAAGATATCCTTGGGAACTAACTCGTACTACTCTGAGATGCCCTAGAAGCCTGAGAGATCACGAGCAATGGTCACTGATGAAATGACTCTGCCGTGCATAGTAGATGCTCGCCAAGAACAAAGAGGAATGGGCAGCAAAGACTGACCCACCCCATCAGCAAAAGAACTCCCCTAAAAAGAAAATCCCATTTAAAAATTAAAGGAAATGCTTTGCTAAGAGATAGTCTCTGATTATCTGATCATCTAATAAAGAGAAATTTGACATTAGATAGGTTACCTTGAAAATATCGTAATCTCCATCAAGATCTATAAAGGAACTAAGGGGGGATCCTGCAAAAGCCTCATCTAGCTCCTCGTCATCAAGACTCTCTAGGGACCACATGGAGAGAGGAGGATCCACAGGCACTATGAATTCTTCAGACCACTGAGATTGAGGAGTCACTCGCTCTACCAAATACCATTCACAAACGATAGTACTCCTAAAAAGGATTCTGCTCCCAGAAACCTCCAAAGTATCTCTAATTTCCTCGATATTGCCATTTTTAGCCTAAAGGTTCCAATGCACCTTGTCAAAAGTAAGGCGAGAAAGAAAATCACAATAAGAAAAGACATTGTGGTTCTTCTTCCAAGAACCAATCACCTCTTGACACCATTTCAGAGCTCGAGGGAAGATAAGAACCTCAAAATCATCATACGATGGGGCCATCATGGAGAAGTACATGTCCAAATCTACAAAAAGAGAAAAATGTTCAGATAAGTAATCTCAGAGAATTTAATAAGCAACATGAGTTAGAAAGTCAGAAAAGGTTTGAAAATGCCTCCTAGACCCTCCAAAAGCCTCTGAAGCTAAAAGGTTGATCCCGAGAATATTATGCCATGTGCCAGTATAGAATGGCTAAAATAGCTGAGCCCCAATTAAAGGTTCTGATATCTTCAAGCCTCATCAGAGAAGCCAGCATATTCAAAGAAATCAACTCAGCTCGAGAAGATAAAAGAGAACAACCAAGCAAGTACATGATGAATGCTCGTGTCAACTACATCTCAGTATATTGGGCTGCTTTATCCGCGAGTTAGAAATTGTTTATGAACTAGGTGATGCCCATACTTGACCCATGAAGCTCTAAAGGTTTAGGAACTAAACCAACCAAATCATTCAGTACATTAGGTTTCTTGAAAATATCTTTTCCACGGATGACACGACGACCACAAAAGAAAATTCCAATAATCATAGTGAAATCAAGTGGATTCATGGTCATTTCTTTGAAAGGCATATGAAATGTATTGGTGGAGTCCCACCACCTCTCAGTGAGTGCATGAATGATTATCAAATCATTATGGGATCCTTCTAGCAAAGAAACTAAATGGCCAAAGATAGCCTGATTAATGTTGTCGCAAACACTTGGATGCGATTTGCTCAGTTCATTTAACCAATGTAAGAATTTGCCAAGACTACTATGACCTTTTGCATGAGGTTGGGCATCCTAGATTCAACAAGCAAATAGTAGAAAAAGAAAAAGAAAATTTTATTCCTAATCATTTTGGAATTTATTTTTTCTAAGCATACATGGAAAATATTGGAGATAGTAAGCATGAATTGAAAGAAAATCTACTGCTTAAAAATAATATATTTTACCTCTTGATAGGAGGCACAGTTGGAGAGATGCTTGGAAGGATTCTTCAAAGTTATTGCTCCTTTGCAAAGCTTGAAGTGGCATGAGAAGTATTAGTAGATTGTGGATGATGGCACCTATATAGGAGCTTGAATTTTCTCCTTGGGCACTTGAACTCATACCTTGAAGAAAAAATGGAAGATGGGTGAAGTTGGAAGAACATCAAGAACTTGAAAAGTTAGAGTTTCTTGGGAAATGATGAAACTAGTAGTGGTTTTAGAGGTTTTGATGCATAAAATACTCAAAAGCACTATGAAAATGCAAGATCTAAGCACTTTGGGACTTGGGTGTTGAATTTGGAAGATGAAGGAATGAAGAACAAATGAACAAAGGAGAAGAAAATGGGGAAAAACCCCCTTTGCCCGGTTGGCAGCCCGGCCAATTACTATTTACAGCCCACCACTGCTCAAAATTGCTTTATATTCATGTTTTGACTCCCCGAAACTTTTGGATTGACCCCAGGATGGCATCAGTCAATGAAAATTATTTTGTACAACACTTTATTCCATTCTCGCAATTTCTGACAAAGAGGGCACATATTATTTTCAAAATTTCCCATTTATTGGTCTTGCATGCATTTTCCCATCCAAGTCCATTAATCGATAGGCTTCTCCCGTAATGACTAAAATTACTTGGAATGGTCCTTCCCATTTAGATAACCATTTCCTATATCGACTATCTTTCTCACCTAGAGGAAGCACCACTTTCAAAACTAGGTCCCCTTCACCAAAACATTTGTGTTTGACCCTTTTGTTGTATGCCCGAGCGACTCTATTCTTTTGGGCCTTAAATCTAGAGCTTTGAGGCGGACATCATCTAGTTCTTCCAACTCGGCCAACATTGTCTTGGTGTACTCTATAGACTCGAGACTGAGTTGGAATGTTGTCTTGTCGATTGGACCATAACTTCCATAGGTAGCATGGCATCATGCCCATAGGTTAACATGAAAAGGGTTATATTAGTGGCTGATCTCTTCGAAGTCTTATATGCCCATAATGCTTCAGATAATAGATTGTGCCATACCCTAGGATTGTCTTCTACCATCTTTTCCACAATTCCTTTAATTGTCTTATTCGAAGACTCAGCGTGTCCATTTCCTTGAGCGAATATGGAGTAGAATTAAGGATTTTGATACCTCAGCTTTTAGCAAATGCCTTGACCTCATCCCCCGTAAAGACAGATCCTTAATTTGTTGTGATTGTTTCGGGAAGCCCAAATTGGTGAATTATATGCTCGTTAATGGACTTGATCACATAAGTTTGATTGACTGATTTTGCAGGCACAGCTTCCACCCATCTAGTGAAATAATCGGTATCCACCACAATGAAACAGTGCTGACCCAATGAGGTGGGAATATTTTCCCTATCAAATCCATGGCCCAACCCTAGAATGGTCATGGTCTCATAATCAGTTGTATATCGATGGCCGGTACTCATTGTACTAGCCCATGTTTTTGACAAGCCTAGCACCCTTTAGCATAGTCGATGCAGTCTTTCAACATGCGTGGCCAATAGTAATTGTACCTTTTGAGGTGCCATTTCATTTTAGTACCTACCTGGTGTGCCCCATATATGCCTTCATGTACTTCGTCCATTACCTTCATAGCCTCGTGTTTATCAATGCACCTAAGCAAGACTTCAACTTTCAAACTCTTCTTGAACAATTCTCCATCCATAAGCACATAGTTTACCAACAACAGTTTTGTCTGTCTCTTGGCTTGTCTGCTTGGGCAAAGGAGACATCTAATTATCAGCGTCTGTAGACACCCCAATTTTGGCCGACTGTCGAATTCAGGGAATGATTACCTCTAAACCGATGACGATAATGTCCGATGGAATTCGAAGATTTTTTTAAGTGATTCAAGCTCTTTTTTTTTTTTTTTTTTTTTTTTTTTTTGGGAATTGGTGAATGAATAAAAGAAAAGCCAAACGGCACTATACAAAATACAAGGGGCATACCCCAGGATTTACAATAATCACAAAAGGCATCCAAATGATGCAACAGAGAAAGGGAAACTCCCAAGGTCAGCAACCAAAGAAAAAACCCTCCCTAGCAAAATATCAATGAACCATGAAAAGCATGAGGGGGAAAGACCAAAAACAAAAAAGCAGTAACATTTTCGAGGGAGAAAGACCGGGTGTTTAGGGAAATTCAGGCATAAAATACATATAGAAAGAAAAATAGTTTGGAAAATTTAGTTTTGGTATAAAATATAGAAAAGCATTTGAAAGGAAAAGAAAAAATAAGAGAAAAGAAAAAAGAAGAAGAAAAGAATTTCAAGTTAATAAAAAAGTAGAAAAAAGAATTTTAAAAGAAAAAAAAACAAAACAAAAATATAAATAAATATATATAAATAAAAAATAATAATAATAATAAAGGGAGAAGTTTGTTAGAAATGGCACGCGGCGAAGCCGGCGGCACTCGCTGAATGCCGCACCGGTACTCACTGAGTGCCACGCCAGCAGTCAATGAGTGCTTGAATGGTACAACGGCACTCAACGAGTGCCGCAGACAACTCTCCAAGTGCCGCCCGCTATAACAAACTATTTTTTTATATATGTATTGAATGCCATGGCACATGGATTTTTACCCCGAATTTACTAAATTAACCCCTTAAGATTGGTCTATATAAGGGGATGTTCAACTCCATTATAGAGAGGTTAAAAAAATTGGAAAGATAGCTTCAATATATTGAGAAGAATTGAGAGAGTTTTTTAAGAAAACCCAAGAGATTGAAGAAGAACTTGAAGGAGAACTTGAAGATTTTGAAGATCTTCATCAAGAAACAAGAAAAATCTGAGGATTTCTAGAGGTAATCTTCTAATCATGACTTAGTTTGTCTTCAATTCAATCATAATTCATAGAACTCTAGGACCTTTTACACAATTTTCAAAAAGTCTCTTCCCACCTCATTTCATCACACACCACTATAATTGTGATTGAATTCTCATTTGTTTTCATTGATTTGGATTTAAGTAGCTAAGGATTTGAGACAAAACAAGTTTCTAAAAAGAGTTTTGACTTTGATTATCAATTAAACTTTGATTTCCTCTCTTTTTGTTTATATTCTTCTCTTGGGGTTCATGAGATCTTCAATATCTCACTTGAATCCCTTGAGTTTGATCCTTCAATTCCTTGTAAATTCATGATTCACATGGGAATTAAGGTTGATCATAGTTATATCCATACATAATTAGTGGATCCAATTCTTGGTTCATGATTTGAGTCCTCTAATTTGAAGTCTCATGGATTCCTCTTCGTATTCCATTGAGGTTCATATGGATTGACCATATTTAGTCTCCAAGGGCCATTAATGATGAGAATCAAGGAAGCACTTAATGGGCTGAATTGGGCTGATTTTGAAATGGATAATCTAATAATATCAAGGAGGCATTTTTGGGCTGATTTTAAGATTCCTAAGTGTGGCCTAATGGGAAATAAAGTTTTTGTCAACTTATTTCATGCATGTGGAGATATAGGATGAATATAACTTCAAAGTGCTGAATATAACTTCTAAGATATAGCTATTTATGTTTATAGTTAGTAGTTGGGAGTTTATTCATGTTTCTAAGTTGTATTAATGAGTTAAACTACTTTATTGTATTAGTCTATGTTAAAAAACGTGGTAGCTTTATTTCCTATGGTTGGAGGGTTGTTCCAACAACTTGCATTTATTTCCTATGGTTGGAGGGTTGTTCCAACAACTTGCATTTATCCCTATGGTTGGAGGGTTGTTCCAATCCTATATATACTCTTTTGTATGGGCAGATTTATATAATGGATTAAACACAATTCTGAAGTTGAGCTTTGCTCCTCCCCCTTGTTCTTCACATAACACAATTTTTGACTTATCAATCAGCCTTTCGCATCTGATTGTGGCGTCTTCACTAATCTTTGGAATACCCGTGGTTTGCGTCTCTTTATAGGCATTGGGTCACGGGTTCACTATCACAACAATCTAATTTTAGCTTTTCTGGGTAAACATGTCAATTTTGTTGTTGGGTCTCAATACAAGTTATTGAGGTTCGCATCATTTGGCTGAATTGGGCTGATTATAAATGGAGAATCCAAGAAGATCAAGGTGGCATTTTTTTGGGTTGATCTTATTAATTGGGCATAAATTTGAAGAAGATAGGGCTGATTATATTTCCAAATCATATTTATGCATGTGGAAGAATAATGGGCTGAATATAACTTCCAAGATATGGCTATTTATGTTTTATAGTTGGTAGTTGGGAGTTTGTTCATGTTTCTATGTGTTTTTAATGAGTTAAACTACTTTTTTGTATAAGTCTATGTTAAAAAAACGTGGTAGCTTTATTTCCTATGGTTGGAGGGTTGTTCCAACAACTTGCATTTATCCCTATGGTTGGAGGGTTGTTCCAATCCTATATATACTCTTTTGTAGGGGCAGATTTATATAATGGATTAAACACAATTCTGAAGTTGAGCTTTGCTCCTCCCCCTTGTTCTTCACAGAACACAATTTTTGACTTATCAATCAGCCTTTCGCATCTGATTGTGGCGTCTTCACACACCATGACTTATCAATCAGCCTTCCGCATCTGATTGTGGCGTCTTCACTAATCTTTGGAATACCCGTGGTTTGCGTCTCTTTATAGGCGTTGGGTCACGGGTTCACTATCACAACAATCTGATTTTAGCTTTTCTGGGTAAACATGTCAATTTTGTTGTTGGGTCTCAATACAAGTTATTGAGGTTCGCATCATTTGGTATCAAAGCTCAGGCTCTAAATCAGAGTATCTATCCATTTTGTTTTTGTGTCTTTGTTTGTGTCATCGTGTTCTTAAAAAAAATTATTCTCAAAAAAAAAAAAAAAAAAAAAATCTGATCTTTTTTTTTATGTTCTGTGTCATCGTGTTCTTAAAAAAAAATATTCTGATCGTTGTGTTCTTCATATCTTGTTCTTGTTCGTGTTCTTATTCTTGTTGTATTGTGTCGTGCACAAAGTTACCAAAAAAAAAAGTATGATTTTTTTTTCTTGTGTTGAGTCGTGCACTTCAAAAAAAAAAAAAATTTATCATGCATTTCCTTTGCATGGATTCGAGGACAAATCCTTTGAAGAGAGGGAGAATGATGAGAATCAAGGAAGCACTTAATGGGATGAATTGGGCTGATTATAAATGGAGAATCCAAGAAGATCAAGGTGGCATTTTTTTGGGTTAATCTTATTAATTGGGCATAAATTTGAAGAAGGTAGGGCTGATTATATTTCCTAATCATATTATGCATGTGGAAGAATAATGGGCTGAATATAACTTCCAAGATATGGCTATTTATGTTTTATAGTTGGTAGTTGGGAGTTTGTTCATGTTTCTATGTGTTTTTAATGAGTTAAACTACTTTTTTGTATAAGTCTATGTTAAAAAACGTGGTAGCTTTATTTCCTATGGTTGGAAGGATGTTCCAACTACTTGCATTTATTTCCTATGGTTGGAGGGTTGTTCCAACAACTTGCATTTATCCCTATGGTTTGAGGGTTGTTCCAATCCTATATATACTCTTTTGTATGGGCAGATTTATATAATGGATTAAACACAATTCTGAAGTTGAGCTTTGCTCCTCCCCCTTGTTCTTCACAGAACACAATTTTTGACTTATCAATCAGCCTTTCGCATCTGATTGTGGCGTCTTCACACACCATGACTTATCAATCAGCCTTTCGCATCTGATTGTGGCGTCTTCACTAATCTTTGGAATACCCGTGGTTTGCGTCTCTTTATAGGCGTTGGGTCACGGGTTCACTATCACAACAATCTGATTTTAGCTTTTCTGGGTAAACATGTCAATTTTGTTGTTGGGTCTCAATACAAGTTATTGAGGTTCGCATCATTATGATGCGAACCTCAATAACTTGTATTGAGACCCAACAACAAAATTGACATGTTTACCCAGAAAAGCTAAAATCAGATTGTTGTGATAGCAAACCACGGGTATTCCAAAGATTAGTGAAGACGCCACAATCAGATGCGAAAGGCTGATTGATAAGTCATGGTGTGTGAAGACGCCACAATCAGATGCGAAAGGCTGATTGATAAGTCAAAAATTGTGTTCTGTGAAGAACAAGGGGGAGGAGCAAAGCTCAACTTCAGAATTGTGTTTAATCCATTATATAAATCTGCCCATACAAAAGAGTATATATAGGATTGGAACAACCCTCCAACCATAGGGATAAATGCAAGTTGTTGGAACAACCCTCCAACCATAGGAAATAAATGCAAGTTGTTGGAACAACCCTCCAACCATAGAAAATAAAGCTACCACGTTTTTTAACATAGACTAATACAATAAAGTAGTTTAACTCATTAATACAACTTAGAAACATGAATAAACTCCCAACTACCAACTATAAACATAAATAGCTATATCTTAGAAGTTATATTCAGCACTTTGAAGTTATATTCATCCTATATCTCCACATGCATGAAATAAGTTGACAAAAACTTTATTTCACATTAGGCCACACTTAGGAATCTTGAAATCAGCCCAAAAATGCCTCCTTGATATTATTAGATTATCCATTTCAAAATCAGCCCAATTCAGCCCATTAAGTGCTTCCTTGATTCTCATCATTCTCCCTCTCTTCAAAGGATTCGTCCTCGAATCCATGCAAAGGAAATGCATGATAAATTTTTTTTTGAAGTGCACGACTCAACACAAGAAAAGAAAAAAAAATCATACTTTTTTTTTGGTAACTTTGTGCACGACACAATACAAACAAGAATAAGAATACGAACAAGAACAAGATATGAATAACACAACGATCAGAATATTTTATTTTATTTTGTAAGAACACGATGACACAAACAAAGACACGAAAACAAAAGGGATATATAATCTGATTTTAGAGCCTGAGCTTTGATACCAAATGATGCGAACCTCAATAACTTGTATTGAGACCCAACAACAAAATTGACATGTTTACCCAGAAAAGCTAAAATTAGATTGTTGTGATAGTGAACCCGTGACCCAACGCCTATAAAGAGACGCAAACCACGGGTATTCCAAAGATTAGTGAAGACGCCACAATCAGATGCGAAAGGCTGATTGATAAGTCATGGTGTGTGAAGACGCCACAATCAGATGCGAAAGGCTGATTGATAAGTCAAAAATTGTGTTCTGTGAAGAACAAGGGGGAGGAGCAAAGCTCAACTTCAGAATTGTGTTTAATCCATTATATAAATCTGCCCATACAAAAGAGTATATATAGGATTGGAACAACCCTCCAACCATAGGGATAAATGCAAGTTGTTGGAACAACCCTCCAACCATAGGAAATAAATGCAAGTTGTTGGAACAACCCTCCAACCATAGGAAATAAAGCTACCACGTTTTTTAACATAGACTAATACAATAAAGTAGTTTAACTCATTAGTACAACTTAGAAACATGAATAAACTCCCAACTACCAACTATAAACATAAATATTTATATCTTAGAAGTTATATTCAGCACTTTGAAGTTATATTCATCCTATATCTCCACATGCATGAAATAAGTTGACAAAAACTTTATTTCCCATTAGGCCACACTTAGGAATCTTGAAATCAGCCCAAAAATGCCTCCTTGATATTATTAGATTATCCATTTCAAAATCAGCCCAATTCAGCCCATTAAGTGCTTCCTTGATTCTCATCAATTAACTTAGGAGGAGAATTGAATAAAATGAGCTTACTATCCTCAAGGCTCATCCACTTGTGAGAGGAGTTAGGCTTGCCAATTTTCATGGCTTAGATGTCAACATTGGTGCAGTGAATTCATTAACCAACTGTGATAAAATATTTTTAATTAAATCATGGTCCCTTGGAATTGAATGAGGCCAATTGGAATGTGTTCAGAACACAAAGATGTACCATTATAATTTTTGTTTTGGTAAGATTCCATAGTTAACATGGTTCGATCTTAGGATTTGTGAACTAATCACTCTCAGTCCAAATGTCTGATCTGATCTGCTCTCTATAAATTCTAAAATTCTATGATAAGTTTGATTAAATTTGTGAATTATGATCCAACTATCTTTTGTATGACCTAGGACTTAAATCATGTTTAATTTTGATTAGTTAAACTTAAATCCAGAGGTCAGATGATCCAGATTAATAAACAATTCTTAGCTTGTTCATGCTCATACATTCACTATCATCATGTGCATATTGATTCTTATAATTAGGACATTGTTTTGTGTTATAATGAGTTATAATTGGTTGAACCTAAAAATGGGTTCCATGTGATCATATTGGGATTGTATCATCTCTATATGGACATTACATTGGCTCCTACTTGAGACTTGTATATCTATAGAGATGTTGTGATTTCAACAAATTAGGAGGAATTCATGATTGTGTCAATTGTCTCCATGTTTGATAGATTTAAGTTAGGAGTTTGGTATGATATTCAGGGTTTGGTATTATATCTTGTTCAAAGCATGTGGACTAATCTTTGTTTTGTAGCACTATTGATTAGGGTTTGCCTTATGTGTAAGAGACCCTTTTTCTAGGTTTTCTCTTTATTTGTATGCATTGCACGTTTAATATTGCAGCTAGATCTCGGGCAAGTTTCCTCGTTCCTTATTGCATATCATTTTTCTTGCTATTTGAAGTATGTCATTTTGTATGCCATTTTATCGTTAGCAATTTTACACTCTTTTCAACATGCTTTTAGAATGTATATATATATGTATTAGTTGAGGGCATGCTTAGATTAATAATTCGATTAAAAAGGATGTTGAGTAGAGGCCTATCATGACATAGGATGAGAGGGGGTGTTTTAGTCCACCGAACTCCTTCCCCTCTCATTCCATAATCCCTGGACCTACAAATCTCTGGTTTCTAAAAGATCAGTTTGCTTTTAAAATGGTTTCTTAATTTTCCTTTAAAAATTAAGTGGCGACTCGTATTTGAATTTGAAATTTGAAAAAGTTTAAAAAGCGTGGTTAACCTACGATATCCACAATCAGGTGACTCTGCTGGGGATCGAACCCAGAATCTCTGGTTTTGCAGACCAGATTTCTGATTTTGGGTTCACTCAAGGATTAGACTTGAAAGCATCCTTTTAATCAAGTTAGTTAATTTTGTATGCATGTTGCATTGTACTTGCATGTCTAGCCAGTCGATCACACGGAACTATGACCTTGGAGGCTCAGGGCAACCCAGTCGGTTAAGCCATCATGGGATTGTGTGATCACCCTTGATCTCGTACCATGTGTTGGTATATAAAGCATCCTATCGGATGTATGTCAAGGGTCCCTTATTTGACCAAAACCCAGCCTTTGCATAGTAGCTCCTATAGCACCTTTCAATCTAGGAAATCAATTATTGATTAGGATTATATACTAGGAAGTTTTGTATGCCCAGAAGGGATTATTTGAGATGATGGCAATGCTTGCTTGATGAAGGATGTATAACCCTTTAATCACCTTTTACCAATTCCTTCTCATATCCCATGACATATAGGAAAATGCTATATTTTGATTATAAGGTTGCACTTCTTATATCTTGTTAGCTAAGCATCATTGACCTTGTATGCATCCGAATTCCTAAAAAGTACTGTGATAATCCGATCATATGATCCTTCTACCCAAAAGTTTTAAAAAATTCACTTTTGAAAGCAAACAAGATTTTGGTAAACCATCATCACCTTTTATCCCAAAATGTTTTTCAAAGGAAAAGAGTCTCTGAAATTTGTTTTCCTTTGATCAAGCAAAGCTCCAAACTAACCTTTGTTAAGGTATGTTTTTACATGATCATCTTCAAAGAAGAAATCCAAAAATCTTGGGAATTATTTTTGGGAAAAAAGCTTTTTATTTTTTATTTTTTTAAAAAAAGGGAATTTCAATGCAAAATTTCAAACCAAATCATCTTTGTTGAGGAATGTTTAACATCCTCGTTCTCAAAAAATTCTCAAAAACTGTTTTCAAAAGAATCATATCACCCAAGAGATTTTTATTTTTAAGTGAAATTTTCCAAGAGGGTAATGAGGATCAGAATGAAAGGAGAAGTTGACACAATTGACATGAGTGAGGATTTTATGTGCCTACATGTTTTATATGTTAGGATTAATATTTCTCTTTCTTTGGCATATAGAATAGGCACACACACACATGCATTGCATCCGTGAGACATTGTAGACACCCTGATTTTGACCAAACGTCAAGCCTAGGGATTGGTTACCTCTAGAAGACCAATGATGACGATGACCGGTAAAATTCGAAGATTTTCTAGAAGATTCAAATTCGTCAAAGATTCTTCAAAACAAAATTCAAAAATCAAAGTAAAAGAGAGAGAGGGAAATTGGGTACTCGGGGGAAAACCCGAACGGTGAAGAATATATGGAAAAATCAGTCTAAAAAAAATAAAAATACAATATATATATATATATATAAATGAATTCAAAAAAGATGAATATAAAAGAATTTTTCAAAAGGAAAAAAAGAAGAAGAAGAAGAAGAAGAAGAAGAAAAAGAAAGAGAAAGAAAAGGGAAAAAATAAATAAAATGATAGTATATACCATGTATATGGGTGTATCTTAATAAAGTACACTACAAATATAAGTACATTAGTACATACTTTGCTAATAATTAAGATTGTGGTAGTGTATATTTTGAAAATTAAAAAAGTGGGCAAAATTCTGTTAGCCCCGGCACGCGGGAAAGCCGGCAGCACTCACTGAGTGCTGCGCCGGTATTCAGTGAGTGCCGTTCGGCATTCAGTGAGTGCCGCCGGGCATTCAGTGAATGCCGCTGGCTGCCATCAAGTGCCGCGAGCTGTAACAGGCTGCTTTTCTCACATGTTCTAGAAGAAAACTTTGCACATGGGTTTTCACCCGAATTTACCCATTTAACCTTAAGTTGGTGGCTTATATAAATAAAAACCTTCATCTTCATTAGAGAGAGACTTGAATTAAGAGGGAGAAATACAAGAGATATATACATACATTAGAGAGAATTGAGAGGAAGAAGATAGAGTTTCTTGAAGAACTTGAAGAATTGAAGAAGAATTTGAAGATTCTTGGAAGCATTTCACAAGGAATAGAAGTAATCTTTGAGGTCTTGGAGGTAACCTCTCAATCACTTGGTAGAATTAGGCAATTTAATCACAAATTCTTAGATTTAGGACTTTTACACATTTTCAAAACCTCTCTTCCTACCTCATTTCATCACACACCACTTAGAATTTGTGATTGAATATCATGGTGTTTCATTAATTTTGATTCAAAATAGGGCTTTGGATTTATGAATAAAAGAGTTGTGACTTGAATTTTTTAAATAACCTTTGATTTCCTTTCTTTTGTTTATATTCTTCTCAAGAAATCTATGAGATCTTCAATATCTCATTAGATTTCTTTGAGTTTGATCCTCTAATTCCCTATGATCTTATGATTTATATAGGGATTAAAGTGGATTATGATCTTCTCTACATGTAGTTTATTGAATTTAAGTCTTGACTCATGGTTTGAAATCTCCTCACTAAAAATCTTAGGAAATTCATGTTATATCCCATAGAGGTTTATGTAGTTGGGATGTCACTTTATCTCCAAGGACCATCAACTTGGTAGGAGAAATAATAATATGGATCTATATTCCTCAAGGATCATATGTTTAAGAGAGGGATTAGATGTAGATTTTCATAATTTATATTCAAAATTCATAAGATCAAGTAAGACCTTAGAATTCTCTTGCTAGATCTCCAACTATGTGATCTATGATAGGAATCCATCAAGGTTATACCTAGGGGTTTCTCCCTATTTCATAATTTGTCTCATTAATCATAATCAAACTTGATTCTAGCCCTCTCTAGGGTCATGGATCAAGTTGATTTTAAACTATGAACATCAATTTGACAAAGGTGCAGTGAATCCATAAGCCAATTGTGATCAAAGATTTTTTATAGAGTCATGATTCATTGGAAATGGATGAGACCAATTGGAGGATGTTCATAATCCATCTAAGTACCTCTGTGATTTTTGTCTTGATGAAATTCCATGCCTAAGATGGTTTGGTCTTATGATTTCAAAACATGCAACTCTCTGTCCAAAATTTCAGATTAATAAGTCCATTTTGAAATTCATAAATCAAAACCTTAATAGAGTTTCCCGGGTCTCTAATAATTTTTTCTAAGTACCTCAATGTGTTAGGGAGATACCCTAAAAAGATCTAAGTGTTTCTCATCTTTTTACTATTTTTAGAAAATCGTACAAGATCTCTGGACAGAGAGTTGCAGATCCCTGAGTGATGTCTAGTGTTTTCTATATTCCCAGAGATCTAACTGTCCAAATCTTGATTTTCTTTTTGGGTTATAAACTAGACTTACAGAGGCATATCATATCAAAAAATCATTAAGATCCAACCGTTGGAAGTGGAAGTGTGGTTTTTCTACGTTTTAAAATCTGCTCTGCTCTCTGTAATTCATTAAAACTGCTACTGTTTTTGTCTAATCTTATTTATTTCAACTCAAATGGTCTCCTAATGTCTTGAAACCCAAATCATGTTTTGAATAATGATAATTTAGTTCAAAATGCAGAGGCTAAGTGATCCAAATTAGTGAATAAATCCATGTTTTACTCTTGTTCACATTCATTCATTCATGTACATTAATGCTTATGATTAGAACTAGCTATTGGATAAAGTTGGGTTTCATGCTTAATAGATCTAAGCTAGAGGATCATGATTGATTGTTTTGATATCATATTATTACGTGAAGCATGTGGACTAATCTTTATTTTGTAGCGCTTTTGAGGTACAATTTCTCATCTCTTCTCTAGTTTATTTCAGTTGTTGATTTTCTTGATTTTCGACTCCATACGCGACACCTTAGACTAGGTTTTGCCTTTTGTGTTTATATGTGTTAGACACCTTTTATTAGGTTTATTTTATATGTATGCATTGCACGTTTTTAAATTTGTAGCTGGATCCCGGGTAAGTTTCCTAGTTCCCTATTTGCACACCATCTTGCTTGCTATTTGAACTATGTGGCTTATAAATGTTATTTTGTCGTTAGCAATCTTCCACCCTTTTCAACATGCTTGTGTTATGTATTATTAATATATATGTATTAGTTGAGGACACACTTAGATTATTAATTCGATTAAAAAGGATGATGAATAGAGGCCTATCACGAGATAGGATGAAAGGGGGTGTTTTAGTCCGCTGGGCTCCTTCCCCTTTCATTCCATAATCCCCGGACTCAGATTATCTTTGGTTTCGCAAAAGATCAGTTTTCTTTCAAAATGATTTCTTAATTTTCCTTAAAAAAAAAATTAAGTGGCGACTCTTTGATTTTGAATTTGGAATTTGAAAAAAAAAATGTTTGAAAAATTAAAAGTGGTCCCAAATGCCGGTATCCACAATCTGGCGACTCTGCTGGGGATCGAACCTAGAATCTCTGGTTTCGCAGACCAGAATTTCCGATTTTGGGTTAACTCGAGGATTAGACTCGAAAGCATCCTTTTAATCGAATTAATTAATTTTTGTGTGCCCGTTGCATTACACTTGCATGTTTCGCCAGTCGATTGCATGGGACTATGACCTTGGAGGCTCGGGGCAACCCGGTCGGTCAAGTCATCATGGAACCCTGTGATCACCCTTGATCTCGTACCATGTTTTGGTATATGAAGCATCCTATCGGGTGCGTGTCAAGGGTCCCTTATTTGACCAAAACCTGGCCTTTGCATGGTAGTTTCTATAGAACCTTTCGATCTTAGAAAATTAATTCTTGATTTGGATTATGTGCTAGGGAGTTTTGTATGCCCGAAAGGGATTATTTGAGATGATGATGATGCTTGCTTGATGAAATATGTAACCTCTTAATCACTTTTGAGCGATTCCTTCTCATGTCCCACGACATTTGGGAACATGCTGAATCTTGATTATATAATTACATCTCTTATATCTTGCTAAGCTAAGCATCATTGGCCTTGTATGCATCCGAATTCATGAAGAGTACGACAACAATCCGATCATGTGATCCTCCTACCCAAAGAATTTTAAATACGTTTTTGGAAGCAAATAGATTTTTGGTATCTTTATTCCAAGGCATTCAATCACTCTTTCAAAAATCTTTGGAGTTCACTTTTGGATTAAAATTTCAAATCAACCATATTTGAAGGAAGAACCTAAAATTCTTGGAACCCAAAATTCTTGAAAGAGTTTGAAAAGTTTTAGCAACAAAAGAAATGCTTTTTCAAAGCAAAATTTGGACCCAATCACCTTTTGATTAAGGAATATAATCCAAGATGTTGAAAATTATAGAAATCTCCGCAATTAAAGAAATCATTTTCAAATGAATTTCAAAAGCAAAGTTTCAACCCAATCATCTTTTGTTTAGAAATGTTGTTGTCTTCAAAGGAAAGCTTCTTAAGGAATTTTGAAAGATTCCATCATCTAGGGGAAATGCTTGTCAAATGAATTTCACAATTTCTAAAAAAAAGTTTTTTAACCTTGAAGGGGTAGAGAGGATCATAATGAAAGGAGAAATTGGTGCACTCGACATGGGTGAAGATTTTATGTGCTTATGTGTTTATGTGTTAGGATTAGAATTTTCTTTCTTTGACATATAGAGTAGGCACACCCATACATGCATTGCATCCGCATGACATATGGGCCATTCATAAAAATTTCTTTTGCAAAACAAAATGTCAAAATAAAGAAAGTTTCTTTAATTTTAAATAAAAGAATAAAATGTGGTTGTAGGTAAAAGATAGAATCATCTACAAGCACGTTTTGGTACAGAGACTCTACTGCAAGGTTAGTGAGAAGAGAGATGGCACAAGAAGCAAATGCAAGAGAAATAGCAAAACTAAGAGCCATAGTGGAACAACAGGCAGGTCAAATGGCTAGGATGATGACCAAGATGGAAACCCTAGCACGACAACCACCAGTTGTTGATCCTCCCCTGCATGGAAGAGAGGAAGATTGGTTCGATGATCAAGAAAGGGCTAAAGCGCCGAGGGTAGAAAAAGAAAAGATGGAGAAAGAAAAGGCTGAGAGAGAGAAGTTGATGACTAAGAAAGTAGAGAAACTGGAAAGGGTAGTCCGGAAGGCCCAAGGAGTAGACACCTACTTGCTAGAACTAGAAGGGTTATACGAAGGGGTTTGTGAAGTATTACCTGCTGGGTTCAAGATGCCTGTGTTTGACAAATTCGATGGGACCGAAAACCCCAGTAGCCATATCAGGATGTGTATAGGAGCTTTTCAGCCAAGTGGCTTGAGTACAAATATGATGGCTATCCTATTTCAACAGACATTGACCAGAGCTGCTTTATCTTGGTACCTTACATTGGAGCCTGGTAAGACCAGAATTTGGGAGGAGGTCGTCAAAGCGTTCGTAGCCCAATACTAATATAATCAGGATTTGGATGTTACTGTTAGAGATTTAGAGACTACTCGGTAGTGAAATAGGGAATCTTTCGCCGAACATCTGAGCCGTTGGAGGGGAAAAGCAGCAAAAATGGTACAGAGGCCCACCGAGAAGGAACAAATCCGGATGTTGATGAAAAATCTCCAACCCATCTACCAAGAGAAGATGAGGTTTCGGTCCATCAACACCTTTGCTGAAGTGTTTGATGTGGGAACAAGGATCGAGGATGCGATATAAGAAGGATTGATCAAAAGAGAAGAGCCGGTGAGTAGGTATAGGCGTCCAAATTATGGGACAGGAGGAGGAAATTCAGGAAGCCATTCAAATCCTACAGATGTGAATGCACTAAGCGAACCAGAGAAGAAGTTTGATATCGTCAGAAATTACCCGAAGAGAGGAAGAGATAAACCTTTAAGGAAGTTCTCAGATTTAGGAGTATCATTGTCCACCACTCTGGATAGGCTACTAGCAAAGGGGCACCTCCACTTATTGGAGCCACGACCAAGACCGAATCCACTACCTCCAAATTTCAAAACTGATCTTTACTGCAAATTCCATTAAGAGCAGGGACACTTAACCGATCGATGCTTGAGGTTGAGACATGAAATCCAGGATCTGATAGATAAGAAGGTAATATCTGAACCACCCACCAACCCGCTAAACATCACCAAGAATCCACTACCAAATTATCATGCGGTACCGCCACCTGGGGTTTACTGTCTGGAAAGTGGAGAAAGCTCTTTTGATCCATCAGCATTGATCACTAAGTTGGGGTGTCTGAGGAAGCTTCATCAGACAGGGAGATTTGGACATTTGCACCTTGGGCAAACTAATTGAAGGAAACAAGGGAAAGGTGATAGGAAAAGCTCCTGATGTGGATTGGTGGATACCTGAAAAAGACAACTCCATTTGGTACAAAGAGGGTAACATTCAGGGCATTAATAAAGTAAAGGATGATCTTTGGTACGAAAGTGAGAAAGAAGATGAAGATCCGGGAGGCACTGAAGCACAAGATGATCTTTGGTTCAAAGAAGAGGTCAGTCATTTAACACGATCAGGGAGGCATTTCAAACCACATGAACTCGAAGAAGACCACTCAGGCCGGGAGTTGGATAAGGGAAAGGGAAAACTGAATGAAGAGGAAGAAGAAGATAGGGTCTTGAGACAGATGAAGAAGACGCAAGCAAATATCACTATTTGGGGATTATTAATCGCTTCCAAGCGTCATAGACAAGCGGTTCTAGATTCTCTTAATCAATCCGATGTCTCCATCAACATTATACCAGAAGATCTTGTCGGTATGATCACTAAGAGCTCGGCTCCCCCTATCTCCTTTACTAAAGCTGACTTACCGCCTGGGGGACCTGCCCACAATAAGCCATTGCACATTACCGTCGAGTGTCTAGGAAATTCCTTGCCCGCTTGTCTTGTTGACAACAGGTCCACATTGAATGTATGCCCATTTCGAACAGCTAAAAGGATGGGGCTTGATGAATCAACGTTTATACCGTCGGAGCAAAAGGTAAGGGCCTATGACAATACTCAGCGGGTAATTATGGGAATCATTTTTCTGAATCTATCTATTGGGACCGGGGAAAAAGAGGCAGAATTCCAGATTATCGATATTCCTGCATCTTTTAATCTACTTCTGGGGAGGCCATGGCTGGACAGTTTGGGCGCCATTCCGTCAACCATCCATCAGAATGTCAAATTTATTTGGAAGGGTAAAGTTTGTGATGTTCTAGGAGACAGTTGGATACATGCACCTGGGGCTTCATCTAGTGCCCCGGTTTTGGAAGTACAAGTACAAGGGGAAGAGACAAGCTTGGGCGGGTTTGAGTTCATAAACATGGTAGAAGACAGCAAGCCAAAAGAGTTTTTACCGTTCTATTTCGATCAGTATGCAAGCCCGTTGGTGGCTGGAATTATGAGAAAGATGGGATTCTTCCCGGGGATGGGTCTAGGTAAGAAGCATCAAAGAGTGTCCGAATTTCCAAACATTGTTACGCAAACACATACCCGCGGGTTGGGATATCAGCCGTCAAGGGAAGAAATGAAGAAAAAGAAGAAATTGGCTGATGCGCCAATGGAACCATACTCAAAAACTCTCAATGGATACTTCATCAGAGAAGGAAAGGAGTTCCCATTTTGCAGTTTACCGGAGCCATGGTTGGATAAAGTGGAAAAATGCATGAAGCTGGGGTTTGAGATTTTCTTTGCACATGACTTCTCTGACTATGAGGACCCTTATCTGGAGGTACCCACGATATCCACCACTATTCAGGATTGGGTGTGCACCTTGGATGGCCTGGCAATGAAGGACCTGCTGGAAGAAGAACACAGAGGGATCGGGAAGGGTAATATTGGGGAAAGTATGAATAAAGATGGGCAGAACAGAGGTGAAGGAGGGAGCAAGGAAAAGACAGAAAGAGAGAAATTAGAGTTCGGAAAATAATCAGAGGAAGAAGAAATGGGGGAAATTACTCAGACAGAGGGCCTGGAAGAATGTTTCATCACTGACCTTGGAGGGGAAAAGAAGAAAGAATGGGTTTTTGAGTCTAGTGATAGGTATCCCCCTCATCCAGAGTCTGTATTAGCCCAAATGAGGCGTCTTTCAATTTCCATGTCTGTTGTAATTGCTCCCAAGAATATTAATGAGAATATGACTAATTCTGCTTACTCGACTGTGTATAATAATTGTGATGAATATGATGAATGTAGTGAAATACCAGATGAGTTACAAAAATTAATTGAAAAAGAAAATGAATCTGCATATAAAATCATTGAAGGCACTTTGACAATTAATTTGGGAAATGAAAATAATCCACAAAATGTTTCTATTGGCTCCACACTTAATAAAGAGGAAAGCAAAGAGTTAATCAATTTATTAAATGAATTCAAAGATGTCTTTGCATGGTCCTATGATGATATGCTAGGGATTGATCCAGAAATAGTCCAACATCATATTCCCCTTTTCCCAAAATCAAAACCCGTAAAACAAAAATTGAGGCGAATGAGGCCTGAATGGGCGCTAAAAGTGAAAGAGGAAGTCAAAAAGTAGTTAGGAGCTGGATTCTTGATTGTCACTGAGTATCCAGAATGGGTTGCTAATATCGTACCAGTCCTAAAAAAGGATGGTCGCGTTAGGGTTTGTGTGGATTTCCAAGATTTGAATAGAGCCAGCCCTAAGGACGATTTCCCACTGCCTCACATTGATGTGTTAGTAGACAATATGGTGGGACATGAACTCTTATCTTTCATGGATGGGTTCTCAGGGTATAACCTGTGGATATCGCATTTTTCTTACCCACAGCTTTTCTTTTAAAGTTCTTTTTAAAATTCAAATTCAAAACAAATGAGTCGCCACTTAATTTTTAAAAGGAGAATTAATAAACCATTTTAAAAGCAAACTGATCTTTTAGAAACTAGAGATTAACTAGGTCCGGGGATTATGGAATGAGAGAGGAAGGAGCCCGTCGGACTAAAACACCCTCTCTCATCCTATCTTGCGATAGGCCTCTACTCAACATCCTTTTAATCAAATTTATTAATCTAAGCATGCCCTCAACTAATATATATATACATATACATCACAAAAGCATGTCCAAAGGGTGTAAAATTGCAATTGACAAAATACCATTCAAAAGCCACATAATTCAGGTAGCAAGCGATATGATATGCAATAGAGAACAAGTGAACTTACCCGGGATCCAGCAGCGATAGTAAACGTGCAATGCATACGAACAAAAGAAATTCTAAAAAAGAGTCTCTAATCACATATACACATAAGGCAAAACCTAATTCTAAGGTGTCGCGCATTAAGTCGAAAAAATCAATAAAATCAAGAAATTAAGATAAACTAAAGAGGAGTCCTAGAAATCATACCTTAATAGCGCTACAAAACAAAGGGTTAGTCCACATGCTTCACATATTAATAATATGATATCAAACAATCAATCCTAATTCTCTAGCTTATACCTAGCAAGCAATGAAATCCAACTTTATCCAATTACTAGTTCTAATTATAAGCATTAATGTACATAAATGAATGGATGTGAACAAGAATAAGACATGGATTTATTCACTAATTTGGGTCACTTAACCTCTGGATTTAAGGTAAATTATCATTATTAGGATATGGTTTAAGCCCTAAGTCATAGGAGAATCATTTGGGCCATTATTTACAAAGTTGGTCAAATGTGTCATAAAATTTTGAAAATTGCAGAGAGCAGACCAGCACTTTAAAAAACGAAAGAGCATGTCTCTCATGGTTTGATGTCGGTGAATTTTGGACAAAAGATGCCTCTGTGAGTCTAGTTTCCAAATCAAAAAGAAAATCAAGGTTTCAACGGTTAGATCTCTGGGAAAAGGACAAGAACCAGAGATCACTCAGAGATGTACAACTCTCTGTCCAGAGATATTGTTTGATTTTTTAAAAATAGCAAAAAGATGAGAAACACTTAGATCTTTTTAGGGGATCTTCCTAACACATTAAGGTACCCATAGAAAATTATTAGAGACCCCAAAAACTCCATTAGAATTCTGATTTATGAATTTCAAAATGGACTTGCTGTTCTGAAACTATTCTGAAACTCTGGACAGATTGTGGTTGACTCACAAAACCCATGATCAAACCCTTCTAAACATAAAACCACCTTAAAACAAAAATTACAGTGGTAGATTACTGTGTTATTGTCACTTTCCCGTTGGTTTCACTTGATTTCAACGGTTAGATTTTGAACTAAAAATCTTTGATCAAAAACAGTTTGTGAACTCACTGTTTTCATTTGTCAAGTTCAACTTTTATTTGGTAACTCCAACTATTAAACCATGAAGTTGGGTTTAAACCAAATCACTTCTCCTACCATTTGATGGTCATTGGAGATGAAGATATGGTTAATACTCATGGGTCTCAAAGGAATAAAGAAGGGATTCCATGAAACATCAAGCTAGAGGACTCAAGTCATAAGCATGGACTTGGATCCATCTATTTATTTATAAAAAGTGATGATCAAACTTTGACTCCCATGTGAAGTATAAGCTTACATGAGATTCAAAACATCAAACTCAAGAGCTTTCAAAGGAGATATTGAAGATCTCCAAGAATCTCAAAATAAGAACATAAACAAGAAAAATAGAAGAAGGATCAAAGAACTAGGAAGTAAGGACTTCCAAGTTTACTTAACAAACTCTAAAACTTAATCAAGAAAAACTAAATGACTTGTAAATTAGAAGCTCAAAAGAAAGAAAACACAACTAAGATTAGAGGGTCACCTCCAAACTATCCTCAAAGTTTCTCTCCTTTGAAGATCTTCCAAACTCTTCTTCAAACTCTCCAAACTCTCTTTTTTTCTCTCCAAAAATGTTGGTGTAATGGTAGTCTTTTTTGTGTTTCCCCTTCTTTTTTGTCTCTCTTTTTCAATGAAGATACCTCTTCTTTTATAGGCAAAATTAACAAGTATTTTCAGTGAATTCAGAGTAAAAGCCAAGTGTAAACATCCCATTTGGTGGTACAATATGTACTTCCTGAAATTAGACAGACTGCTGCCCAGGGCGGCGGTCAAAAAAACTGTCGCGGCAGTCCGTGAATGCCGCGGCGGCAGTCCATGACTGCCGTTCAGGCACTTCGTGGCTGCCGGGCGGCACTCATCAAATGCCGCAAAAATTAATGGATTGCCGCATTTTTGTCAGTCTTACTTTATCAGTTTTTTGTTCTTATTCGCATACGCATACGTATTGCTCTGCAAAATACAGACTTTAAAAGTGAACGGTAGTCAGAAATTGTTGGCGGCACTTGGTGAATGCCGGCCCGGCACTCTATGACTGCCGTGCGGCACTCAGTGAGTGCCGCGGCAGTCCGCCGTGTGCTGTTTTTAGCTAAGATTCCCTCTTTTAGATTTTCTTTTTCCCAAAGCAAATGATTCTTGAGGATTTTTTCTGAAAATTATGTTTTATACCCGAATTCTCCTAAATACCTGGTATTTTCCTCTTTCTGTGAAATTTTACTGCGTTTGGAGAACTTTCTGAAGAGCTTGGAATACTTCGAATCTTTCGGTCCTTATCATCATCGGACGTGGAGGTGACGCTCTCCTAAATTCGGCGGTCGGTCAAAATTAGGGTGTCTACACAACCAGATATTGATGGCACCTAAGGATAGGGAAAAGACTACCTTTATCACACCATGGGGGACTTATTGTTATAGAGTTATGCCATTTGGGCTTAAGAACGCGGGGGCAACTTATCAAAGAGCAGCCACCACCTTGCTACATGACATGATCCATAAAGAAGTAGAGGTGTATGTGGACGACATGATAGTGAAGTCCAAGGAGAGGAAAGGGCACTTGAAAGCACTAAGAAAATTCTTTGAGAGATTGAGAAAATTCATAATGAGATTAAACCCGCAGAAATGTACTTTTGGGGTTACCACGGGGAAATTGTTGGGATTTCTGATTACATAGAGGGTGATTGAGGTAGATCCAACCAAAATTCAAGCCATAACCGAAATGTCGTCACCCCGAAATGAAAAAGAGTTGAGGGGATTCTTAGGGAGAATACAGTTTATCAGCCGTTTCATATCCAAACTCACCATGACCTATGACCCGCTATTCAAGTTGTTGAGGAAAGGGGAAAAGTTTGAATGGGATGACCAATGCCAGAAAGCCTTCGAGAAAATCAAAACCTATCTCCAAAACCCACTTGTCCTATCACCTCCTAAACTTGGGAAGCCTTTATTGCTTTATCTATGCATTACCAAAAATTCCATGGGGTGCATGTTGGCTCAAGAAGAGGAAGAGGGGCGCATAGAGAAAGCCATATATTACCTGAGTAAAAGAGTGACTGGGTATGAGTTGAATTATTCGCCATTGGAGAAAGCATGTTGGGCTTTGGTATGGTGTACGCGTCGCCTTAGGCAGTACATGTTAGCCTTCCCCGTCACCCTAATATCCCGAAAGGACACACTCAAATACCTCTTTGAAAAACCTGCCTTAACCAGTAGGATCTCTCGCTGGACCATGATGCTAGCTGAATTTGATATTAGATATGTCACTTCCAAATCTGTCAAAGGGAGAGCTGTCTTCGAATACTTAGCCGACCTTGCCATAGAATCCGAGGAGAGGGGAGAGTTTAAGTTTCCCGATGAGGGGGTGATGAAACTAGAAGAAGATCGGTGGAGAATGTATTTTGATGGAGCAGCCAATCAGGTAGGATACGGAGTCGGAATTATCCTCATATCACCTGAAGGAGCCCCCACCCCATTGGCCGTTAAGCTTAAATATAACTCAACCAACAACACGGCAGAATACGAAGCGTGCATAATTGGGATGGAAGCAGCCTTGGCCTTAAAAATTGACGAGATTGATGTTTTTGGGGATTTGAATATGATAATATTGCAAGTAAGAGGTGATTGGAGAATAAAGCATGAGAAATTGAGACCTTACCATGAATACCTGGAGAGCCTGAAAATACAGTTTAGAAAAATCTCATTCTATTACCTTCCTCGCGAGGAGAACTAACTAGCTGATTCTTTAGCAACTTTGGCCTCAATGATCCAAATCCCTATAGGAGTTACCATGATTCCCCTGTCCATAAAAAAGAGAACCCGACCCTCATTCGAGACAATCACAGCCATTAAAGGAGAAGAATAAACAGAAGCGCCATGGTATATAGATGTTTGGAGGTTTATTGAGAAGGAAAAATACCCTAAAGGGGCATCAGAAAAGGATAAGAAGGCGATTCGGAGGTTTTCAGCTCAGTTTGTGATTTATGCAGGAAAATTGTGGAAAAAGTCCTATACCGGTTGTAACCTGGAATGTCTGCATGGAAGGGAAGCAAGAGAAATGATGGAAGAAATACATGAAGGAGTCTGCGAGCCCCACATGAATGGGCATATGTTGGCCAAAAAGATAATTCGGCAGGGATACTATTGGACGACTTTGGATAAGGATTGTTGTGAATATGTGAGGAAATGCCATAAGTGTCAAATCCATGCAAATCTTATGCACACCCCACCTTCCCAACTTTACAGCATGACCACCCGCTGGCCGTTCTTTGTATGGGGTATTGATATCATTGGGGAAGTAGTCCCGAAAGCTTCAAAATGGACACCGGTACATAATCGTGACAATAGATTATTTCACCAAATGGGTAGAGGCGGCATCATATGCAACTCTGAAGGCCAAAGATGTGGCAAATTTTATTGAGAAAAACATAGTCTGCAAATACGGGGTGCCTAATGAGCTTATTTCTGATCATGGGAGCCACTTTCAGGGAGAAGTTATCCCACTCTTAGAGAAGTATAAGATTACCACCATCAATCCTCACCATACAGACCCCAGGCGAATGGAGCAGTAGAAGCTGCAAACAAGAATGTAAAGGCGATCCTGGGAAAGATGACAGATACATACAGGGATTGGCATGAGAAGTTACCATTCACTTTATGGAGATACCGAACTTCCGTAAGAACTTCAACAGGGGATACACCGTATTCATTAGTCTATGGGATGGAAATTGTGCTACCAGTTGAGGTTGAAATACCATCTTTGAGAGTTTTGGCCGAATGCGAGATAACCGAACTTGAGTGGCTGCGGGGGATATATGAAGAATTAATGCTATTAGATGAGAAAAGATTGGCTACTATAAATCACACTCGGGGATATCAGAAAAGGATAGCTCGTGCTTTCAACAAAAAGGTTCGCCCAAGGAAGCTTGCTGAGGGTGACCTAGTCCTCAAAGAACTTAAAGCGCCCGTTTATGACCCCCGAGGAAAATTCAAACCCAACTGGGTCAGACCATATATCATGAAGACGCTCCTCTCCGGAGGAGCTGCTTATCTCATGGACCTAGATGGAGTTGAGTTTAAACAACAAGTTAACCTCGATCGCCTCAAGAAATATTTTGCTTGAGACCTTGTCGTTTCAAAACCTCCAGAGTTGATGAACTACGCTTGACCTGATTCCCGCTAGGGGATACGTAGGCAACCTGCCCGGTTCGGTCACATAAATAAAGTTGCCTAAAAGGAACTTCCCTTCTGACCTTAACTGAACTACTACGGACCTAATACCCGCTCGAGGATAAGTAGGCGGGCCTACAAGGCCCTCGGTCCAAATAAAGCCCAACTCTTGATGTAACTTAATATCCTGAGTTTCCTTATGCCAAACTAGGGGCAAACTTGCGTTTGCCCAGAGCTAGTGTCAAAGTCCCCATACTAGGGGCAAACTTCGTTTGCTCAACCGAAGAACCCAGAAAGTACCTAAACCCGTTTATGGATCTACTGGCTATCAAAATAGGTACTATGTGAAAGCAAATGAGGATTCATGGTATAGAATGATTAAAACTCTAGAGCAGAACTCAAAAGCAAAGTAATAAGAGTTAAGAGAGACATTAAAAGGAATATTTTCATAACCTGAAAAGATGGGAGAAGTGCAAACTATGAGTTGACATGATTAAAGCATTTTCCTAATACAAAGAAATATCTTTTTAAAAATTGAAATACATCACAAAAAGTGTAGTAAGAGTCAAGTAGGATCTGTCAGAAGTTTTTTAGAGTCTTGTTTTTCCATTTTGTGTTTGTCTGGAAGCTATGTTCCGACCAAAGTCTGAATCTCAAGAAGGTACTCGGCAGTAGGAACAATTGAAGAAGGGACCCTCCGGAAGGGAGCCGACACTCTGTCATGCCAAGCCTCGGCAAATAATCTCATGGTAAAAGGGCGTAGAGCACAGCTCCTCAAAAAGGTTAACCATAATAGTGACTGGGATATCTTGAAGTAATCCAAACTGGCGAACCACCCGTCCGGGGATGTAAAAAGTGGTGACATGCAGACCAGGTAACCAAACCCCCGAACGTCCAGGAAGCTGCACAGTGACAGAGCAGCAAGTCCACCGAGGGCACACCCAGCCAATATTCCCACGATGCAGGTTCTGAAGCCAGGAAAGCCAGCCCTCAACCGTGCAATAGAGAAAACGAACATCCAGGCGATCATAGGGAAGCAGTCTCCCAGTAGGGGGGTGAGTAAAGAGGCCTAAACGCTCGAGAAGTCAGACCTGCAAAACATAAGGTGACCTTGAAAGCAACATCGATCTGGTGCTTTACGCATGATCCAAACCCAGTAAGGTTTCTCCTAGAACAATCATGATAGCACTTCGCATCTCCCGAAGACCGCAGACAATCGGAATAAGGATGTCGGAGGAAGACCGAAATAGGAAATATGAGAGCATAGCCAAAGAAAGGGCATTGCGTCTAATGATCTGATATCCTCCATCATCGGGATCACCCACGGGAGCATAAATAGAAGAGAGTCAACCAAAATCAATATATCGGTCACGAACAAAAGAGTCGGCAGCACCTCGGGAAATACAGAGAAGAGCCGCTAGATCTTAGGTACACCCTGCCTGTATCTGGGGGATGATCAAATCAGCATAAGGGTCGGTATGGAGAATAGCGCTAAAATTCCTCAAAAATCGGGCAAACCTCCTCATGACCAAACTGGAAGACGTGCAAAGAAGGGTTCCAACATGAAATAGCGGCTTGGAGTAAGCTCTCGTCTAGAGCCATACGGCGGAATGCGAAGAGGTCGTTCAATCTATGACACTCAAAGTTGAGTCGGTCAATACCGAAAAGGGAATCCATCCACGGGTATAGAATGTCAAAGCTTATGGGAGCCATGGAGAAGGAGAGGGAAAATAGAAGAAGGTTAGGAATGAGGAAGAGGAAAAAGGGGTCGTAGGAGTTTCCAAATGGGTGTTGAAATGAGCAAAAGGCACTTTTTATAAGAAAGGGGTTCGAACCGACACTCGATGAAAAGTGACGGCACTCGCTGAGTGCCGGCCGGCAGTCATTGAGTGCTGCGCGACATTCAGTGAGTGCTGGTCATCCTCTCCGAGTGCCGGCCAGAGTTTTAAATGCTCATGGGTTGATTTGTAATTGGAATTAGCCCAAACCTGCAAAGAAATTTGAATAAAAGTATCACCATTCCATCATTCAAGCACCATTCATCAATAAATCAATAAAGTTCTTCCTGTTTTGAGTAAATAAAGGGAATAATGTCTAAAGTCTAAAGCTAAAAAGGGGGAAAAGGGGTAATCAAGCATGAGTATAAACATAATTCAAAAATTGGCACACAGGCCACCATGCACGAATGCCATTAAGCCGCCTAAGTAAATCCGCTAGAGAGGAAAAGTTTGGAGTTCTTGTCCTCACAGGGACATAATATAAAAGAAAAGAGAGGCCAGTTATCCTCGTCGGCAACGAGGATTTCTTCTGGGTGCCTGCGGAGCTGTCTGACTACCCCCATCTCCACCATCTCCGCCATCTCCACCATCACCTCCGTCACCACCTTGGCCGCTGCCACCATCACCTTCTTGATATCCACCGCCTTGACCCAGTTAAAACTCTTGGATTTGCCTCCTCAAGGAAGAAACCTCGGCCTCCTGAAAAGACAAAACAAAATAAAGAATAAGTGAAAAAAAAAGAAAAAAGAAAGGAAGAAAAGAGATAAGAATAAGATGAAAGTGAATAAAATGGCAATACCATAGCTCTGGCCTGAAGGTCTGCGGTGGCCCTCACTCCATCAGCCTGTAAGGAATTTTGAACACAGTCGTCAGTATGAGGATAAAAATTGGAATTGTAAAGAAAGAAAGAAAAAAAAGAAGGAGAAGAAAAAAAAGAGAAAGCAATAAAAGTTTGTTTCCAGAAAGAGATTCACCCTCCATCCGCGTCCATGAACCCAATGTTTGACAGTATGTGCATACGATAGACCTTCCTCTGCATAATCTCTGAGGACTGTATTGTACTACATAGGGATGGATGGAACATTCTGGGTATAAGGGTCCAGCTGATACATGGTCTCCTAGCCCATATGCACCATAGGAACATTCCAGTTCCACTGTGGGAGAGCTGGAGGGTCAGCAACCCCAGGGACAGGCTGTAAAAGAGAGGGGGAATCCAAGTCTATGTGAATATTATTGCAAAATAAAAGGAAAAGAAAGAAGAAAATGAAAAAGATGAAATATCTGTTACCCGGGTAACATCCATGAGAGGAAAGTTGTGCATGAGGGAATTGAGCCTAAAAACTGGATAGCCATCTGGATCGTCCAAATAATTTGCAATATTCTCCCAACCTAGGGCAGCAATAAGGTCCCCATGATCCAGAGTCTCAGTGCTCCTCATAGTAGCGGAAGGAGTCCTAAGCACATAAAAGGCAGGGGCAGCAAGTGACTGCCTAGTCACCCTTATACCAAGATACCACTCCCGACACGCCTCCCCCCCACCATCAGGATTCTCATCCTGGAAAAACCCACAACAGCTTGGATGCCTGCACTGGCTTCTGGGAGGGCTGCCTCCCAAGGATTCCACACCACATGAACCTCCCGCAGGTTGGTAAGCAGGTTTCTGTAGCCTACAAAATCGTGGGCTCCAACCTTCCGGCCCGTCGCTCCTTTCCTCCATTTCAAACCCTGAGGCATAATCGCAGCCTCGCTTCCCCGGGTACTGGGAGCCCTCATGCGAAGGTATTCATGAGACCATATCTGCAAGGCAAAGAAAAAAATGAATTCAGTCAGCAAAATATAAAAATGAAATGAAAAGAGTAAAGGGTATATGTCAATAAAATTTTACCTCCCAGGCTCTCCAGTACCCGCCGGTAGAAGGTGAATTTCCCCTAGAAACCTCACTCATATGGTTGTAAAGAGTGGCCAACCCTGCTCCTCCCCAATTGTACTAGGAGATGCGGTCAATGTCTACAAGAGAAGCCAAATACCCAAGGTTGATGGTATCACCCTTTGTGCTCATCAGCGAGTAACCCAGCACGTACATGATGAAGGCCCTAGCCATCTGGTCATCAGTAAAGACCTGACCCTTGAAAGTATTCAGGAACCATTTTGCAGGCACTAGGAAATCTCCTGGGTGAGCCCCGAGTAAGTCGATAATCTCTTCATGACGAGTCTGGAGATCGTCATAGTGAGCAATAGGAAGCCCGCCGAACGGAACACCTGTGATCATAGCGAAGTCCAAGGGAGTCATCGTCATCTCCCCAAAGGGCAGGTGGAAAGTATTTGTTGTATCCCACCATCTCTCTACCAAGGCCTGGATATGAGTCCTATTGTTTGAACTCTTCTCTAGAAGTAATGCAAAGAGTCCAAATCCGGCATTGTTAACCAAAGTTCTGACCTCGTCAGAAAGATCCTCATACCACCTCCGGCCGTGAGCCATACTCCCATGGCCTTTTAGGACAAATTCTAGAGTCTGCAAAAAAAAAAAAAAAAAAAAAAGAAGAGAAGAGAAGTAAGAAGCTGAAAAGAAATAAGTAATCAAATTCTTTGTAAAAAAAAAATACAATAAATCTATGAGTCCAAGTAACTTAGATGAAGTTCCAATTTCCGGGTTTAAAAAAAAGAGAGAGTTTTCGAGTCTAAGAGACCTTTTGTTTCAAGAAATAAAAAAAGTTCCTTTTGAGTCTAAGCGACTCTTTGTGTTGAAAATAAAAAGAAATTCTTTTTTTTAAGCGAATCATTGTTTCAAGAAATAAAAATTCTTTTTGAGTCCAAGCGACTCGTTGTTTCAAGAAATAAAAATTATTTTGAGTCCAAGCGACTAGTTGTTTCAAGAAATTAAAATTATTTTTGAGTCCAAGTGATTTGTTGTTTCAAGAAATAAAAATTCTTTTTGAGTCCAAGCGACTTGTTGTTTCAAGAAATAAAAATTCTTTTTGACTTGTTGTTTCAAGAAACAAAAGTTCTTTTTGAGTCTAAGAGACTCTTTGATTTGAAAATAAGAACATTCTCGAGTCTAAATGACTCGTTGTTTCAAGAAATCAAAATTCTTTCGAGTCTAAGCAACTCTTTGATTTGAAAATAAAAAAAGGAGTTTTTTTCAAGACTAAGCGGCTCGTTTGTAGTAAGTTTTAAGTTCAATAAGAGCATGGTCTATGTAAAATTCAAGAACTTCACAGGGTTGGTGCGACCCTCATTAGAAATGGGCAAACGAGATGGAAAAATCCATGAGCATAAGAAATCAATGAATCCAAATGAAGGCAATAAACAAGAGGCATAATGCTGGGCATTGAACCCCAAACCATGGCAAGAAAATCATGGGGGGGGGGGCATCCATACATGCATCATTCATCCTACATTGCATAGCATTGTATTATTTAATCATAAGCACAAAAGTGGGTTTGGGAGTA
This sequence comes from Hydrangea macrophylla, assembly GCA_033977485.1. Taxonomy (NCBI): domain Eukaryota; kingdom Viridiplantae; phylum Streptophyta; class Magnoliopsida; order Cornales; family Hydrangeaceae; genus Hydrangea; species Hydrangea macrophylla. Next base: position 23,900,193 of record CM066993.1, read on the forward strand.
TACCAATCTATTGAAAGCTCGCGCCGAGAGTGCGCCCTGGGGTCGGCAAGTAAGACTGATGAGTTATGACCAGGGTTGGGCTTATACTTCTTCTTGGGGGGACCATAGGATCCTGAACCACTAGCCATTGAAAGATCTACAAGCAAAAAGGGGAGAAATCAATATTTATATGAGAAGTCTCAGGGGAGGAAAATCAAATAACATGAAGAATCATGATTTCAAACACAAAATCAAGTAAAGATGTAATCTTGATGATTAAAGAAGTGAACATACCTTGTTGTTTGATGAATGCTTAAGTGAAGAATCAAGAGGGGGAGAGTCTTGGAGAGGGAATTCGTAGAAGAGAGAAGGGAGAATAAAAAAGAAAGAAGGAGCAAAATCAAGTTTTATACACTGTTAAACAGGCCGGCACTCGACGAAAAGGTACCGGCACTCCGTGAGTGCCACGCGGCAATTGATGGAGTGCCGGCCGGCACTCAGTGAGTGCCGCTCCCCCTCACTGAGTGCCGCCGCGTATGCCATGTGGCCCTATTCCTCCTAACAGTCATATTTATAATAAGAACCACCGAATTTTGCTCCTATGTCCTCAAAGTTTTTCCCTCATTTCGAAAAGACCCCTGAGTTTGAAAAATGAGCTCTTAAGCCCTTTTGTAAATCAAAATGAGCCCCGGCTGTGAGGAATTTTTGTCAAAAAACACCCAGGTTCAGCAAATAGACTAAGTCGAGTCGAATCGACTCCGGATATTGAAATTTTTTATGTGATTGTAGTTTGATTGACTCCAGAATTCTAGAATTTTGATTTTAATTGGAGTCTAATCAACTCCAAATTTCTGGGACATTGAACAAATTGGAGTCTAATTGACTCCAGATTTTTGGAAGTTGAACGAATTGGAGTCTAATCGGCACCAGATCTTCAACAATTTAATTTGATTGAAGATTGATTGACTCGAGATTAACTTCAGGATTTCGAAGATTGATTTGATTGAAGTCTGAATAACTCTGGATTTTGTAAATTGAATAAATTGGGGCTTAATTAACTCCATATTTTTTTTTTTAAGTCTGCAGGACTCCGAATTTCTTTGGAGTTTTAATTAAATTTGGAATTTGTTTGATTCCCGATTTTTGAAAATCGATTTGACTTAAGCTTGATTAATCCTGAATTTTTGAAAATTGATTTGACCTAAAGCTTGAGTGGCTCCGATCTTTTGAAAATTGATTTGATTTGAGCTTGGTTGTTTCTTTATTTCGCAAATTGAAAAAAAGAGAGAGAGAGAGAGAAAGAATCTGATTGATTCCAGATGTTGCGAATCAGGTTGAATTGGGGTTTTAATTGACTTCATACCTTGAAAGTTGAAATGATTAGAATCTAATTGAATACAGATTTTGAAAATAGATTTATTTTGGCTCCAGGTTATGAGAAAATTGAGTCGATTTTGAATATGACTGATCTTTGATTTGAATATGAGAAGTTCCAAATTTTGGAAAGTTAATTCAGAGTGAGATCCTGAAAAATTAACCCCTAGGAAAAGAGGGGAAATTGGGAATTATGAATCAAACTGAATCAGCATTGACTTTGCCTTGTGAAAAATGTGTGTCCTCAATTGTCGCAATCTTTCTGCGTGCTACCTGATTTGACTTTGGAGCGTAAGGCAGGAAGCAGCTTAGTCGAACAGATGATTTTGAAGGATTATGGAGCATAAGGCGTGAAGCGGCTCAATCTTTCAGCGTGCTACCTGATTCGACTTTGGAGCGTAAGGCGGGAAGCGGCTCAGTCGAACAGATGATTTTGAAGGATTATGGAGCGTAAGGCATGAAGCGACTCAATCTTTCAGCGTGCTACCTGATTCGACTATGGAGCGTAAGGCGGGAAGCGGCTCAGTCGATCAGATGATTTTGGAGGATTATGGAGCATAAGGCGTGAAGCGGCTCAATCTTTCAGCGTGCTACCTAATTCAACTTTGGAGCGTAAGGCGGGAAGCGGCTCAGTCGATCAGATGATTTTGGGGGATTATGGAGGGTAAGGCGTGAAGCGGCTCAGTCGATTGGAGGATTTTGGAAGATTATGGAGCGTAAGGCGTGAAGCGGCTCAATCTTTCAGCGTGCTACCCGATTCAACTATGGAGCGTAAGGCGGGAAGTAGCTCAGTCGATCAGATGATTTTGGAGGATTATGGAGCGTAAGGCGTGAAGCGGCTCAATCTTTCAGCGTGCTACGTGATTTGACTATGGAGTGTAAGGCGCAAGGCGCATCTCAGTCAGTCAGACAATTCTCAAAATTCATGTGGACCCTGAACTTCGTAATTTTGGCATTCCCAGAGTATGACTATAACATAAACGGGGGATTTGGGGTATAAGACGCATTTTTGGTGATAGAAAGATCAACATGAATATGGGTCATCACGTTAGGAACATGAGGCATGATATTTGAGCATGTGCATCACGTTAGGATAGGTGCATTCATCCGTGTGGTTATTTGTGCTTAGGAGTTGTCCCTTGCCCGAACTACGTCCTGGTCTGATTCCCGATGGGATACGTAGGCAGCTCACCATTGAGCACGACCAGCATTCAGCTCTCAGCGCACCCGATTTCGCAACGCACCTTTTGTTCTTACCTGGGCTCGATGGTTTTGGTCAAAGGCTTGTCTTTCACACAGGCTTCGACATTCACTTATGATACGCGTTGCTTCACAAGCTCTGCCGAAGAGGGGCAAACTGTAGACACCCTGATTTTGACTAAACGTCAAGCCCAGGGATAGGTTACCTCGAGAAGACCGATGATGACGATGACCAGTAAAATTCGAAGATTTTCCAGAAGATTCAAATTCTTCAAAACAAAATTCAAAAATCAAAGTAAAAGAGAGAGAGAGGGAAATTGGGTACTCGGGGGAAAACCCGAACGTTGAAGAACATATGGGAAAATCAGTCTAAAAAAAATAATTATAATATAATATATACATATATAAATGAATTCAAAAAAGATGAATATAAAAGAAGTTTTCAAAAGAAAAAAAAAAGAAGAAGAAGAAGAAGAAAAAGAAAGAGAAAGAAAAGGGAAAAAATAAATAAAATGATAGTACATACCATGTATATGGGTGTATCTTAATAAAGTACACTATAAATATAAGTACATTAGTACATACTTTGCTAATAATAAAGATTGTGGTAGTGTATATTTTGAAAATTAAAAAAGAGGGAAAAATTCTATTAGCCCCGGCACGCGGGAAAGCCGACGGCACTCATTGAGTGCAGCGCCGGCATTCAGTGAGTGCCGTCCGGCATTCATTGAGTGCTGCCGGCAGCCATCGAGTGCCGCGAGCTGTAACAGACTGCTTTTCTCACATGTTCTAGAAGAAAACTTTGCACATGGGTTTTCACCCAAATTTACCCATTTAACCTTGAGTTGGTGGCTTATATAAACAAAAACCTTCATCTTCATTAGAGAGAGACTTGAATTAAGAGGGAGAAATACAAGAGATATATACATACATTAGAGAGAATTGAGAGGAAGAAGATAGAGTTTCTTGAAGAACTTGAAGAATTGAAGAAGAATTTGAAGATTCTTGGAAGCATTTCACAAGGAATAGAAGTAATCTTTGAGGTCTTGGAGGTAACCTCTCAATCACTTGGTAGAATTAGGCAATTCAATCACAAATTCTTAGATCTAGGACTTTTACACATTTTCAAAGCCTCTCTTCCTACCTCATTTCATCACACACCACTTAGAATTTGTGATTGAATATCATGGTGTTTCATTAATTTGGATTCAAAATAGGGCTTTGGATTTATGAATAAAAGAGTTGTGACTTGAATTTTTTAAATAACATTTGATTTCCTTTCTTTTGTTAATATTCTTCTCAAGAAATCTATGAGATCTTCAATATCTTATTAGATTTCTTTGAGTTTGATCCTCTAATTCCCTATGATCTTATGATTTATATGGGGATTAAAGTGGATTATGATCATCTCTACATGTAGTTTATTGAATTTAAGTCTTGACTCATGGTTTGAAATCTCCTCACTAAAAATCTTAGGGAATTCATGCAATAGTCCATAGAGGTTTATGTAGTTGGGATATCACTTTATCTCCAAGGACCATCAACTTGGTAGGAGAAATAATAATATGGATCTATATTCCTCAAGGATCATATGTTTGAGAGAGGGATTAGATGTAGATTTTCATAATTCATATTCAAATTCATAAGATCAAGTAAGACCTTAGGATTCTCTAGCTAGATCTCCAACTATGTGATCTATGATAGGAATCCATCAAGGTTAAATCTAGGGGTTTCTCCATATTTCATCATTTGTCTCATTAATCATAATCAAACTTGATTCTAGCCCTCTCTAGGGTCATGGATCAAGTTGATTTTAAACTATGAACATCAATTTGACAAAGGTGCAGTGAATCCATAAGCCAATTGTGATCAAAGATTTTTTATAGAGTCATGATTCATTGGAAATGGATGAGACCAATTGGAGGATGTTCATAATCCATCTAAGTACCTCTGTGATTTTTGTCTTGATGAAATTCCATGCCTAAGATGGTTTGGTCTTATAATTTCAAAACATGCAACTCTCTGTCCAAAATTTCAGAATAATAAGTCCATTTTGAAATTCATAAATCAGAACCTTAATAGACTTTCCCGGGTCTCTAATAATTTTTTCTAAGTACCTCAATGTATTAGGGAGATACCCTAAAAAGATCTAAGTGTTTCTCATCTTTTTACTATATTTAGAAAATCGTACAAGATCTCTGGACGGAGAGTTGCAGACTCCTGAGTGATGTCTAGTGTTTTCCATATTCCCAGAGATCTAACCGTCCAAATCTTGATTTTCTTTTTGGGTTATAAACGAGACTCACAGAGGCATATCATATCCAAACATCATTAAGATCCAACCGTTGGAAGTATGGTTTTTTTACTTTTTAAAATCTGGTCTGCTCTCTGTAATTCATAAAAACTGCTACTGTTTTTGTCTAATCTTATTTATTTCAACTCAAATGGTCTCCTAATGTCTTGAAACCCAAATCATGTTTTGAATAATGATAATTTAGTTTAAATCCAGAGGCTGAGTGATCCAAATTAGTAAATAAATCCATGTTTTACTCTTGTTCACATTCATTCATTCATGTACATTAATGCTTATGATTAGAACTAGCTATTGGATAAAGTTGGGTTTCATTCTTAATAGATCTAAGCTAGAGAATCATGATTGATTGTTTTGATATCATATTATTGTGTGAAACATGTGGACTAATCTTTGTTTTGTAGCGCATTTGAGGTACAATTTCTCATCTCTTCTCTAGTTTATTTCATCTGTTGATTTTCTTGATTTTCGACTCCATGCGCGACACCTTAGACTAGGTCTTGCCTTATGTGTTTATATGCGTTAGAGACCTTTTCTTAGGTTTATTTTATATGTATTCATTGCACGTTTAAATTCACAGCTGGATCCCGGGTAAGTTTCATAGTTCCCTATTTGCACACCATCTTGCTTGCTATTCGAACTATATGGCTTATGAATGATATTTTGTCGTTAGCAATCTTGCACCCTTTTCAACATGCTTGTGCAATGTATTATTTATATATATATGTATTAGTTGAGGGCACACTTAGATTATTAATTCGATTAAAAAAGGATGATGAGTAGAGGCCTATCACGAGATAGGATGAAAGGGGGTGTTTTATTCCGCTGGGCTCCTTCCCCTTTCATTCCATAATCCCTGGACCCAGATTATCTTTGGTTTCGCAAAAGATCAGTTTGCTTTCAAAATGGTTTCTTAATTTTCTTAAAAAAAAAATTAAGTGGCAACTCTTTGATTTTGAATTTGGAATTTGAAAAAAAAAATGTTTGAAAAATTAAAAGTGGACCCAAATGCCGGTATAAACAGACATATGAATCATTCATTCATGAAGGCATTTTGCAACTAATAAAGTCAATATTCATTCATGAAGGCATTTTTGCAGCTAATAAAGTCAATAAATAAAATGAAAAAGATAAAAAATAATAAAATAAAATAAAATAAAAAAAGCGATAGAGGAATGTCATATAACAAATTTGGAATCAAAATTGATTTAAAATAAAATGTGGTTGTAGGTAAAATTGAACCTGTCTCAAACACAGTTTCGTTTAGAGATTCAACAACAAGGTTGGTTAGAAGAGAAGACACAATGGCACAAGAGGCAAATATAAGGGAAGTAGCAGAGTTGAGGGTAATGGTTGAATAGCAAGCTGAGCAAGTGAGGCGACAGGCTGAAAATATGAATCACAGGATGGCTATGATGGAGACTATGGCGAGGCAACCGCCATTAGCTAACCCTTGGGTAATTGATCCACCGGTTGCAAGAGAGGAGGATCAGTTTGATGACCCAGAAGTTCAGAGAGCTAATGAACCGTGAGCAGAAAAAGAAAGAATAGAGAAGGAAAAAGTTGAGAAAGAAAGAATAGTGGCTGAAAAGGTAGAAAAACTTGAGAGGGTGGTCTGAAAAGCTCAAGGGGTGGACACTTACTTACCAAAATTGGAAGGATTATACGATGGGGTCCGAGAGACACTGAATGCCATGTTCTAAATTTCAATTTTAACAAGTTTGATAGAACGGATAATCCTCATAGCCATGTACGAATGTGTATTGGGGCCTTCCAGCCTAGCAGATTAAGCACTATAATGATGGCCATTTTGTTTCAGTAGACCTTGACTGGAGCTACCTTATTGTGGTATCTCACGCTTGAGCCAAGCAAGATCAGAATTTGGGAAGAAGTAGTGAAGTCATTTGTTGCGCAATACGAGTACAATCAAGATATTGATGTGATAATTCGGGATCTGGAGACCATAAGGCAAGGTAGCAAAGAGTCCTTCGTAGAGTATCTAAGCAGGTGGAGGGGTAAAACAGCCAAAATGGTGCGAAGACCGTTCGACAAAGAACAAATTCGGATGTTAATGAAGAACCTTCAGCCAGTCCATCAAGAAAATATGTGGTTTCAATCAATCAATACCTTCGCTGAGGTTTTTGATGTAGGAACATGGATAGAGAATGCAATCCAAGAAGCGGTAATCAAGAAGGAAGAACCAGAAAATAGATACAGGCAGTCAAATTATGGGGGAGGAGCCGGAGAAAAAATTTGATATAACAAATAATTATCCAAGAAGAGGAGGAAACAAGCCATTGAAAAAATTCTCAGATCTGGAAGTATCACTATCCATAGCCCTCGACAGATTAGTGGCAAAAGGGCATCTCCGCTTATTGGAAACACGACCAATGCCAAACCCGCTTCCTCTAAAATTCAAGACCGATTTGTACTGCAAATTCCACCAAGAACAAGGGCATTCTACTGATTAATGTACAAGATGGAGGCACAAGGTCCAAGACTTGATAGACAAAAAGGTGATATCCAAACCCCTGCTAATCTACCCAATTGTCACCAAAAATCCATTGCCAAATCACCACGTTGTGCCACCATCGGGTATTTTATTGCTTGGAAAATGAAGAGAACTTTTTCGATCCATATAAATTAATCACCAAGTTGGGTCACTTGAAGAAATCCTATCAGTCACCAGAAAACATGATAATCTACACTCTAGGTGGGCCATCAGAACAATGCGGGGGAAAGATGATAGAGGGGGGTTGTGCTTTAGATTGGTGGGCACCAAAAATTGATAGTTCTGTTTGGTATAAAGGGGATGATAGCCGAAGCATCAATCGGATAGAGGAAGATCTATGGTATGAAAGTTACAAGGGTGAAGAAGAAAGTTTAGGAGTCACCAAAGTAAAGACAACTTGTGGATGAGGGAAGAGGTTAGTCATCTGACTCGATTAGAGAGGCATTTCAAACCACATGAGCTAGAGGAAGATCATCCAGGTCAAGAGCTAGAAAAAGGAAAAGGGAAAATAGGTGAAGAAGAAGAAGAAGAAGAAAAAGAAGAAGATAGATTTGAAACAGATGAAGAAGTCACAGGCCAGTATCATAATTTGTGGGTTATTGATTGCTTCAAAGCATAACAAGCAAGCCATCTTGGATGCTCTAAACCAATCAGATGTCTCTATCAACATCACTCCAGAAGACCTTGTGGGAATAGGCCATTGCACGTAATAGTTGAATGCCTGGGAAACTCTCTACCTACCTATTTGGTCGATAATGGGTTTGCTTTAAATGTACATCCATTCCAAATAGCCAAGAAAATGGGCCTAGATGAGTCAACTTTCATACCATCCGAACAAAAGGTGAGGGCATATGATAACACCCAGAGGGCAGTCATGGGCATATTTTTCTTAATATTACTATTGGACCTTTAGAAAAGGAAGCTGAATTTTAGATCATTGATATCCCTGCCTCTTTCAACTTACTATTGGGTAGGCTTTGGTTGGATAGCATGGGTGCAATTCCATCGACAATCCATCAAAAGGTTAAATACATTTGGGAAAACAAAGTTTGTGATATCTTTAAGGATAGATGGATTCATATGAATAAAACATCATCAAGCGCTCCGATCTTAGAGGTATAGTTACAAGAAGAAGAAACAAGCTTAGAAGGGTTTGAATTCATCAACATGCTAGAGGATGGAAAGTCGCAAGAATTTGTGCCACTATATTTTGACCAATATGCGAGTGTGTTAATCTTAGAGATCATGAGGAGAATGGGATTCTTTCTAGGTGTAGATTTAGGTAAAAGGCACCAAGGTTTGTTTGAGTTTCCAAATATTAAGACACAAACTCATACTCATGGGTTTGGTTATCAGCCATCAAGGTAAGAATTGAAAGAGAAGAAGAAAGTTTCTAACACGCCACTAGAGCCATATGCAAAGATGCTCAATGGGTACTTCATCAAAGAAGGAGAAGATTTCCCCTTCTGTGGCTTTCCAAAGCCATGGGTGGATCATAACGACAAATGTTTGAAGCTAGGGTTTGAGATCTTTTTCTCACACAAGTTCACTGATTATGAAGACCCCTACCTACTGGTAACTACAAAATTGGCCACTGTCAAGGACTGGATTTGTGCATTAGATGGCGCATCTATGAAAAATCTTTTGGGTGGGGAGATTGAGAAAGATGGTCTGGAGAAGGTTTTGGAAGTTGAATATAGGAGAGATCAGACAGAAGATGTTGGGGAAGAGATCAAAGAAAATGAAGCAAGGGAAGAAAGGCCAGAAAGTGAAAAAGGGACAGAGGGTCTGCCGAGCTACGACACCATAGAGCTCAAAAGAGGGGTTAATAAAGAATGGGTTTTTGAGTCTACTGATAGGTATCCCCCCTTCCCGGAGTCTATAATGGCCCAAATGAGGCATCTGACTATTTCAATGTCTGTTGTAATCACCCCAAAAAATATTAATGAAAATGTGACTGATTTTGCCTACTCGAATACGCATAATAAATGTGATACATGCAATAAATGTTATGAAATACCAGATGAATTGCAAAAATTAATTGAAAAAGAAAATGAATCCGTATGTAAAATCACAGAGAGCACTTTGGCAATTAATCTGTTAAATGACAATAATCCTCAAAATGTATTTATTGGCTACATACTTGGCAATGAGGAAAGCAAAGAATTTATCAATCTATTAAATGAATTTAAGAAGTCTTTGCATGATCTTATGATGATATGCCAAGAATTGATCCAGAGATAGTCCACCACAATATCCCTCTCTTCCCAAATTCAAAACTCGTAAAACAAAATTTGAGGCGACTGAGGCCTGAATGGGTGCTTAAAGTAAAAGAGGAAGTTGAAAAGCAATTGAGAGTTGGATTCTTGATTGCCACTGAGTACCCTGAATGGGTCGCCAACATCGTGCCAATACCAAAGAAGGATGGTCGTGTTAGGGTGTACATTGATTTTCGAGATTTAAGCAAGGCTAGCCCTAAAGAGGATTTTCCTTTACCTCATATTGATATACTAGTAGATAATACTGTGGGACATGAACTTTTGTCTTTTATGGATGGATTTTCAGGGTGTAAACTTATTCTCATGGCATAGGAGGATAGGGAGAAGACCACTTTCATCACACCTCAGCGTACGTATCGCTATAGGGTGATGCCATTCAGACTTAAGAATGCGAGTGCGACTTACCAAAGGGTTGCCTCTATATTACTACATGACATGATTCATATGGATGTGGATGTATATGTGGATGACATGAACTTAAAATCCAATGAGAGAGGGGGCCATTTAGGAGCATTAAGGAAGTTTTTTGAGAGGTTGAGAAATTTAGGATGAGGTTAAGCTCGCAGAAATGCACCTTTGGGGTTACCACTGGGAAATTGGATTTCTTATCACACAGAGGAGGATTGAAGTGGACCCAACTAAGATAAAAGCCATAGTCGAAATGCAGCCGCCAGAGAATAAGAATGAGTTGAGGGGGTTTTTGGGTAGGATACAGTTCATTAGCCATTTCAGATCAAAACTTACCATGACCTGTGACCCACTTTTCAAATTACTGAGAAAAGGAGAAAAGTTTGAATGGGATAGGCAATGCCAAAAAACCTTTGAAAAGATCAAAACCTACCTCCAAAACCCACCTGTCCTATTACCTCCCCAACCCAGAAAACCTTTATTGCTATTGTAGGATTTAGGTTTCGAAAAACTTTAAATCATACACAGCGGAAAAAATGGTTTATTAAACTAATTGGTAGCCTGGATCTACTACTCGTTAACTCTATAGATGCATACAAGAGAGGGGACAAGGATTATACCTTTAAGTCTTGAACTCAATTCTGAAATCTTTGACTTCCACCAACCTCCACTTGATGGTCTTCATTCTTATGACTCCTATGATGCTCCCGAAGAGACTAGGATTGGTGGGAACCCTAAATGAGAGGATATAGAAGGTTTGGGAAGCCCTAAATAGTTTCTGTAGCTTTTGGTATAACAAAAATGATGAACTAGGATTTTTGGACGCAGCTACCCTATTTATAGATTCCTAGAACCGACCTAACCTTCATCGATCGAAGTGACTTCGATCGATCGAACCTTTGATCGATCGAACTTGTCTTGACTTGAATCTATCGAATTTCTTTCGATCGATCGAACTTGTCTTGATAGCATCCTCATGTGCCTTTCCAAGCATCCTAGCAGAGCTAAGAGTAAGACCACCAGGTTCTTTATTATTGGCTCAGACCAGTTGTTATCCCATGACCAAACTCTTTGATCAGCAAATTAACTAACTGGTTAGTTAACGTTTACTCCATTATAAAATAATAACTACAATCCAACACAAAAGAACAAATTTGAAGCGTTATCTAGAATTGTATGGTGTACTAATGTCCCTCTACTGCAACATTCATAATCATATTTAGGTAGTCGGATAAACAGTTACTGTCAACCTGAATCATGATTACTTCTTTATTCCTTGAGTCCCATTCACCTCTCATGATTACCAAACATATTGATAACTACTTATCAACAAGACTGCAGTTCTCAATAATCAACTTGGTGGCATTCTCAAGGGAATGCTTACTCTTTATCAGAGGGTAGATTCTATCTTGACAATATATGTTCACAAGCCTATAAACATGACATACCCAAGATACTGAGGTGTTGATCTTTTATAGACCTCACTGATTGGTAAGTCAAAGCAGCCATGTCCATAGTTTGTGTTCATAATCGTCTCAAGATTGAGAACACGTACCTTATACAAGTTATGAGTCCATATCGACTGTTGACAGTCTTAAGTGTCAATAGGAAAGCTCAGGTCTGTCAATGCACTATAAGCACTAGCATACTAATTAAGAGTTATACTCTAGTGATTAAGATTCATCGCTCCATCCCATTGTAGTTAATCATGCTACAATGTAAACCTGATGAGATATCCAGTCCCATCATCCACTGTGACAATTTCTAAGTATCAAAGAATAGTGATTCGTATCTCACTTGTATGTATCTCATACATACACGAATTACTTACTATGATACTTAAGGATTAACAATCATCTTGTGAAAGAAACATACATAATGAAATGTCAAACTGATATCTATATATTAAAATGTCAATGTCTCATACATAAAGTATGGTTTGAGCACAAACCCAACGAACTCCCACTTGCACTCATAACCATTCAGGACTACATCTGAGACCTAAACTATCTAGATGACGATCAAAGAGCTTCTATGGTAAGGCCTTTGTAAACGGATCCGTAAGATTGTTAGAGGTGCTAATCTTGCTGACAGTCACATCTCCACGTTGAACTATATCTTGGATTAGATGATATTTCCGCTCTATGTTTCCCCTTTTTGTGGTTCCTTGACTCCTTATTGAGCCACTACACCACTATTATCGCAGTATAACATAATAGGTGACAACGATACTGGTACCACCCCGAGTTCCATAAGGAACATCTTGAGCCAAACAGCTTCCTTTGCGACTTTAGAAGCAGCCACATACTCAGCTTCTGTAGTTGAGTCTACAATGCATTTCTGGTTAATGCTCCTCCAACTAATAGCACTACCTCCCAAAGTAAAGAGATGTCCTAATGTTGACTTTTTCAAATCTTTATCTGACATAAAGTCCGAGTCAATGTATCCTACTATAATTAACTCATTACTGTCGTACATAAGCATATAATCTTTAGTCCTTCTCAAGTACTTAAGAATGTGCTTAACGGTTGTCCAGTGTTTTGGACCGAGATTTGATTGATACCTGCTAACCATGCCAACGGCAAAGCAGATATCTGGTCTATCGCATAACATCGCATACATAAGACTTCCCACTAGGAAATTCCTGCCATGTGATTCCTTTCCTCCTGTGTCTTTGGACACTGGTTCTTGGAGAACGCCAAAACCATGCCTGAAAGGTAATAAACATTTCTTCAAATTATCTATTGAAAACCTAGTTAGTACCTTATCGATATAACTAGCTTGAGATAATCCCATTATCTTTCACTTGTGATCCCGAAAGAGCTTTATCCCAAGGATATAGATTGCCTCTCCTATATCCTTCATATTGGATGTAACACCTGTAATTTTCTTTTCATTAATAATATCAATTTTTTTGAGTTTCTGTATTGGACCGACTATATTACTATATTATTTTAATTATGTGATGGTATGGACATGTTGTAGTATTATTATATTAGACTGTAGTAACTGTACCGACTCGGCCATAATAAGATTTACCTTAGTCCCGTAACCGGGCCCGGACATTAGAAATAATACCAGTTTGCACGTACTTTGAGACTGACACGCATACCGAGGAACTTATGCACATAAACTGAGGAAGTGGCACACAACTCAAGGTAGGCCCACATGGCCGACCACATGGCAAGCTCCATGTCACCACCCCATGTGACACTTGTCCACCTCTAGGACACTAGTCCTTGCATGAATACATGCTTACATGCAAGATGACACTTGCCACCTCCCAACATTCTATATAAACAAGCACACGCACACGCTACACTCTCTTAGTTGGATCATAATCTGAATTTTGGAGAGAAAATTTGGAGACTTGGGTAGTTCATGAGAAAAAGAGAGAAGAAAAGTTAAGAAGAAGAAGAAGTTCATCCTTGAAGTTTGAAGTTCAAGCTCCATTAAGCTCAAAAACAACATCCAAGCTCAATTTCAAGCTTTGGTGAGTAATTGTGAGTAATTTAACTCATTTTAGAACATATGTAGTAATTTAACTCAGTTTAGTAGAAGTTTAATGTTGTTGTGTTGAAGTTTTCATGACATGCATGACAAATCCATAAATCTGAGAAACTGAAACTTTCAGCAGAACATAGTTTAGTAAATGAATGTTTTATACAGCTCAAAAATCCGACTTAAGATAGGTTTTTTTATAGTAAAATCTAACTCATATATCTAAAAATAACTCTTCTATAGCTCAATCTAGAAATCACTCCTTCATGGGTGAAATGCATGTACAACTCAGTGTTATAAACCTGGGAAAACAGAAACTTCCAGCAGAATTTAGTTTAGTAAAATGAATGTTTTGAGGAGCTCAAAAATCAGAATTAAGCTAGGTTTTTTGTGGTAAAAGCTAACTCATTTATCTACAAATAACTCTTCTATAGCTCAATCTAGAAATCATTCCTTCATGGGTGAAATGCATGTACAACGCAATGTTATAAATCGGAGAAACTAAAACTTTCAGCAGAACATAGTTTAGTAAAATGAATGTTTTGTGCATCTCAAAAATGAGAATTAAGCTAGGTGTTTTTGTGTAGAAATCTAACTCATTTATCTACAAATAACCCTTCTAGATCTCAGTCTAAAAACCCCTCCTTCATAGGTGAAATTAACGTACAATGCAGTACTATAAATCTGGGACAGAGCAGTCCGAGATATAAGAAATGTCTTGTAAAATAAATAGTTTGAGTAGCTCAAAAATGTAATTGAAGCTAGATTTTTTTGTACATGAAGATATTCCTATTATCTACAATGTTTTAGTTTTGAGTTTGATCTACAAAGCAATTTATCATGCCCAAATAAATCATGTTAATTCAGTCAACACAGTGAAAATGTATCCTGGCAGATTGTGTAGCTTTTTGTATGATGTTTTGTTATGCATGGTGTTGATTGTTGATGCTAGTTTTCGGGTACCTGTGTTGTTATGAAAATCTTGTGCTATGGTAGTGCTATCGCGTAGATGAGTATGTCAAGGGTTTCATCTATATGTTTATTGGTATTAAATCCATGATTATAAATCCATGAGCTACGTGCTATGTTTTCCATTGTTATGAATATAGTCTAATGACCGTTGAAAGTTCATACCCAAACTATAAGTTTGTTGTATGGCACGATTACTGTGTTAATAAGTGATCGAAAAAGTTTCCATCGTAAGTATATTGAGAGGTAAAACGGAATGTCGGACGTATAGCGAAATATTAACGGTTATAAATGGATGATATTAGTGAACTAAACTACGAAACATACGAACGTGAAAAATAACGTTGAAACCTTCAATAATAGATTTAATGCGAATAAGGGATGTTGGGTTTCATTTCTAGTCGTGTGACTACCGGTCAAAGTTGATTCGTGAACTTTTGTGTCGTGTTTGGATAATTCTTGTAAAGTTGGTCTCTCGATTATTCCATGGAGTCGATTGGTGAGTTATGTTTTGTTCCTTGATCTGAGGATCGGCATGACGTGTTCGGTCAAGTGCGGATGACCTGAGGATCGTCATGATGTGTTCGATCAAGTAGTTGATTAGTTTTCCGCACCATTGGACTGAGGATCGACATGACGTGTTCGGTTATGTACGGGTGACCTGAGGATCGGCATGACGTGTTCGTCCAAGTGATTATTAATTTCTCGTACCCTTGGTCTGAGGATCGGCATGACGTGTTCAGTAACGTGCAGGCGACCTGAGGATCGGCATGACGTGTTCAACCAAGAGATTGTTAATGTCCCGCACTCTTATGCCATTTGGACGACAATTTGAATGCCAGTTGGGCGACAGTTAACTATTCATTGTTGAGTGTGGTTCTTTCTTGACCAGTAAATGCGTTTGGAGTTAAGTCTTCTTTCAGCCAATGTCATTGGTCAGTTCAATTCTGGGTTAAGTTTCAAAGGGAATGATTGGGTTTAAATAAGACATGGTTTTGAGAATAAGAAAAGACGAACAAGACATAGTATCGAGAATAAGAAATGATGAACGAGCTATGGTTTCAAGAAATAAGAAGAGATGAAGAATAACTTACCTTAAGTGGTGGTAACCTTAAGGGGACCCTCACTTAGCTTAACCGCTAACAACTTTTCATGTCGCTGGACCTTCCACGTCCAGCCTTTGCAGGTCCAGACGGAGCCGACTGCTATCAAGATGCTGACTTTACTACTGAAGACTATGCTGGTGAAGATTACTACGAGGAAGGCTACGATTTCGCAAGCTGAAGACTTTGGAACTTTTCTTTTGTTATAGTTCTGTTATTATTATGTTAGTGATGTAATAGTTTAGCTGGTCTTGTAATATATAAATTTTGGATATCTTTTTGGCCTGTAATATACTACTGATGTAAGACTTGGATGTTTTAAATTTCTGCTTCCGCTGAACTTAGTCACTTTTCCATATCACATTATTGTTATAAGCATGTTTGGACAATCATGTGACACTCACAACCAGTCACGTGTCTACGAACCCATAAAGGAAATTTATTTTTCCCTATTTTTGGTACTTCGGGGCGTGACATCAAAAGTACTAGCTAGCTAAAACTTGACCATTGACAATGCCGCTACATTATTCCCAATAAGTAGAATGTCGTCAACGTAAAGAACAAGAAAACCCACCACTTTTCCTTCACACTTCTTGTATACACAGGCTCATCCAAATTTTGTATAAAACAAAACGACTTGACCACTTGGTCAAAACGAATGTTCCAACTTCTGGATACTTGCTTAAGCCAATAAATGGACTTTTGCAACTTGCATACCAAATTACCTTTCCCACCAGCTATGAATTTTGGTTATTGTATATAGATGTCCTCCTCAAGATTGCCATTCAAGAATGCAATCTTGATGTCCATCTGCCACATCTCATAATCTAGGCATGCAGTAATGGATAAGAGTATTTTGATGGACTTGAGCATGGCTACTGGCGAGAAGGTTTCCTCATAGTCAATGCCCTCCCTCTGAGCATAACCTTTTGCTACAAGCCTTGCCTTAAAAGTCTCAACCTTTCCATCAGATCCTCTTTTCCTCTTGTAGACCCACTTACAACCAATGAGTTTAATATTGGCTGAAATTTCTACAAGATCCAAGACCTAATTGGAATCCATCGATTCTAATTCAGCCTTCATAGCTTTAACCCAATGAGCTAAATCAACATCAGCCATTGCCTCTTCATACGTGGCAGAATTAGATTCAGATTCTGTGGAGACGGCTTTAAAAACTTCTCCCAAGAACATGTATCTATCAGGTTGGCTGATAATCCTCCCACTATGACGAGGTACCGATGTAGAAATGGGTGAAGAATTGGTATTTTCTTGTCTTACATCGCTATCAACTGTTGGAGGATTGAAGGTTGTCCATCTATTTCTCTCAAATCTATCCCTCCTTTAGGTTTATGGTTCATGATATAATCATCTTCCAAGAAAATATCATTTATACTAATAAACATTTTCTGTTTGCTTGGATCATAAAAATACCTTCCATAAGTACCCTTTGGATACCCTACAAAGTAGCATACTTCTGATCAGAATCCAATTTGCTCATCTTTCCTTTCAGTACATGTGCCGGACACTCCCATATCCGGAGATGTTGCAAAGAAGGCTTATGCCCAATGCACATCTCTCGTGGTGTCCTGGGAATAGATTTGCTTGGTACTAGATTTAGTATGTACGCATCAATTTTTCAAGCATAACCCCAAAGAAATACTGGCAACCTCGAATAACTCATCATCGACCTATTTATATCTAAAAGAGTCCGGTTCTTTTTCTCTGCTACACCGTTCTGTTGAGGTGTACCAAGTACAGTCAATTGTGACAGAATCTCATTCTGTCTGAGATGATCAATAAACTCATTAGAGAGGTACTCACCACCTCGATCAGATTGAATAGCTTTGATATGTGTGACCAATTGCTTCTCCACTTCAACCCTAAACTCTTTAAACTTTTCAAAGGCTTTAGACTTATGCTGCATTAGGTACACATATCCATACTTAGAGTGGTCATCTATAAATGTTATAAAATACTCATAACCACCCCTAGCTCTAATATTTATTGGCATGCACACATCAATATGAACTACTTCCAACAATGCATTGGTCCTATTGCTCTTTACGGGAAAGGGCCTTTTGGTCATCTTACCCTCTAAACAAGACTCGTAGACTTCTATTGGTTCGAGAACCAAATCGCCTAAGACCCTTTCTTTAACTAGTCTACCAATCCTATTTAGATTGATATGGTCAAGCCTCATATGCCAACGCCTTGTTGGATTTGTGGAAGGTTCATTTCTTTTTTATGGTACAGTTACCACTGAGCTATTAAGTTCCATACAAGAGTCTTTAGAAATATTTTGAGTAATCACATACAGCCATTAGTTTTAACACCAGAACATATAAAAGAAACATTTCTATTAATAACAACTTCTGTTCCAAAATGAAAAGAAAAATTTTTATTCGATAAACTTGAAATAGAAATTAAATTACTTCTCATCAAAGGGACGTAAAGTACATCTGATAAAATATTGTCTTATTGTCCAAAAATTCTAAAAATGCTACTCCTATAGCAACCAAGGAAACGGTTGTGCTAGAACCCAGAGTCAGCACGATCTCTCCATCACTGCATTTCCTGGTTGATCTAAACCCTTAAAATGAATTACAGATATGGTTAGTCGAACCAGAATCAATGCACCAAGTATTTGAAGTATCTGTTATAAAACTTACTTCAATCACATGTGATTCAATCATGCCTTGAACTCTTGTAGCTAAGAATTCTGGACAATTCCTTTTCCAGTGGCCCTTCTCACCGCATTGGAAATACTTTCCTTTGCCTTGGCCACCCACCTTCCCCTTACCCTTACCCTTACCCTTACCCTTACCCTTTCCCTTAGATTTTGTAATTTTAGAGACCGGTCCAACACTTAGACCATCAGTGCTAGCCTTCTTCTTCTTCCATTTCTTACCTTTTAGTGTAGATCAAGAAGAGGAAGAGCTTTTTTCAATGTTCAAAACGTTGCCCCCAGGTCTGATCACCCCTTTCGCTGGCAATAAAGAACTCATTAATTCACTCATTGAGAAATTCTTTTGATTCATATTATGGTTAAGTTTAAAATGAGTGAATGATGGAAATAGCAAATTGAGGATCATATCAACTTGGGTCTGTGCATCGATGTTGGCTCCTAGGGTCTCCATTTCGTTCAAATAATCAATCATTTTTAAAACAAGTTCTTTGACTGGAGTCCCTTCCGACATCTTGGCACTCATTATCTTCTATATGACAACCTATCTAGCAGGTCTTCCATGCTCCCCAAACATTTCCTTTAGGGATTTGATAATGGCACTGGCATAAATCATTCGATTGGAATTGGTGTTACAACACACCAACCATAGAGGCCAAAGTGTAGCAACATGCCATTCCATTTGATTTATTCCACTTATTGAACTTGCATCTAGCAGTAGCTAAATCATTTACAGCGGGTTATTCGTGGCATGGGATGGTGAAGACATAAATGTGATCCTCTGCAGTTAAAACGATGTCAAGGTCACATTTCCATTCAGTGTAGTTATTTCCAGTTGACTTGTTCTGATAAATGCAAGTCCAGACATTATGATTACTGAAAAATCAAACAGATAAAATATGGATATCAGAATTTGACAATTTGAAATAAAAGAATCCTTAAAAAAACTCTTTTTTGAAAACAAAGTTGTCAAAATATCAAGACGAAACAGTAAAGCCTCCATGTGGCGGTCAATACTCGATCTTTCGATTTATCATGACTTGTCTGCTATGCAAGTCTTGCAAAACAAGTTATGACTCCCGAACCTATTTGATCTCTAAGTTTCTAAATAACGCCCCTTGTGGGATCCCTTATCCATAGTTTAGCTAGTTTGTACCATTAACTAGGATCCAATCACAACTGCCTCAAGTAGTGCCTCCGTGTGGTGGTCACCCTCTACCATGTCTGATTGATCCTATCCGTAGGAAGTTCACATATAGTAAATAATGAGTAGTGTATCCTCCGTATGGAATGATCACCCCTGACGAGGTGACACAAAATGCACTACTCATGTTATAGTGAATCATTAATGGAAGACCTTGGGTGTTATTAATAAGACACTCTCCCACTAGATTTAGTAAATAAGGATTTTTCTTTTGAAAAAATTATTTCTGCAAATTACCCATAAACATCCCATGTTTACTAATGCGTTGAAATGGTTTTTGATTTTATTTTAGAAAACTTGTTTTAAGTGCATGCAAGTAGCAACAATGTATAAAATGCCAATCACAAACCAAGCACGTAAAACAAAAACTAAAATTGAAATCAAGGCATTCATATGCCTCTATCTCTCATGGTTCTATGTCCATAGAACTCCTCTTGGTTTGGTCACCTCTGGCTCCATCTTCATGGACAATGGCTTCTTGCTCCATCTTCATGGACTTTCTAATTCTATTATATTGGTCCTTTGCTTCTTTCAAAGCTTTCAATTTATCTAAAAATGGAAAACATAGCAATAAAATAAAAAGGCTAGGAAACCGGTGCGACTTTCCTTTTCGTAGGATTGACGTTGCAACGCCCTTTACACATGCCTTAAAACCAAACCAATAATTAAAAACACCAATCACAAATATTTTATACAAAATTTAAAACTAATCTTGGTGCCATGGGAGATAGTAGACTTAACTTGCTGTAAAAGGGCTGGTTGTATGCACATCCATGCATATATAATAAATATATATTCATTGGAACCCCTAATTGATTTGCATATTCCATGAACTCTTCATGGAACTAATTAGAACTAAAATAGCATCTCTGGTTCTCTGTCACATTCGACCGATCTACAAAGGTTTGATCGAACGAACCTTCAATCGATTGAACATAGTCCAATCGATTAAATTTTCAGTTTCACAGAATGATTTAAAAATTTACAAAATAATATAAAATTAAAGTACATAATTTTAAAAGCTTTTTTAAAACTGTGAAAAAGAACATCTGGACAGATA
This sequence comes from Hydrangea macrophylla, assembly GCA_033977485.1. Lineage (NCBI taxonomy): Eukaryota > Viridiplantae > Streptophyta > Magnoliopsida > Cornales > Hydrangeaceae > Hydrangea > Hydrangea macrophylla. Next base: position 23,920,776 of record CM066993.1, read on the forward strand.
ACCAGTTTCGATCGATCGAAGCATGTTCGATTGCTCAAAGACTACATTGGTTAGATCAATCAAAACTCTTTCAATTGATCGAATATAAAGAGTTTCAATTGATCGAAACAAGTTTGATTGATTGAAACCAACATGTATCCAATGCTATCACAAATTTGTCTTCTGTTGCAAAACTGCTGCAGAAACAGATCTGTGATGATGCAATTTTAAAACCAGTACTAAAACCTAATCATGCAAATAAAACGAGTATTCCAAAATGCATCTATAGATCCAAACAAGCTTTGCTCGGATACCAATTGTAGGATTTAGGTTTGGAAAAACTTTAAATCATATAGAGCAAAAAATATGGTTTATTAAACTAATTGGTAGCCCGGATCTACTACTCGTTAACTCTATAGATGCATACAAGAGAGGGGACAAGGATTATACCCTTAAATCTTGAACCCAATTCTGAAATCTTTTACTTCTAGCAGCCTCCACTAGATGGTCTTCACTCTTATGACTCCTATGGATGCTCCCAGAGAGACTAGGGTTGGTGGGAACCCTAAATAAGAGGATAGAAAAGGGTTAGGAAGCCTTAAATAGTTTCTATAACTTCTGGTATAACAAAAATGATGAACTAGGATTTCTGGATGTAGCTGCCCTATTTATAGATTCCTAGAACCGACCTAACTTTCAATCGATCAAAGCGACTTCAATCGATAGAACCTACGATCGATTGAAACTCTTTCGCTCGATCGAACCTGTCTTGACTTCAGTCGATCGAACCTCTTTCGATCGATTGAACTTGTCTTGATAGCATCCTTATGTGTCCTTCCAAACATCCTAGCAGAGCTAAGAGTGGGACCTCCTAGGTTCTCTATTGTTGGCTCAGACCAGTTGTTAATTCCCATGACCAAACTCTTTTATCAAATTAACCAACTGGACAGTTAATGTTTACTCCACTATAAAACAATAACTGTAATCCAACTTAAAAGAACAAATTCAAAGTGATATCTAGACTTGTATGGTGTACTAATGTCCCTCTACCGTCAACATTCGTAATCATATTTAGGTAGTCAGATAAACAATTACTGTCAACCTAAATCATGATTGCTTCTTGTATTCCTTGAGTCCCATTTCCCTCTCATTATTTCCAAACATGTTGATAACTACTGATCAACAAGACTGCAGGTCTCAGTAATCAACTTGGTGACATTCTCAAGGGAATGGTTACTCTTTATCAGAGGGGTAGATTCTATCTTGACAGTATATGTTCACAACCCTATGAACATGACATACCCAAGATACTGAGGTGTTGATCTTTTATAGACCTCACTGATTGGTAAGTCAAAGCAGCCATATCCATAGTTTGTGTTCATAATAGTCGCAAGGTTGAGAACACGTACCTTATACAAGTTATGAGTCCCTATCGACTATTGACAGTCTTAAGTGTCAACAGGAAAGCTCAGGTCTGTCAATGCACTATATGCACTAGCGTACTAATTAAGTGTTATACTATAGTGATTGAGATTCATCACTCCATCCCATGGTAGTTAATCATGCTATAATGTAAACCTGATGAGATATCCAGTCCCATCATCCACTATGACAAATTCTAAGTATCAATCAATAGTGATTCGTATCTCACTTGTATGTATCTCATACCTACATGAATTACTTACTATGATACTTAAGCATTAACAATAATCTTATGAAAGAAACATACATAATAAAATGTAAAGATGATATCCATATATTAAAATGTTAATGTCTCATACATAAAGTAATAGTTTGAGGACACAAACCCAACAGCTATACTTGTCCGTAACCAAAAATTTGATGGGGTGTATGTTGGCCTAGGAAGAAGAAGAGGGGGGGGGGGGGGGGGTATGGCGAAAGCTATCTATTATTTGAGCAAAAGGGATGACCGGATATGAGCTGAACTATTCACAATTAGAGAAAGCCTATTGGGCCTTGGTGTGGTGTGGTGTACCTATCGCCTTAGACATTATATGTTTGCCTTCCTGTAACCTTGATATCCCGAATGGACCCACTCAAATACCTGTTCGAAAAGCCCATCCTAACTAGTAGAATTTCACAATGGACTATGACATTAGCCAAATTTGATATAAGATATGCCACTTCCAAATTTGTTATAGGGAGAGCCATCGCCGAATATCTAGCTGACCTTGCTATAGAATTCAAGGAGAAGTGAGAGTTTAAATTCCCAGACGAAGGAGTGATGGAGGTAAAAGAAGACTTGTAGAGAATGTATTTTGATGGAGCAGCTAATCAAATAGGATATGGGGTAGGAATCATTCTTATATCACCCAGCAGAGCCCCCACCCTACTAGCCGTCAAGCTTAAGTATAATTTGACCAATAATATGACAGAGTATGAAGCATGTATAATCAGAATAGAAGTAGCCTGGCCTTAAAAGTTGAAAGGATTGATATCTTTGGAGATTCTAACTTGATCATATCCTAAGTGCTAGGTGATTGGAGAGTGAAGCATGATAAGTTGAGACCTTACCATGAATATCTGGAAAGTTTAAAAGTCCAATTTAAAAGGATTTCATTCTATTACATTCCCCGTGAGGAGAACCAACTAGCCTCTTCCTTAGCAACCCTAGCCTCAATGATCCAAATCCCTGTAGGAGTTACCATGATCCCATTATCCATAGAAGAAAGAAACCAACCTTCATTTGAGATGATTGTAGCTATTAAAGAAGGGGAAGAGGGTGAAGTACCTTGGTATGTGGATGTTTGGAATTTTATTAAGAAAGGAGAATACCCCGAGGGAGCTCGAGAGAAGGACAAAAAGGCAGCTCAAAGGTTTTCCACTCAATTTGTGATCTACACGATTAAGCTGTGGAAAAAGTCTTATACGGGGTATAATCTAGAATGTCTATATGAGAAGGAAGCCAGGAGAATGATGGAGGAAATACACGAGGAGGATTGTAGACCCCACATAAATGGGCACATGCTAGCAAAGAAGATAATCTGGTAATGGTATTATTGGACGACCTTAGATAAAGATTGTTGTGAGTATGTTAGAAAATGCCATAAGTGTCAAATATATGCAAATCTAATGCACACCCCCACCTTCCCAACTCTATAGAATGACCACCCTCTAGTCGTTTTCTGTATGGGGTATTGATATTATTAGTGAAGTAGTTCCAAAGGCCTTAAATGGACACCGATACATAATTGTGGCAATAGATTATTTTACTAAATGGGTAGAAATAACGTCTTATGCAACTTTGAAAGCTAAGGATTTGGTGAGCTTTATTGAGAAGAATATAATTTACAGATATGGGATTCCGAATGAGTTTATTTTTTACCATGGCAGTCATTTCCAAGGGGAAGTTATTCTACTTTTAGAGAAGTATAAGATCACTCACCACCAATCCTCTCCATATAGGCCTAAAACAAATGGAGCAGTAGAAGCACTAAATAAGAATGTTAAGGCGATCCTGGGGAAAATGATAGGTACATATAAGGATTGGCACGAGAAATTACTGTTTGCATTATGGGGATACCAGACTTCAGTGAGAACTTCAATGGGTGCTACGCCATATTCATTGGTTTATGGAATGGAAGTTGTCCTCCCAGTTAAAGTAGAAATGCCTTCACTTAGAGTTTTGGCAGAATGTGAAGGGACTGAATGTGAATGGCTACGGGGAAGGTATGAAGAGCTAATGTTACTTAACGAGAAGAGGTTGGCAGCAATAAGTCATATTTGGGGATATCAGAAGAGGATAGCTCGTGCTTTTAATAAAAAAGATCCCCCCAAGGAAGCTTGCTAAGGGTGACTATCTTCTGGACCTAGATGGGGTTGAATTTAAACAGCCAATCAACCTTGATCGCCTCAAAAAATGGTTTGCTTGAGACCTTTTTCTTCAAAAGCTCCTACATTAATGAAATATGCTTGACCTGATTCCAACTAAGGGATATGTAGGCAACCTACACAGTTAGGTCATTATTAAATTTCATGAAAGGCACTTTCTTTCAAGTCTTGGCTGAACTACTATGGACCTGATACCCACTTGGTGATAAGTAGGCGGGCTCCCAAAGCCTTCGGTCCAATCAAAACCAAACTCTTGACAAAACCCTGTGTCTTGAGTTTATCCATGCTAAAATAGGGGCAAACTTGCGTTTGCTCAAAACCACGTGAAAGCCCCAAAACTGGGGGCAAACTTTGTTTACTACCCGAAGAACCCAGATATATGCTTGAAACCCATCTCTAGATCTATTAGCTATCAAGATGAGCATTGTGCGAAAATAAATAAGAATTCATGGTATAGATTGATTAAAGCTCTAAGCAAGACTCAAAGCAAGATAATAAAGGTCAAGAAAAGACATTAGCAGGGAAATTTTCATAACCTAAAGATAAGATTGAAAGAATGTAAACTTTGATTTAACATGATTAAAACATTTTCTAATACAAAGAAAAATCTCTTAAAAGGAAAAAATCGCATTTTAAAGAGCACAGCAAGAGTAGACAGGCTTTGTCAGAAATTTTGAACAGTGCAAGGTTCCCCCTGTTTTGGTTATTTTACTATGTCTAGGTCTATCTATAAAGCCTATCTCTCGACCAGGGTCCGGATCTCTAGGAGGTACTCGGTGGTAGGCATAATCGAAGCAAGAACTCTTCAGAAGGGAGCAGCCACCCTGTCATGCCAAGCCTTAGCAAAAATCCTCATAGTGGACGGGTGCAAAGCAGAACTCCTCAAAAAATCTAGAGTGGTACTCTCTGGGATGTTCTGAAGGAGTCCAAACTGACGAACTACCCAGCTCGGAATGTAAAAAGTGGTAGCATGTAAACCGGGTAGCCAAACACCAGGACGTCCAAGAAGCCTCTCCGTGACAGAGCAGTAAACCCATTGGGGGCAAAGCTAATGGATGTCTTCGTAGAAGAGACTCTGTAACCAAGAATACTAACCATCAACTGAATGAAATGGGCAATGAATCTCTAGGCAGTCATAAGGAAGCTACCTCCTAAGATGAGAAGGATGAGCAAAGAGACCCAGGCGCTCCAAAAGCCATATATGTAGAACGTAAAGAGCCCTAAAAAGAAGCATCGATCCAGTATCATGAGCATGGTCTAGTCCTAGCAAAGTCTCTCCAAGGATGAGCATAATAGCACTCATCATCTTTCAAAGACCACAAACGATGGGAATAAAAATATCAACAGAGGACTAATAAAGAAAATAGGAGAGCATCGCAATAGAAAGCACACTACGTCGGATGATCTGGTAACCTGCATCATCGGGATCCCCAATAGAGGCATAAGCTGAAGAGAGACGCTCGAAATTAATGTACCAATCCTAGATAAAGGAACTAGTGGCATTGCGATAAATGTGAAGAAGGGCAGCCAAATCGCGTACATACCTCACCAACACGGGAGGAACTATCAAATCTGTAAAAGTGTCGGTATGAAGGATAGCACTGAACTCCTTAAATAGTAGGCAGATCTCTTCATACCTAAACCAAAAAACATGAAATGCAGGATCCCAACACCTAATAGCGGCTCGAAGCAAATCTTCATCCAAGGCCATCCGTCAGGAAGAGAATAGATTAGTCAGCCTATAAGACTTAAAACTAAGTCTATCAATACCAGAGAAGGTGTCCGTCCATGTGAAAAGGATATGAGAGCTAATAGGAGCCATGAGAGATAGGAGGAGAAGGAGAAATCTTAAAAAGTTTCAAAATGAACTAAAAATAAAAGGAAAGAACCATCTTTATAAAAATAGGGAACCAAACGGCACTTGATGAAAGCCGGTGACACTCAGTACTCACTCAGTACCGCCCAGAATTTGCTGAGTGCCACGTGGCAATCTGTGAGTGTCGGCTGGTTTCATCGAGTGTCGTTCAGGTTCCAGGCAGTTTCTGGAGTAGTTTGTAATTTAAATAAACCCAAAACCTGTATAAGAAAATTGAAAATACTACAAAAAAAAATTGGCATTTAAGCATCAATTTTTGCACCATTCATCAATAAGAGCATGATCAATGAAAGGGAAGCACTCGCATTTCTAAAAAAGGCTGCTAAAATAACTTCCAACATCATGAAATGAAGTTAATCATGAGCTTAGAATATCAAATTTTGGTGCAGAGGGGGGGGGGGGGGGGGGGGGGGGGGGTTGAGTAAATAAATCCAACTTCATAAAAAAAAAAAAAAAAGGAAAAGGGGGAGGAGGTTGAGTAAAAGTTCAAATGTTTTTTCGTCCACGTAGGGACATTCTAAAATAAAAGGAAAGAGAGGGCAGATCATCCTCGTCGGCAACAGGGATTCTTTCTGGACACCTGTGGAGCTGTTTGGCTGCCCCCCACTCCACCATCACCTCCATCTCCACCACTGTCTCTACCTTGATGATACCCTCCTTGGCTCATTTGGAACTCCTGAATCTGCATTCTTAGAGCGGTAATCTCTTCTTCTTATGAAAAGAGACAAATGAGAGGAAAATTCAAAATCATCAGGTCCGCGGACTCATTTGGCGCATTTCTTTCTTTGAAAATTACAAATTTTCACAAGAAGAGGTAATCAAGATATATACATGAGCCCTAACCTGAAGCTCCAAAATCACTCTTGCTCCATTAGCCTAAAAAATAATTGAGTACCTAGCATCATTATTGGAATAATTGAAGGCGGAAAATGGGATAACAATCAAAAGAAAAGTGGTTTTGAACTTACCCTCCACTCACGGCCATGCACCCAGTGTTGGATATCATGAGAATATAGCAACCCCTCCTCAGCATAATCATGGGGAATAGTATCATATTGTAAAGGGATGGTCGGTACGCCTTGAGTATACGGAGGAAGTTGGTATAAAGTCTTCTGGCCCATATGCACCAAAGGTACATTCCAGTTCCATTAGGGGAGGGATGGAGGATCAGTTGCTCCAGGAACAAACTACAAAATAATTAGATCAAGTCTTAGTAGTCATTACTGCAAGATTAAAGAAAGTTCTGAACAATGAAAAAGGAGTTACCTGAGTAACTTCCATCAAACGGAAGTTGTGCATAAGTGAATTCATCCAAAAATTGGCATAACGGTAGGGGCCCTCCATGAAATTTACAATGTCCTCCCCACTCAAAGCCGAGACAAAATCATCATGGTCCAAGGTGTCAGTGCTCCTCATGGTGGACGGAGGAGCCACAGGTACTAGAAAGCAGGAGCGACGAGGGACTATCTCGTCACCCTCTCACCCAAATACCACTCCCTACAAGCTTTCCCAACCATTAAGATCCTGATCCTGGAGATGTCCAAAGCAGCCTAAAGCTCCACACTAGCCTCTGGGAAAGCCGCAGACCATGGATTCCATATCACATGAACATCCCGTAGGTTGGTGAGAAAATTTGTATAGCCAATGAAATCATGGGCCCCAACATTCCAGCCCGTCGCTCCTTTTCTCCATTTTAAGCCCTGAGGGAGGATGGCACTCTCGTCCTCTTTGGTGCTGGGGGTTCTCATGCGAAGGTACTCATAGGACCATATCTGCAAGGAAAGTAATTAAAGGGTAACTCCGATAGTTGAAAGGAAAGCAGAAAAAATTTTGAAAGGTTTAAAAGAGAGAGAGAGAGAGAGAGAGAGAGAGAGAGAGAAGAAAAAAATAAAAAAAAATAATAAAGAAGAAAAAAGTGAAATTCCACCTCCCAAGTCCAATAGAATCCACTAGTAGAGGGGAAATCACCTCGAGAAACATCTCGCTTATATGGTAGTAGAGGGTGGCTAAACCTGCTCCTCCCTAATTATACTGATTTATGCAATCGATGTCTTCCAAGGATGCTAGGTAGGCCAGATTAATCCTATTCCCTCTAGTGCTCATAAAAGAGCAACCCAGCACTAACATAATGAAGGCTCGAGTCATCGGTAAAATCCTAGCCTTTGAAGGTATCAAGGAACCACTTTGTCGAAACAATAGGATTCCCAGGGTGTGCTCCAAGGACGTCGATAATCTATTTGTGGCGGCTCCCGAAATCATCAAATCGAGCCACAGGGAGACCACTAAAAGGGATGCCAGTGATCATCGCAAAATCCAATGAGGTCATCATCATCTCCCTAAATGGAAGGTGGAAGTTATTTATGGTATCCCACCATCGTTCCGCTAGGGCTTGGATCTGAGCCATGTCATTAGAGCTTTTCCCTAAGACTTGCATGAAAAGCCAGAAGCCCGTAGCATTAATTCCTTCTTTGCAGTGTCACGAAGTTCCTTGTACCATCTATATCCATAAGCCAAGCTTCTGTTGCATTTAAGTGCTTCTTCGGGCACCTGGAAAAAAGAAAAGAGAGAGAGAGAGAGAGAGAGAGAGAGAGAAGATGAATAAAATGAAAAAAAAAAAACAAATAGGCAGGTTAAGTCGAAAGAAATGAAAGGGAATAAAAGATAAGCTGAAACAAATAAACAATTCATTTTTTTTCGAAAAAAAAAGTGGAAAGAAAGGGAATAAAAGATAAGTGGTGAAAATAAAAATAATAATGAAATCTAGAAGTAAATAGAAATGAATTTTTGAGTCCGAGTGACTCCATGTTTGTAAGAATAAATTTTTGAATCCGAGTGACTCCACGTTTTGTAAAAAATGAATTTTTTGAGTCTGAGTGACTCCATGTTTTGAAAAAATGAATTTTTTGAGTCCAAGTGACTCCATGTTTGAAAAAAAATGAATTTTTTAGTTCGAGTGACTCCATATTTTGTAAAAAATAAATTTTTGAGTCCGAATGACTCCATGTTTTGTAAAAAAAAAATTTTAAGTCCGAAGGACTCCATGTTTTGTAAAAAATGAATTTTTGAGTCCGAACGACTCCATGTTTGTAAGAAATGAATTTTTGAGTCCGAGGGACTCCGTGTTTGTAAGAATGAATTTTTGAGTCTGAGTGACTCCACATTTTGTATAAATGAATTTTATTTAGTCTGAGTGACTCCATCGTTGCAAGTATAAATTTTTGAGTCCGAGTGACTCCATGTTTTGTAAAAATAAATTTTTAAGTCCGGACGACTTCATGTTTTTGTAAAAAATGAATTTTTGAGTTCGAATGACTCCGTGTTTGTAAGAAATAAATTTTTTTCCATGTTTGTAAAAATGAATATTGAGTCCAAATGACTTCGTGTTTGTAAGAAAATGAATTTTAAAGTCCAAGTAACTACATGGTTACAAGTATAAATTTTTGAGTCCGAGTGAATCCATGTCCGTAAAATATGAAGTGTTGAGTTCAAAATTGTGAATTGTGAAAAATGAATTTTTGAGTCCAAGTGATCCATGTTTTTTTAAAAAAATATATATGTATATACTTTTGAGTCTGCATGACACCCTTATTTGCATACAAAATGAACTGACTTCGTTTGAGTAAATTTATGAGCTTATCCAGGTTAGTGCAACCCTTATTTAAAAAAAAAAGTAAAATAATGAAAATTTTGGAGCATGGTCTCGGTGCAAACTCAGTTAAATCCGGACAACAAGAACAAGAAAAAGCATAATCTTTGATCTCGCATGTGGTCCTAGCATCTAAAAATTCACTCAAAATCAACCTTAAGGGGCAGAATGATTCACAGCAACAATAACCTGGGGATATCAAGATAACACAAAATGAGGAGGATTAAAGTAATATTCATGCATACATCAGGTATCATACATTACATTTGCATCTATAGAAAACAAGAGGTTTGGGGTCATACCTCTTTGCGAAACGCATGTGTTGAAGGTGCAATTCGGGGTCAGCGAGGAGGAATGATGAGCTATGGCCAGGGGAATGTTTGTATCTCTTCCGAGAAGGACCATGAGAGCCAGAACCACTAGCCATTTAAATAGATCTGCAAGAAAGGATGGAGAAGATCAAGTGTGAGAAAATTCAAAGAAAAACATGAAAATGTGAAAGAACTTTGGTTTTTAGTCATGAATCAAGTTAAAGATGGGAAATTGATGCTATAAAAGCGTAAACATACCTTTATTCGATGGATTTGTGAGTTGAAGATCAAAGAAAGTAAAAATCTTGGAGAAGAAATCGTATGAGGGGAGGACGAGAATGAGAAAAGAAAAAAGAAAAAGTTTTTTTAAACAAACTGCCCTTCAAACTAGCAGACGATGAAAAGGCAGCGGCACTCAGCCGCCACGTGATCACCAAGTGCCGCTGTGTGGGATAGTTGGCCTTCCCCCCAAAAAAATTTATATTTGTATTGGGGACCACCAAACTTTTCTTAGATACCCCTTAAAGTTTTCCCTCATTTCGAATAAACCCCTAGCATCTGAAAGATAGGTTTTAAAGCCCTTCTCATAACTTAAATTGACTCCAGATTCTGAAGTTGGAATTCATTTGAGATTGGCTCCTGATTTTTGAAAAAAATAAATTTTTGAGTCTAATTGACTCCAGAACTTTTGAAAAATTGAAATTCATTTGAATCAAATTGACTCTCGATTTTTTGAAATAAGAAATTCTTTGAGTCTGATGTTGACTCCTAAATTCTAAAAATTTGAATTTCTTTGAGTCTAATTGACTCACGCTTTAGTAATAAAATTCTTCTAGAGTGGCTCTCAATATTAGAAAATTAAAATTTTGATTGAGTCAATTTGAGTCTAATTGACTCTCGATTTTGGAAATTAAACTGAATTGAGTCTGATTGACTCCGGCTTTTGAAATTTTGAATTGATTTGAGGCTAATATTGACTCCGAATTCTAAGAAATTTGAGTTGAGTCAAATTAACTCAGAATTTTTCGAATTTGGTTTGAATCGAGTCCGATTGACTCCTGGTTTTGAAAAGTTAAATTGAATGAAGTTTGATTGACTCCTAATTTTGGGAAAAATGAATTGATTCGAGTCTGATTTACTCCTGATTTTGAAAAATGGTATTGATTTGAGTCTATTTGACTCCCGATTTTGAAAAATTGAATTGATTTGAGTCTATTTGACTCTCGAATTTGAAAAGTTGAATTGATTTGAGTCTGATTTACTCCTTATTTTGAAAAATTGAATTGGTTTGCGTCTGATTGACTCCTGATTTTGAAAATTTGAATTGATTCGAGTTTGATTGACTCCTGATTTTGAGAATTCAAGTTGAACTGAGTCTGATTAACTCCTAATCTTAGGAATTTGAATTGAATTAAGCCAGTTTGACTCTTAAAAATTGGGGTGTAACGAATTTGCATCCTTGGTAATGGATTTACGTTAACCTATTTTGAGAATGTAACGAATTTGCATTCTTGATCCTCACAATGGATTTGCGTTGGCCTATTTTGGGGGTGTAATGGATCTGCATCCTCAGTCCTCTTAATAGATTTATGTTGACCTATTTAGGAATGTAATAGATTTGTATTCTTGGTCCTTGCAATAAATTTACGTTGGCCTGTTTGGGGGTCTAACAGATTTGCATCCTTGGTTCTCATAACGAATTTGTGTTGACCGATTTTGGGAATGTAACGGATTTACATTCTCGGTTCTTGCAACAGATTTGCGTTGGCTTGTTTTGGGGGTGTAACTGATTTGCATCCTCGGTCCTCAAAATGGGTTTATGTTGACCTATTTTGATAATGTAACAGATTTGCATTCTCGGTCCTTGCAACGGATTGTGTTGGCCTATTTGGGGTTGTAACAAATTTGCATCCTCGGTCCTTGTAACAGATTTACGTTAACCCATTTGGGAATGTAACAGATTTGCATTCTCGGTCCTTGTAGTGAATTTGTGTTTGCTTGTTTAGGAGTGTAATGGATTTGCATCCTTGGCTCGTAACGGATTTATGTTGACCTAGTTGGGAATGTAACAGATTTGCATTCTCTGTCCCTGTAATAGATTTGCGTTGGCCTATTTCCCAATTAGCAATATCTTCTCGGTCCTTGCAACGGATTTGCACTGACCAAATTTTTAGTTATCCTTGGTCCTTGCGGCAGATTTGCATTGACCTATCTTCGGTGATTATCTACAGTTATTGCATCATACATCATGCATCACGTAGTGTGGGACTGAAATAGGGTGAACATGGCATCTCGCCATAACCCGATTCATTTTCATTTCTTTTGGAACATTGCATGAGCATGTGCATCATGATAGGATAAGGTGCATGATTGTTTGTGCTTGAATATTGTCCTATGCCCGAACTACGTCTTGGTCTGATTCACCGCAACTCCATTATCAATCAACACCTTTGAGTACGGCACTCCATCAATGGCCGCGTTGATGTATAACAGTTTTAAGTGTTGTGACATTCCTTCACGGGCTTCTCAATAATGACTTTAGCAGGCTTTTTTCCTACTTCGTCTTCAGTCTTAGGCCTGATTATTGAGACCCTCAGTCTTTCTGCTTTTACCTCATCCATGTCACTAGCCATTTGACTTCCCTGGTCAAGCCTTGCCCCAAAGGACATTGGCAGCAGGTAGACCATGTTCACCGAGAAGTCTTTTGGAATGCTTCCAAACTAGATGTATCTGTTCAGTGGCTCTCTATAATTTGAATTGAGAGCGTCCATCTCTACTTTAGATTCGTCCGCTTCGAGAACTGATGGTGTTTCTAACTTTCTTAGTTCATTGCCCACGCTTTCAATCTCGATCTTCTCATTTCCCTTCTGGCTTAGAATCACCCTTAGTATGATGTCTTCACCTTTTTCATTCCTTCGATTGTCCAATTTTTTCTCCAAACTGTATTTAGCTTCCCAATCTCGAGCAAATTGTCTCAACCTCTGCATTCTCCTTTTCTGTGTCTTAGTGAAGTAGGCTTGCTTTAGAAACTTGGGGTCTTCCAACCTTCTCCAATGGTTTGCTTCTACCTGAGGAGGAACGACCATTCATGGAGATCGATCGCGATGTTCGTAAATCTCCCTCCTTATGTCTCCTCTCTCCTACCTTGGTTCTTTGTAATGATACTTACCCCTTGTTAAAAGTGGTAAAATTTCACCAAGTTTTGAAGAGTGCTGAAATTTCACCACTCTTCGAATTTTTCCAAGTTTTGAAGAGTGGTGAAATTTTTATCTGTAATGATTTTTTTTCGTTTATGATGATTATACCCTTGTTCAAAGTGGTAAAATTTCACCAAGTTTTGAAGAGTGGTGAAATTTTAAAAAGCTGTGAAATTTTTATCACTAATAAATTATTTTTTTCAGCTATGACGATTATACCCTTGTTCAAAGTGGTGAAATTTCTTCAAGTTTTGAAGAGTGGTGAAATTTTTATCAATAACAATTTTTTTTCATTTATGACGATTATACTCCTGTTCAACGTGGTGAGATTTTGATCAGTGGCAAAAAAATTTTGTTTACGTTCAAAGTGGTAAAACTTTTCCTTATCTCCCAATTGAAGTAAATTATGCTTCAAACCCCAATCAAGAAATCAAAGTTAGCCATGAATATAATTCAAACCTATAACAAATTAAAATGATGTGACAAAAAGAAGGTTTTCTTTTACTTTAGGAGTTGTGTGTTGATGTGATTTGCACCCAGTTAGCATTAGGACAATAAACAAAGCTTTGTATTTTCTTGGTTGTGTTTGAGGTTTTGATGTTTCGAACAACCAAGACCCCCTCAAATTACCAGAAAATGGAGAGGAAAAATTACCAAAAAATGGAGAGGAAATTGTGTTTGGAAGAAAAGAATATGGAAGGAAAAGAAAATGGAAGGAAAAGAATAAACAAATAGAATCACTTATCAGTAGGACTATCAATTAAGAGCCCTCTCGAGAACAAAAGTAAAGATATGTTTCATTTGAAATCCCTAATACACTCACTCTAGAACAAGTCTTGGAACAAAAACTACATACTCATTATAGATCAGGGCCCCCAAACCATCAAATACACATTGTCACGCCCCAAACCCTAGCGTACGAGCTTAGTGACATGGCAACTGCCGTACATCCACAAGGCATAGCCTCAATGAATGTGCAAGGCTCACAACAATAACCTCAAAATTTTAATAACCTTCAATTTCAATTCCCAACATAAAAGAAAATTCATTAATAATATTCTAGTTTGAATATGGCAAACCAGATTGACTACAATTTTCACAAAAACTCCAATATATTACATAATTCCTATCAATCGAAGAAACTTATAGTAACTAGAAATTAACATAAAGGCATTATCCTCTTGTTTGACAACCTGCTTAGCCAGCCCTCTGCTCATTCCCATCTGTAAAATGTATTATGTCAGCTCGACAACTCAACAAGTAACCATATATCTCAACTAGTGGAACAAGCATATAGTGTTCAAAAATATTTCAATAAAACATATTTACCAAAATCTCAATTTTTCAGAATCATTGAAATATAGAATTTCTTCTTAAAAATAGAGTTCAATAAAAAAAATTCACTTAACTGCACAGCTTTAATGACTGCGGTCATGCTATATCCCTGTGATTGGGCCCACTATACCACACTAAGCCCTGTGGCTAGGTCCACTGGGAAACTACAATACCATGCATTTTCAATAATTATTAATACAATGAGTTTATATTCAAGTATCTTTACCATACCTGAAATTCAGTGTTCAATCAATCGAATTTGTTTTAAGCGATCGAACCGCTTTTTACTTTCAATCGATCGGAGTCATTTTAAGTGATCGAGAGTTTCAATGTTTAATCGATCGAACCCTGTTCGAGCAATCGAAACCCTACCGACCAAAATTTATGATGCGGTCCCTACTTCAATCGATCAAACCTCTTTTTAATTGATCAAAACTGACTGATCTGCTCTAGAGCGATCGAACAAGCTTCTATCGGTCGAACTTGATTGAATTTGTATCCCAGTTTCTGTGCAAACATTGCCACCTGCCCTTCCCTCTCTTCTACATATATGTGTTACATTTGTGTGAGATAGGTTTCTAAACCTAGAGAAATTAGAGAGAGAGAGTTGTGTTTGTTTATATATATATACCACACACATCCATGCACATATATATACACACATATCTATATATAATCTATAGAAGAAAGAGAGATGTGAATAGAGAAGAAGGAGAAAAAGGAGAATAACAGAGATAGAGAGAGAAGGGAAGCAGAGACAGAGGAGAGAGAAGAGGCCATTTGAAAAGCTCGAAGCTCGCGCTTTGCCAAACACACCCTTATGATGTTCGGTGAGTCCCAAACTCACTCGGTCACTTAATTATAATGTTCTACGAGTTTTGGATGCTTAATAAGGACCCAAACATGCCCTAATAGGTTCTGTACATTCACTACCAGAATCTGGGGAAGATGGCATTCAAGTGATCAAGCTAGGTTCAATCGATCGAATGCACTAAAGTTTGAATCGATCAAAATGACTTCTATTACCGAGGCCATCTTCACTTCAAGCAATTGAGCATACGTTGATTGATCAAATTTTACTTTCTTCAATCGATTGAGATGACCTCAATCGATCGAACCAAATTGAACATGGATGTTTCCTTTAAGTTTATAATTCATAATGCTTAGCTGCTTAATTGATGTTCCATGTTCCTACTATGTAATATTTTTTTATTAAGGGTTAATGGGGTACGATAATGGGTATCAGTATCATAAGGAGTAATGTAATTGGGTTTGGAATATTATTAAGGGTCGTGCAATAGTATGTGTTGTGTTTAGTCGAACGGATGATTTGCTCAGGTTGAATCTGATAAGCGAGTAACAGGAATTTGACCAGGATTATGGGAGCTGTGGGTGTACATTACTAGCCAGCATTCTTAAAAGCAATGAACAATAAGAGTTCTTAAAAGCAGTGAACAAGAGTAATGGCACGTCCATAGACTAGTCATTATATGAGAGCGATGTATAGTGTTCACAAAAGTTCTTAAAAGTAGTGAACAAGAACACTAGTATGTCGTGATATATTCAGTTCGGGGTAGTCAATCGAGGTTGGTACAGTTGGTCTTAGAGTTTGAAGATGTTAATAATCGGGTGATGAGTTCGAAATAAAAAAAATATATATTATTAGTATCACTACTATATATCGTTCATAACGAGCAATTACTTTATACGTATGATATTATGGGAGTTACTTTTCACTCAGCTGAAGTAAACTGATGACGTTTATGCCTGGACATTCCCTATCCAGACTACCCTATCCCGATAAATGTAGGTGATGGAGTTGGTGACGATGGCTACTACCCATAGGGGGAGTATGCTGAGGGTGGCCCCACCGACGATGGTTATGTTGGGAGAGACTATGACGTTGATGACTATGTTTACGCCAATTAAAGATCTAAATATGGATATTTTTTTATGTTCTTGCTTTGTGTCTCCTGTTGAACTTTACTTTGTAACAATGGGTACTTGGGCATATGTTGCTTCTAGACCTATTATGTTTCCTGTGGACAACTCTTATAATAACTCGATCTTTTGTAATATATTCAATTTGATGTTATTAGTGTTCTTGTTGCTTCTAGTTGACTAGTACTGTGTGGTGTGGACAATTAGTGACATTCACCTGTCATTCCCTATGGACACAAAAAGGAACTTTATTTTTCTCTATTTTTGCTTCCCCAGAGCATGACAAGATTTTTTGTATCAGAGCTTTAGGTTGTGATACTTTCATTCACTAACGATTCCACACCATCTAGACCAAGCATGTTAAGATTAAGATTCCCTGAGATATGAGTTTAAGATAAATTCATCCTTCTGATGATAGATAGTTTCCTTTACAGGATAGTATAGATCCAGAGTTCTTCCTGTTTTATGGATGATTGTTTTGGCAGACATGTTATTCATGGCAACATAGTGGAGCCGTCCATACCAGAGATATACCAGAGCCACATTCGCCAGACAGCTAGTCATTATTTGGAGGAGAGGATGTGGACTTCTCTCTATATTGTGGGCACGACACACCCCGATAGAGATATGCATTTCATGGGTATCATTACATTATGACCCGAGCAGCAATATACCAGGAGATGGCTAGATTGATTCAAAGTAAGCCAAAGGTAGACGAGATTGAGTTACGAGCTAGTATAGTCGGGCTTGTTCTGCTAGAGCCTACAATTGCTCCAGTACTGGTAGCCCCACCATCACTGATAGCCGACATACTAGTTCTAGAGCCTGAAATGATTCAAGGCGAAGAAGACCCAGACCAAAGGATGGGAATGATGAAGACCCAGCAGAGGAGGAGCTTATAGATGATGACGATGAGGATTACCCGGAGAAACTAGAGTATGTTTCTGATGAGGAGCCAGAGCTTGAGCCAGAGGACCCAGTAGAGGACCCTGGGGCCATTGAGGTAGATATAGTGGTTAGAGAGGTTGACGCTATAGTAGAAGGAGATGTGATTATGGAGATAGTAGAGAAGGATGTTCCTGACAAGGAGGTAGTTGTGCCAGAGGTACCCGTTATGCCTGAGTTACCCGCTGAACCTATAGTGTATATGGTAACCATAGCCGATATGGCACTAGGATGGATAGCTAAGATGGTCAGTCAACCAGCTAGATGTATTATAGGAGAGGCTGCATTAGCAGGGGCATTGGACATTGCTAATGGAACTGCTACTGTAGCCGTCGACGTATCTAAATAGGCAATGATAGCAGAGGATGCAGATGTAGAGATAATTGAGGATTGGGATATTGGAGTGGTAGTCAGAGATCTTGCCGCACTGGTTGAAGATGCTCCCCTTGAAAAAATGGACATAATTTCACAGGGCGAGACACCACTAACAGGATCAGATGCTAATGACTTTTGAGTCAAGATTTGGAGGAGGTTTAGTTTTTGCTAGTTTTATATCTTAACATGTTGTCTACATGAGTTTTGGGAGCTTGAGAGATAGCCATTGGACCATAGCTGTGTATAGATATTATCAGTAGTAGTAGCATTATAAATAGCAGACCTTGGTACTGTATTAGCCTATGTCCCATGTGGTACACAATTTGACTAGTGTGCACTATACGGTACATCTTTTTATATATATATATATGAGCAGTACTTTTGATATTGATTGTATGTTTGAGCTGATATATGCTAATTAGTAGAACTGTTAGTTCTTGTTGCTTCTTGCTCTACCTTGATTTTGTCTCTCCAAGAAGACTGACAGCTAATTGATAGGTCTTTTGTAGGTACACGACACACAATACCACTATGGTTAGATTGAGGAATCAAGCATAATTAGGAGCCCCTATTCCGGAAGGCATGGATCCAATATGCATTTTTGAAGCCTTCATGAAGAGGATGGAACATGTGGGAGATACTTATAACCACTCTACTCACCTGAGACTTGTTGCACCTCTGCCATCAAGATAGATTGGTGATAAGTTACTTGAACGTTTCCATGGATTGTGCCTAGAGAAATTTACGGATTGACAGAGCCATGGAAGGTAGAATAGTGGATATGGGAAATGGAATTGATTTTTGAAGATTTGGAATGTACTGAGCAAGATAAGCATCGTCTTGCCACCTTTCAGCTCACCTATGCTACCTCAGATTGGTGGGAAGCTAAAAGATCTACAATAGGAGTTAAGGCTGTACGGAGAATGCCTTGGGGGATATTCCGGGAAAGATTTTTGGAAAAGTACTTCCCAAAAGATGAGAGAGATCAACAGGAAAGGAATTTTCTTAGTCTGGTCTAAGGAGGATGGACTGTGTGGGAATACACGACACAATTCGAGAGTCTATCTCAGTTTTCCTAACATATGATAGACAACCCACAGAAGAAGGTGAAAAGATTTCACAAAGGATTGAACCCCCACCTCAGACATATGATGGTTAGTCATCTGAATTAGTCATTTGAAGGGATTGCCAGATTTGCTGCAGGGTTGGAAAATGACTCTTATCCAGCACAGCAACCATAGATAAATTGTCCCCAATCGTCAAGAGGTTTTCAGCAGCGAAATTTCCAGAAACAACCACCGAGAAATACCCAAGGGTGGAGACCTCAGGGTAAATTTTAAGGGAACAAGTACACTTGGGACGGAGCCAGGAAGTCTCAATAGAATTATCCTCGACCCCAACAATACCGCTAGCAAGGTTCATAATCGTAGGCGTTGCTTACGGCCCCATTGCAAAACATTGAAGGAAGTTATAACTGTGGGATTCCTGGGCATGTTGCAAAGTTTTGCACAACCCCTAGAGTAAACCATCGATTGGATCTCGTCTGCCAAAATTTTAACAAGCAGGGCCATGTGAGCAAGGATTGTTGTGCGCCACGCGGAGGACATTATAGGGAACCCATTCAGGGAATACAAGGACCCCCAGATCAGACCTGAATGAATGCTATCATCCCTACAAAGCCAGGCTTTAATGCTGATGAGCAGCAATTTTTGGAAGGTACGCTTGTACTCTTTCACAGTCAAGTTAAATCTTGATTCGATACTAGTGCTGCGTGATCATTTATTGCTGTTAAGGTTGTATGTCAATTGGGTATAGAACCCTAGATACTTGAGTCAGCACGTTACACTGTGTCACCATCGGGAGTAATTGTTAAGTTGGGTAAAGTATGTGAAGACTACCCATGACTTTAGAAGATCAGAACCTTTTAGCCGACTGGTAGTTTTGTCGATGTCAAAATTCGACATTATCCTAGGGATGGATTGGTTGACTAAGTACAGTGCCAACTTAGATTGCCCTACCAGGACGATTGTATTTTCGATACCTGGATGTCCAACGATCAGATTTCAGTGTCAGCCGACCAGCGACATATTCATTATGAGGTGTTTGACTGCAATCGGAAGTACGAGTATCGAACTCACGATAGATCAGATTCCTACCGTACAAGATTTCATAGATGTATTCCAAGATATTAAAGGACTTCCACTGAAAAGAAAAATAGACTTCTACGTGGAACTAGTACCTGGCACATTACAAATGTCTCCAGATAGGATGGCGTCGACTGAGATTTTTGAATTATAGAAGCAAGTTTAGGAGCTTGAAGATTTAGGGTCTATTCGCCCAAGTACGTCACCTTGGAAAGCACCAGTTCTATTTATGAAAAAGAAGGATGGAACACTTCGACTCTGCATAGACTGCAGGGAGTTGAATAAGGTTACGATCAAGAATAGGTATCCACTTCCTCGGATAGATGATCTATTCGACCAGTTACAAGGATCAAGGATCTTTTCAAAGATCGATCTACACTCGGGATATCATCAGTTACTAGTTTTATCGAAGGATATGTCAAAAACTGCATTTAGGATGAGATATGGGCATTACGAGTTTCTGGTTATGCCTTTCGGAATGACAAATATGCTAGCAGTATTTATGGACTTGATAAATAGAGTATTCAGACTATATCTGGATCAATTCATTATAGTGTTCATCGATGACATCTTGATCTACTTAAAAATGGAGGAGGATCACAAGAAGCACTTACAGAATGCTTTGCAAACACTCAGAGATAGTAAGTTATATGAAAGTTCAGCAAGTGTGAATTCTGGCTACAGGAGGTCAAATTCTTGGGACATGTTATGTCTCAGGATGGTATCTTTGTGGACTCATCTAAGATCAATGCAGTCTTAAGCTGAAATAGATCGACCAATGTGATGGCAATCAGAAGTTTCCTTGGATTAGCAGGATATTATCGAAGATTTGTAGAAGGATTTTCCAAGATAGTAGGACCTTTAGCGAATATGACCAGGAAATGAAGTATGAATAGACTGATAAACATTAGGAAGTATTTTAGAAGTTAAAGGAAAGATTGACTTCTACACCGGTATTGGCAATACCCAAGAGTGGGGAATGGTACATAATCTATAGTGATGCTTCGTACCAAGGACTTGGTTATGTGCTTATGCAAGACAGAAACGTGATTGCGTATGGATCAAGAAAACTGAAGGTACATGAGAAGAACTATCCTACGCATGATCAGGAATTGGCAGCAATAGTGTTTGCATTGAAGATTTGGAGACACTCTCTCTATGGAGAGAAGTTTGATATATTTTCCAATCATAAGTGATTGAAGTATTTGTTCTCTTAGAAGGAGCTGAATATGCGACAACGAAGATGGATGGAGTTACTCAAGGATTATGATTTCTTATTACAATACCATTCGGGTAAAGCAAATGTCACAGCCGATGCTTTGAGCTATCACCCTCGATTAGTAATCGTTGCATTACTAATACAAGAATGGAAAGCATTAGAAGTTTTAGCTAAGTTTGATCTTCAGCCAGTGGAACCAATGGAATATAACCAACTTTGATAACCTATATTATAGAAATTCAACAAACGACCGAAGATTTGAAACTGTGGTTCACGAAGATGTTAGCGAAAGAACCAGAGTTTTGGAGTATTGGTACAGATGGAGCCTTACGATGTAAAGGTAGACTCTGTGTACCTGATGAAGAAAATCTCTAGAAAGAAATATTGGATGAAGCACATAAGTCACGAATGACGATACATCCTGGAGGTATGAAGATGTACAAAGACTTGAAGAAAAACTTCTGGTGGGAAGGAATGAAGAAAAAAATAGCTGAGTATGTAGCTCAATGTCTTACTTGTAAGCAATTGAAGGTGAAATATTAGAAACCACCAGGATTACTACAACCATTACCGATTCCCCAATGGAAATGGGAACATATAACCATAGATTTCGTAGTGGGTTTGTCGAAGTCTCAACAAAACCACGATGCTATTTGGGTAATCGTGGATTAACTTACAAAGACAGTATATTTTATTGCCTACAGCATGACGTATCCAGTCTATTGATTAAGCTGGATGTATCTACAGCAAGTTTTATAATTACATGGTGTCTCTGTTTCAATAGTGTCATATCAAAATTTGCGTTTTACTACAGAATTCTGGAAGAGTCTCCATACAGTGATGAGAACAATACTAAACTTGAGTTTTTCTTTTCATCTGAGACCGACGGACAGACTGAACGAGTCAATCAAGTGATGGAGGACATGCTACATGCTTGCATTATTGATTTCGAGAGTTCTTGGGAGACGCACCTACCATTGATTGAGTTTGCGTACAAAAATAGCTACCATACGAGCATAGGGATGGCACCATTCGAAGCTTTATATGTAAGACCTGGACGATCACCTCTATGTCGGGCTTTAGTCGGAGATACTCAACTTCTTAGGCCATAAATGGTATGAGAAACCAGCAAGAAGATTCAGATCATACGTGAGAAGATGAAGATAACTCAGACCCGACACAAGAGATATGCTAATAAGCGACGCAAAGACTTGGAATTTTCCATTGGAGATCACGTACTCCTTAAGGTCTCACCTATTTGAGGGATTGTTCATTTTGGCCAGAAGAGAGGCAAACTATCACCACGATTCGTTGGACCATTCGAGATTTTAGAACGCATTGGAAAGGTTGTGTATCGACTCGCGTTGCTGTCGAAGATGTCAGGAGTGCACAACATGCTCCACATTAATATGCTAAGGAAGTGTGCTCACAACCCAGCGCACGAGATCAACTTTAAAAACATTGAAGACAATGACAATATTACATTTAGTGAAGGACCAATGCAGATTCTTGATCGAGAAGGAAATCCCTTTGGTAAAGATTCAGTGGAAGCATCATGATGAAGGAAAAGCTTCGTGGGAGCTGGAGTCAGAGATGCAAGAGAGGTTTCCATTTTTGTTTTAACTCTACTACTTCCAATTTCAAGGATGAAATCTTTTAAGTGGTGGATGACATAATACCCTATATTTTCAATAATTATTAATACAATCAGTTTATATTCAAGTATCTTTACTGTACCTAAAATTTAGTGTTCAATCGATCGAAGTCATTTCAAGCAATCGAACTCTTTTTTACTTTTGATCGATCGAAGTCGTTTCAAGTGATCGAGAGTTTCAATGTTTAATCGATCAAACCCTGTTCGAGTGATCAAAACCCTACCGACCTGAATTTATGATGTGGTCCCTACTTCAATTGATCAATCCCTTTTTAATCGATTAAAACTGGCCGATCTACTCTAGAGAGATCGA
This sequence comes from Hydrangea macrophylla, assembly GCA_033977485.1. NCBI lineage: Eukaryota > Viridiplantae > Streptophyta > Magnoliopsida > Cornales > Hydrangeaceae > Hydrangea > Hydrangea macrophylla. The sequence continues at coordinate 23,943,563 of CM066993.1, forward strand.
ACAAGCTTCTATCAATCGAACTTGACTAAATTTGTATCCCAGTTTCTGCACAAACATTGCCACTTGCCCTTCCCTCTCTTCTATATATATATGTGTTACATTTGTGTGTGAGGGGTTTTTAAACCCAGAGAGAGAGAGAGAGAGATGTGTTTGTTGATATATATACACCACACACACCCATACATATACATATATATATACACACACACATATCTATATATAATCTGTGGGAGAAAGAGAGACATGGACAGAGAAGAAGGAGAAGAAGAAGAAGATCGATCAGAGACAGAGAGAGAAATGAGGCAAAGACAGAGGAGAGAGAAAGAGGCCATTGGAGAAGCTCAGAGCTCGCGCTTTGCCAAACACACCCTTACAACGTTTGGTGAGTCTTGAACTCACTAGGTAGCTTAATTATAATGTTTTACGAGTTTTGGACATTTAATAAGGACCCAAACACGCCATAACAGGTTCTCGACGTTCACTGCCAAAATCTGGGGAAGAAGACATTTGAATGATCAAACTAGGTTCAATCGATCGAGGCCATCTTCACTTCGAGCGGTCGAGCACACTTCGATCGATCAAACTTCACTTTCTTCAATCGATTGAGATGACTTCAATCGATCGAACCAAACAGAACATGGATGTTTCCTTTTAAGTTTATAATTCATAATGCTTAGCTGTTTAATTGATGTTCCATGTTCCTATTATGCAATATTTTTGGATTAAGGGTTGATGGAGTACGATAATGGGTATAAGTATCATAAGGAGTAACGTAAGTGGGTTTGGAATATTATTAAGGGTCGTGCAATAGTAAGTGTTGTGTTTAGTCGAGCGGATGATTCGCTCAGGTTGAATCCGATAAGTGAGTAACAGGGATTTTGACCAAGATCGTGGGAGCTATGTTTGTATAGTACTCGCAAGCGTTCTTAAAAGCTGAACAATGAGAGTTCTTAAAAGCAGTGAACAAGAGTAATGATACGTCCATAGACTAGTCGTTATATGAGAGCGATGTATAGTGTTCACAAGAGTTCTTAAAAGCGGTGAATAGTAAGGGTTCTTAAAAGCAGTAAACAAGAACACTAGTATGTCGTAATGATATAATCAGTTCGAGGTAGCCAGTCAAGGTCGGTACAACCGGTCTTAGAGTTTGAAGATGTTAAGAATCGGGTAATGAGTTGGGAATAAAAAAGAGCAAGATATTATTAGTATCACTACTAGATATTGTGGGAGTTGCTATTCACTTAACTAAACTAAGTTGACGATGTTTATACCTGGACATTCCCTGACCAGACTACCCTGTCCCCATAAATGCAGGTGATGGGGTTGGTGATGATGGCTACTAACCGGAGGGGGAGTATGCTGAGGGTGGCCCCACCGACGATGGTTATGCTAGGAGAGACTATTACGCTGATGACTATGTTTACTCCATTTGAAGATCTGAAGATAGATATTAGTTTATATTCCTACTTTGTGTTTCCTGTTGAACTTTACGTTATAACAATGAGTACTTGGGCATATATTGCTTCCAGACCTGTTATGTTTCCTATGGCTGACTCTGAAAATGTTGTAATAACTAGATCTATTCAATTTAATATTATTACTGTTCTTGTTACTTCTAGTTGACTAATACTGTGTGGTGTGGACAATTAGTGACATTCACTCATCATTCCCTATGGACCCAAAAAAGATATCTATTTTTTTTCTATTTTTGCTGATCTGGAACGTGATAGAAACTAGTTTCGATCGATCACTGTGTCAGTGGTTAACCCCATTCATAGGGTCCACTTACATAGTCCTACTGTGAGCTATCTGAAAAGTTATTTGATAAATTTTCGAAACTTTGATCAATAAATGTTCACTAAGTATTTGAAATCCACTTTCATGGGTAATAGTAAAATGATTTAACATAGATGCTTGTTCCATGTTTAAAGAAAATAATAATTAAGATTAAGATTTGTAATATGACAGTTATAAAAGGATATAAAATGTATAAGAAAATACTTTTGTTCACCCAAAATATGGTATATCAATGCTCACCCAAGTATTTCATTGGCCAATGTAGTGGGACTCAGAATTAAACAAATATTGTTTAATGTTGTTTAATCCTGGGTCCCACTGCATTGGCCAATGAGATGCTTGAGTGAGCATTGGTGTACCATTTTTTGGATGATCAAAAATACTCGCAATGTATAAATAGGCAATTTTAAAATATCTAGAAGAAATAAAAAGGCCCTTATCTCCGTTTAAAATTCTCAATTAAATTTCCTCTGCAAAATAAAACTTTACTCGTCCAATTTATGCTAATGATATTCCCAAGTCTCTGCTTTACTCTCTCCCTATCCTGAATTGGGTTTATTAAAACTCCATTTGTTGTCTCTCTCTAAAACTCTTTTTGTTTCCCCCAAATGTTGCATTTTCTCTCTTCCCCCTCCCTTCCAATGAATTTATATAGACTCATAAATATGTAAATTAAGTAATACTTAACTTAACAATTAAGGAGGTAGATTATGGAGTTTCATACATTCACATATATATAACATTCATGCATTAATGTGTTACATAAGTTTAAGATATATATTTTTTTAATATCATAACTGTAATATATATACAGTTAGGCTATGGAGAGGGCGCCCTCTCTTTAATAAAGAGAGGGCCTCTGTTTTGACCATCGGATCGTGTTTTTATTAAGGGCAGTTTTGTCACTTCACAGTTTTTAAACAAGATCTGACGGTCTAAACAGAGGACCTATCTTTATTAAAGAGAGGACGCCCTCTCCATAAAATTTTTACAACATGTTGGTTGTAAGTTAGCAACATACAACAGTCTTTTTAGTGACGAAAAACAAGTTTTTAGTGACGAAATTTTTGTCGCTAAAGGTTCCAACTTTTGGCGACGAAAAATTTCGTCACTAAAATCTTATTTTTCGTAGCTAAAAGTCTCCTATGCTGTAAGTTAGCAAATTCCATATATATATATACTTTTACCTTTAAGGTTTGACCAATAGAGTTTTCAAAACTGAAATAGAAATATACAATTTAGTCCTTGAGTATAGGGTCAACATGTATTTAGTTACTTTGACTTTCCAGGTATAAATTGATCCTTAATTTGTGTTATAACTTAAAAATTGGTCATTTTCCCTAATTTGATGAGTTTGTTTGTGACAAATCTACCCTTAACAGAATATGTATATATATAAAGATATTTATATATATATATAGTAATTAACCAATTTACATTAATTATGGGAGATGTCATTCCCTAAAATATGTGTGTATACAATCACATTAAAAGTGATGGGTTTCAATTTATAAATGCAACTCTCTCTCTCTCTCTCTCTCTCTCTCTCTCTCTCTCTCTCTCTCTCTCTCTCTCTCTCTCATTATCTCACTCTTAAGGAAATGAGATGAGACAATTAAAGTGATCTCATATTACGATTATTATGGTAATAATTTGAGTGGCTGCATGATTTCATCTCCACAATCATGAAAAACATAAATCAATTATTCACAATCTCTCTATCTCTCTCTATCTTTTATCTGTATCATTTTCTCTCTACTCTTACAATTTTATGACTCATCAGAATGCGATTTGGCTAGTTCTGAGCCGGTATCGAAATTGGAATCGGAGAGTGCGATTTGGCCGGTGGGAGACTCGGATCTGGCTTGCCGGACGGTGCGTGGGGCTTCGCGTCTGCGGCGGCGATGATGGCTAAGTCGAGTTGGTTGGAGGTGGAAGCCGCCGTTCAGGTGGTCTCGAAGCCGGAACTAGTGCTGCAGTTGATCTTGGTGGTGGTGGTGGATTTGGAGTTGAAGATCATGCTTTGGAGGTCGTCGGCAAGGTCTTCCGGCGATGGCTCCATTGTCGGACTGTGTGTTTGAGAGAGAGATTTTGTTTACGTTTTAACTTTGAAGGTGAGAAATTTTTTTATATTTTTTTGGTGAGAAATTTGTCTTATTAAACCCTGATAATGGTCAGTGAGAAATTTGTTTAGAAACACTCCCAAAATAAATTTTTTTTTTTTTGGTGAGAAATTTGTTTAGAAGTGAGAATTTCTCACCATTATAGACATGTTTCTTACTTATGATCAGTGAAGCCTTTTAAAGTGAGAAATTTCTCACTTATGGTCTATGATATATTTTTGGTGAGAAATTTATCATCAAATACATTAAAAAAGGTGAGAAATTTCTCACTATAATAGATAAGAATTTCTTTGTTAATTCTCTCTTTCTCTCTCTCTCTCTCTCTCTCTATATATATATATATATATAAACCCTGATTTATGGGAGTTGGGGTACTTATTAAATTTCTCTTTAATTCTCTGTTTCTATATATGTATATATATAATTGTTTGCTTGTAATTTGCTCGGGCGTGCCAGAACCAATGGTGGTTCGGTGTGTGTATATGTGCAAACTAATTTCCTATTTTGCTCGAGTGAGTGATACTCAAGGCTTGGTGAATCTAACTTCTAAACAGGGTGATTGTGTATAGTGAGTAGGAAAGTACCCTCACTAAAAGTCCTTTAGCAGTACTGAAGCGCACAAGCTAAAAAGTGTCAAGTTTAAACGGGTAAACAAAATCACAAACGGTTTAATAAAAACAGATTTTTATTAAATGCTTGGAAAGATTAAAACAGGTCTTAGGAACACACCAGAAAAGGTTGGATATTCAAAAGAACAAAAGAAGAAAAGTAATAACAAAAGGACAGACCTAATTGCTACTAAAGCTGAGAAAAACAAAGACTTGAAGAAAGTGCTCTGAATGCTTCGAATGTGATGAATGCTGAATGCTGTGTATGCTGTTTTCGAAAGAGACGCGGAGTCCTTTGCTTGGAGGGCCTGCCTCAATATTTATAGCGGCCAAGGTTGATTTCTACTTGGACTATGATTCCTTATCTTACGCCCCAAGCTGTTAATTGATTGGTTAATTGAAGAAATCCTTTTATATCAATGATTCCTACCTTATCAAGAACTTGATTGCATCAATCCCTTTAATTTAGGGATCAGACGCATCAATCCAGCTGGCAACGAACAATTCCTTTCCTGAACGGACTCTTGTTTCTTAAACTCTTGAAGGTGATGTCATCCTACCAGCTGTGAACAGCACCGCCCTCTTTTCATCAATCGGCCTCATCATTGCTCCTCCTGGATGAATCGGGCTCTGTTGGTTTCCATGCCCAATTATCTTTCTTCAACCGCCCATAGCCAATCAGACTTAGATTCTGACTTTACCTCTCATCTTCATTACGCATTTTCCGATTGGCTATCCTGCTGCCGCTTTCCACCATCGGGCTTTCAACATGATAAGTTATGTTTTCCCATAGCCCAATGAACCTTACCACAATCCCATATCCCATCGGGCTCTACTTGTCACACCAACCGGCCTTAACCTAATCATTGGTCTTATGTCTGTACTTGAGCCCGATAAGTCATTCACTCCTTAGCCCGGCCTCTCCTCTAACATAAATCGGACTCAAAACCCATTGACGGTTTTTGGGTGCAAACAATTGCCCCCCAAAAGGTCATATCAAACATCCCGCCTTGATTGATGTGACGTTTTGAATTTTAAACTGGCCACGCGTCAAGCATGCAGCAAGTTGTCAGATTATGGAGAATCCCACCAGTCACTCCACATTTAATGCGCCATGATTATGGCGTCGTGATATTTAAATATCGCCCAACTTTTGAAACTCCCTACAACCTATCAGCATTCTCACTCTCTTTCTACACTTCAAGCAGAACACAGAGCTTCTCTCTCTAGAACCTCCATCTTTTCCGACGACCTATTTCTTTCTACAGATGGCTCCTAAGACTGCTCCGGCCACCACTAAAAGCAAGAAATCCTTCGCAGACGCTCCACCACCACAAAATCGATGCAGAGAGGTTAGGGCTTTGGCCAAAGCTCACGCCACTGACATCTCCATAGAGTACCTTACCCCCTACAGCTCCTCCGATGGCTCTCCCGCTGCACCAGGCTTGGGCACGGCGTTTCTTGGCCACCCTCCGGCGGCTTTTCTTCCTTTCTTCTCTCCCGTAGAAAACGAAGAATTCCTACAAGTCCCTGCTCACTTGCACAAGGTCCAGACTGCTAACCAGCCAATTCGAGGATGGCCGACCCCTGCCGCTGACTGGGACAAATGGGTTACCAGGGTTTCGGCCTCCAAGGCCGGTGTCTGGAAACAAACGGGCATCCACGATGCAATAATGCTCAGCCGGTCTCGAATAGAGATAGACCGACCTCTTCTTCTGTCTGCTTTACTATTCTGGTCCTCGTCTTGCAACGGCTTTCTTTTCCGTTGCAGACCAATGTCTCCCACTGTCAAAGACATCAGCTACCTGCTCGGCCTTCATCCCCACGGCCCAGAGATCATTCCCGGGCTTGACGTTGGGATAGCCAGCTTTGCCTGTCCACAACAGGAAATTGTCAGGGACGGGGCCGTTTCTCATAGGCCGATCGCAGCCTTTGGAGGCTTCCTTGCTGCCTGCATCGGGGCAGATGATACAGAGGTGTCCGATGCAGAACATACTGCCTTCCTCATCTATTGGCTCAACAAATATCTCTTCTGTTCGGCCTCCCAAGCTATTACCAAAGAATATACAACCTTAGCCTTGGCTCTTGCATCGGGGAAACCATTAGCCATGGCTACGCTGGTTTGGGCACACTTGGTCAGAGGCATAACAGATTTTGTTCACTCGGGCTTCGGAGCTGGTGGGAGCCCGATGTGGGTGCTCCAATTGTGGCTTCATTCCTACTTTCCTGAATTCCAACCCACCATCAGCCAATTGGCCGATGTTCCTATCTCCGCCGTTCAGTTTATGGACGTAGCTCCTTCTTCATACTCTTTCGAAGAGTGTTTCACTTTCTTTTACCAAGGTTGCTCCCCTCGGGCTGTCAACCTCTATACCCCATTCTTTTCTCTTCAATTTTCCTCATTCCTTCAGCTCTCCAATAATCCTTCCAACTGGGGTTCGGGCACCCAGTCTACTTACAACGAAATCTTCTCTAGCTACTTAGTGGCTAGAGATATTATTTTTAGCCCGAGCATCCCATCAGCCAACAATAAATGCGGGGCCGAATACTACTTTGCTCCTCTTTATGCCCGCCAATTCGGGCTTACACAACTCGTGCCCGTTCCCCCTGGCATTACCGTCAATGTTGACTGGGTTGAACGTGGCCTCATTGTTAATGACGGGCAGGTGAAAAAGATAACAGAGAGGTCAGATCGGCTCAAAGCCGCGTTCAACTTTACACCCTTCTCTGCCCGGCCAATAGTATCAGAGGAATTCACCCAGTGGTGGGGTGAACGGGCTCGAAACATATTTTCAAGCACCACTGCTGAGGCCCTTGTACCTTTTACTGCTTCATCAGCCATCGAGGCCGATGTCCCTGTACCAACAGCAGCTCCAATCCGGCGTAAGCAAATTGCCAAGAGACCGGCTCGCAAACCAGCTCCGGGCAAGGGTCCTTCTCAAAAGAAACAAAAAACAACACCGGCCTCTGTTCAGGTTTGCTCTTTTCCCTTCGTTTAGTGATTGAGCCCGAATTCCTTTCATTCAGTATTAATCATTTTGTTCTATCTTTGCAGCTTGCTGACGAAGACTCAGGAGAGGATCCACTTCCAAATCTCGCTCAGACTCTTCCTCCAACTCTCCCTACATCACCGGCCTCTGCAACGGCCTATCTAGAACGAGTGGCCGTACGGGTGATGCCACTTCACATCGTGCCTCCTCTAACTCCTTCAAGCGGAGACGAGGACCTTGCTGCCTCCATCCAAGCTCCGGAGCAAGTCGTCCTCTCTTCCAGTACTGAGGACTTGGTCGATGCTGGAGTTACCGTCGAAGCTGCTGGGGGCGAGGTAGACCAAACCGTCCCAACTGAAATTGAAACCGGGCAAGGGGAGCCCACCGCAGCCATGGGTCTTGTTCACACAATAGCAGGATCAGTAGTGGCCGAGGTCAGTCCTCCTGAAGCATCTGCCACAGAGGCCGGTGATGATAATTCGGGCTCAGTCCCAGGAACTGAAGTCCTGCAGACAACGGTGGCTTCGACGAGTCCAGAGATGGAGACCGGCCACCCTTCTTCTTCACAACCAACACCTTCTCAACCAAGTGAGTCCGATATTCGCGAAGCGATCTCGGCCTCCCTTAGTCCTCACACCCAGGTAGTGCAGTGTTGCTTTATGTTAATTCGAATAATTCTCTAAAAACCCTGCCTGACTGCATTCTCTTGAACAGGCCGATCCCTCAGGTCCAGTGCCAATAATTCCCTTCAACGACTTCTTCTCGGGCCTGGACCTAAGAGCTTTTGACCTTGGCCCCTTGGAGCTCGAAGCGGTTTCTCCTTCCCTGCTGCAACAAGCCAAGGACCTATTCCTCGGACTGGCTACCCAGGAATTTTCCAATCTTCCTGCTGCCGCTGATATTGACACAGCCTTGAACACTCTCATGGCCGATCCCTCTCTCTCAGACGGGCAGCTATCATTACTCCTGGAGATAAAAGAGAGACTCCCCAGTGCCCGTCTTATGGATAGATCGGCCTTAAAAATTCAAGCTGATGCGGAACTTCACTTGGGCTCCCGGCAGAAGGCATTAGATTTCTTGGAAGGGGCCAAAGCCAAATTTGAAGCAGGGAAGGCCTCTCGGGCTCAGGTTCTAGCAAGGGACTCCTGGCTGCGGAACTGTATTGCTGTACTAAAGGCTCAGCTTGCCCAATGTGAGGTCGATGTCATTACTAACAGCGCCGCCCTTGGAAAAATTGATGAGGTCCTTTCTTCACTAGGCGGTGATGCCCAGAAGTGCAGCGATCAACTACAAGCCAGCGTTCCCATATCCCGGGCTTGGGCCCAAAAGCTAGAAAAGGCCAAGAGGGACCGGCTGGAGCCGTCAAAACCTGGGAGGACTTGAAGGCTAAGCTTAGGAATTTTGGGTCGGCCTAGAGGCCGACTCCTCTTTGTAAAGAATTTTCTTTTTTATCATTCTGTAAGTAAGCTGTGCTCAGCCTATCAATACAAAAACACTGTTTATCTACATCATTCAGGCTCAGGCTCATAATTTATCAACTGATCATACTCCAACCCTGGATTAGGTTTATAATCCAGATCAATGGTCTCCCATAACGTTGGATAATAAGACTTTAAATACTGACCATTGATTAATCGGACATGAACAGTTCCATCTAATCACGCAGCCTATAAGCACCACCTCTTTTGACTTAGTGGACGATAAACGGGCCTTCCCAATTGACCGACCATTTACCATAACGATTATCCTTGTCCCCAATTGGTAACACGGCCTTCCATACCAAATCTTCAGTGCAAAAAGACTTCTCCTTCACCCTCTTGTTATAAGCTCGGGCGGCCCGCTGCTTTTGCACTTTTAATGAATCCAAGGCCGTTAGCCTCATTTCATCAAGCCCTTCCAACTCAACTATCATAGCCTCCGTATACTCAGCGGGCTCAAGCTGATTCTGTAAAGCTCTTCTAGCCGACCGGACTATTACTTCCATAGGTAACATCACGTCATGCCCGTAGGTCAGCATGAACGGTGTAACCCCAGTACTTGATCTTTTAGACGTCCGATAGGCCCATAGTGCTTCGGACAAGAGTTTGTCCCATTCCCTAGGATTCTCCACTATCATCTTTTCAATGATCCCCTTAAGGATCTTGTTAGTAGACTCGGCCTGACCATTAGCCTGTGCATAATAGGGCGTAGAATTAAGAATTTTGATTCCCCTACTTTCGGCAAAGGCCGATGTCTCCGTCCCCGTAAACACAGATCCTTGATCGGCCGTAATTGTTTCCGGAAGGCCGAACCTATGGATAATATGTTCTTCAATGAATTTTATGACAGTGGCTTGTGTCACCGTTCTACAAGGTATGGCCTCGGCCCACTTGGTGAAGTAATCCGTTGCCACTATTATGAAACAATGCTGGCCTGATGATGGCGGAAGGACCTTTCCAATTAAATCCATCGCCCATCCCCTAAACGGCCATGGTTTGATTATGGGTTGTAATTGTTTGGCCGGAACATGCTGGATCGGACCATGCTTCTGACAAGGTTGACAACCCTTGGCATAACTGATACAATCTTTCAACATACCAGGCCAATAATAATTATACCTCCTCAGTAACCATTTCATCTTAGTGCCGGCCTGATGTGCTCCACATATCCCTTCGTGCACCTCGGCCATAACCTGCATGGCCTGCTTCTTCCCTAGACATCTCAAGACAACGTCGTCTCTGATCGGTTTCTTGAACAATTCACCATCAAGTACCACGAATTGGATAGCAAACAACCTAACTTTTCGGTCTACCCTTACATTTGGGTGATTCAGGTATTCAATGATGGGGATTCTCCAATCGTCATCCTCCATCAAGACCGAATTGGTAGTAGCGTACCGACCTCTTTTTGCCACGGACGGGAGTGATCGGACATGAACAGTGAGTAGTTGGTCTTCTGCGCTCTTCTGAGAATGTGAGGCTGATCCTGTTTTTGCCAACTTATCGGCCTCAGTATTCGTTGTTCTTGGAATATAGCTCACACTAATGTCATCAAATGACTCCATGAGTTGAGTAGCAACTGCATGGAACGGGCATAGCTCCCAACTCCTTATCTGAAACTCCCCTGCTATCTGTCCGATCACCAACCCTGAGTCTCCCTTTATGTGCACGGACAATGCCCCCATTTCAAGGAGTATTTCAAGTCCGATTATAAGTGCTTCGTACTCGGCCTGATTGTTAGTGCATTTGAAATTGAGCTGAAAAGACATTTTTGTCTTCTTGTACTTGGGTGATAAAATCACCACTCCTGCCCCAGCACCCTCTGCGTTTTTGGAACCGTCAAAGATCAACGTCCATGGGACCAAGGACGTGCTCAGTACTTTGGGTGTTGAAGGCAGTTCCCCCAAATCAGTAGGATCTGGGTGATCGGCCAAGAAATTGGCTATGGCCTGGCCTTTTACCGATTGCTGCGATCGGTATTGGATGGCAAATTCCATCAAGGCCAGGGTCCATTTCCCAATTCGGCCACGCATAATTGGTCTTGACAACATATATTTTATCACATCAGTTTGACATATTATGTAAGTTGAAACAGGAAGCATATATGTTCTTAACTTTTGTGAAGAAAAATACAAGGCCAAGCATAACTTTTCAATCGGCGCATAACGCTGCTCGATTGGAGTCGAAATTCTACTTAAGTAATAAACGGCCTGCTCGTTGCCTTGCTCATTATCTTGAGCCAGCATACTACCTATAGAGCAGTCAGAGGCCGATATATACAACTTTAAATACCTACCCTTTTTAGGTGGCATTAACACTGGAGGTGTTGACAGATATTGCTTGATTCCTTCAAAGGCTTGTTGATGGCTGTCTTCCCATTTGAAGTCTTCATCGGTCTTGATCTTCAATAGTGGGGTCCATACTTGGGTCTTCCCTGCACAGTTTGATATGAATCTTCTTAAGAAATTGATCTGCCCCAGCAATCTCTGAAGCTCTTTCTTATTAGCAGGTGGCTTTGCTACCTGGATAGCCCGAGCCTTATTTTTATCAATCTCTATCCCCCTTTGATTTACTAAAAACCCTAAAAAGTTCCCTGCTGTAACGCCAAATGCACATTTGAGAGGGTTCATCTTTAGTCTGTGAGCTCGCATTCTTTCAAATGCCTTTTCCAAATCCCTCAAATGATCGGCGTCACCTCCTGATTTTACCACCACATCATCTATGTTGTCACGCCCCGGAGCAGCATAAATAGAGAAAAATAAATTTCCTTTATGGGTCCATAGGGAATGACAAGTGAAAGTCACTGATAATCCACACCACATAGTACTAGTCCACAAGAACAACAGGAACAGTAAAACAACTGAAATATAAACACGGTTCTATCTATTACAAACATCAGAGTATGGTCCACAAGATCACAACAGGTCTGGAGACAATATATGCCCAAGTACCAGTTAAACTACAAAGTACAACAGTAAAAGAAAAGTAGTAATATAAACTACTATCTATCTTCAGGCCTTCAGCTAGCGTACGGATAGGCGTCAGCATAACTGGCATCAGTGGGGCCATTCTCTACCAGTGCTCTTGTTCACTGCTATACCACTTTTAAGAACTCTTGCGAGCACCCATACATCGTTCTCATATAACGACTGGTCCATGGATGTACCCATACTCTTGTTCACCACTTTTAAAAACTCTTACTGTTCACCGCTTTTAAGAACGCTTGATGGTACTATACATACATAGCTCTGGTAATTCAAATCATGGGCGTGCCACATCTACTCTTGTTCACCGCTTTTAAGAACTCTTACTGTTCACCGCTTTTAAGAACGCTTGCGAGTACTGTGCACCCATAATTCTCACGGTCCTGATCAAATCCTTGACATACACTTATTGGATTCAACCTGAGCGAATCATCAGCTCGACTCACACAACCTTGAACCTACCAATCATCTTACTGACTTAACTCCCAGTTATCCAATACTACCCAGTATTATCATCTCAAACTTACTCCGTTATCGCGTCGTACTATTACTAATGTTCCGAAACCCGACTACGTTACTCACTATGTTATCTCAATCTCATTATCGTATCCCATTACCTCCGTAATCCATAATATCGCATAATAGGAACATGAAACAACAATTAAACAACTACACACTATGCATTATAAACTGAAAGGAATACATTCATGTTCTGCTCGGGTTCGTTCGATTGAGGTCCTCTCGATCGATTGAGGAAAGGTGATGTTCGATCGATTGAAGTCTTCTCGATCGATCGAAGAAAGGTGATTTCGATCAATTGAACTTATTTCGATCGATTGAGACTTAGTAATGTTCGATCGATTGAACTCAGTTCGAACGGTCGAACTTCGTCTTCCATAGATTCTTCCTGTGAACGTGCAGAATGTGCTAGGGGTGTTTGGGTTATAATTTATACGTCCAGAATATGTAAAACATCATAACTAAGTTACCGAGTGAGTTTGGAACTCACCGAAAGTTGTTAAGGGCGCGTTTGGCTCGTCAAACTTCTCCGAGCTTTAATGGCCGCCACTCTCTCTCCTCTGCTCTTCTCTTTTTCTTTCTTTCCTTCTTCTTCTGATCTTTCTTCTTCTCTTCTGTTACTCTCTCTTCTCCAAGCTGTGTATATATATATAGATATATGTGGGTATGTGTATATATATATAGATATATGGAGGTATGTGTATATATATGTACCAACACACAAGCACACACTTTCAACTCTCTCTTAAGCACAAGGTTTAGCAACCTTACATTACACATGAATGCAATGTATATATAGGGGAAATGGGAGTGTAGGTGGCAGCATTTGCGCAAAAACTGGAATTCTGATAATTACATTCTCGATCGATCGAAGGATGCTCGATCGATCGAACTCAGATCGGTCAGTTAGATCGATTGAAAAAGGGTTTGATCGATCGAAGTGGGGACCACGTATTAAATTTATGTCGGTAGGGTTTCGATCGATTGAACAAGTTTCGATCGCTTGAACTACTGGGATTCTCGATCGCTCGAACTATCTTCGATCGATCGAAGATGAAATTGCATGAGTGGTCAAGGAAAGTATATAGAACCTCTCTGCATTAAATATTTATTGAAAATACGGGGTATTACATCATCCACCACCCAATGAAAGATTTCGTCCTCGAAATCGGAAACATACAGAGTTAAAACAAAAATGGAAACTTCTCACGCATCTCTGACTCTAGTTCCCATGAAGCTTCTCCTTCATCATGATGCTTCCACTGAATCTTGACGAATGGAATCTCTTTATTCCTGAGCTTCTTGACTCCACGATCTAAAATGCGAACCGGTCCTTCGTTGAACGTAACATTGTTGTTGACTTCAATATCCTCAAAGTTGATCTCATGCGCTGGGTTATGAACACACTTCCTCAGCATACTGATGTGGAAAACGTTGTGCACACCTGACATCTTCGGGGGCAACGCAAGGCGATAAGCAACTTTTCCAACACGCTCTAGAATCTCGAACGGTCCGATGAATCGTGGCGATAATTTGCCTTTCTTCTGACCAAATCTGACGATGCCTCGAACAGGTGAAACTTTGAGTAGCACATGATCTCCAACGGTAAACTCTAAATCTTTGCGTCGCTTGTCAGCATAACTTTTGTGTCGGGTCTGAGCTGTCTTCATCTTCTCACGTACAATCTGAATCTTCTCACTAGTCTCTCGTATCATTTCTGGCCCAAGAAGTTGAGTATCTCCGACTTCAGTCCAACATAACAGTGATCGGCAAGGTCTTCCGCACAAAGCTTCAAACGGCGCCATTCCTATGCTCGAATGATAACTGTTGTTGTAAGCAAACTCTATCAGAGGTAAGTGAGTCTCCCAAGAATTCTCAAAATCAATGACGCAAGCACGTAACATGTCCTCCATTACTTGATTAACTCTTTCAGTCTGACCATCGGTCTGTGGATGAAAAGCTGAACTCAAGTTCAATGTTGTTCCCATCGCTGTCTGGAGACTCTTCCAAAACTCTGCAGTAAAGCGTGAATCTCGATCTGACACGATAGAAACAGGTATTCCGTGTAACCGTACTATGTGTTGTAGATACATTCGGCTCAAATGTTCCACTGGATACGTCATACAATAGGCAATAAAATGTGCCGTCTTCGTAAGTCGATCCACGATTACCCAAATAGCGTCGTGGTTCTGCTGTGACTTCAGCAATCCTACCACAAAATCCATGGTGATGTGTTCCCATTTCCATTGAGGAATTGGTAACAGCTGTAGAAGTCCAGGTGGTTTCTGATGTTCTGCCTTTACTTGTTTACAAGTAAGACACTGAGAAACATACTCAGCCACTTCTCGCTTCATTCCTTCCCACCAAAACTTTCTCTTCAAGTCCTTGTACATCTTTGTACCTCCTGGATGAATCGTCATCCGTGACTTATGAGCTTCATCCAATATGTCTTTCCGAAGTTTTTTGTTGTCAGGTACACAGAGTCTACCTTTACATCGTAAGGCTCCATCTGTACTAACACTCCAGATCTCAGGTTCTTTTGCTGCCATCTTCGTGAACCATAACTTGAAATCTTCTGCTGTCTGCTGAGCTTCTATGATACGGCTGATCAAAGTTGGTTGTACCATCAGACATCCAAAATGTTGTCTTTCCATTGGTTCCACTGGCTGGAGCTGGAATTCGGCTAATACCTCCAACGCTTTCCATTCTCGAATTAGCAATGCAGCGATCACTAGTCGAGGTTTACAACTCAAAGCATCCGCTACGACATTTGCTTTACCTGGATGGTATTGCAATGAAAAGTCATAGTCCTTGAGTAGCTCCATCCATCTTCGTTGTCGCATGTTCAACTCCTTCTGAGAGAACAAATACTTCAAGCTCTTATGATCGGAAAACAGATCAAACTTTTCTCCATAGAGATAATGTCTCCAAATCTTCAAGGCAAACACTATTGCTGCCAATTCCAAATCATGCGTAGGATAATTCTTCTCGTGTACCTTCAATTGTCTTGATCCATACGCGATAACATTCCCGTCTTGCATAAGTACACAACCCAATCCCTGGTGTGATGCGTCACTGTAGATCACATACCTTTCTCCATTCTTAGGTATCGCAAGTACCGGCGCAGAAGTCAATTTCTCTTTTAACTCCTGAAATGCACCCTCATGCTTGTCCGTTCATTCATACTTTGTCTCCTTCCTTGTTAAATTCGTCAGTGGTCCTGCTAACTTGGAAAATCCTTCTACAAATCTTCTGTAATATCCTGCTAACCCAAGAAAACTTCTGACCTCTGTCACATTGGTCGGTCTATTCCAACTTAAGACTGCATCAATCTTAGATGAGTCCACAGAGATACCATCTCGAGATATAACATGTCCCAAGAATTTGACTTTCCGTAGCCAAAACTCACACTTGCTGAACTTTGCATACAACTTGCTATCTCGAAGTGTCTGTAAGGCAACCTGTAAATGCTCCTTATGATCCTCTTCTGTCTTTGAGTAGATCAGTATATCATCAATGAACACTATAATGAATTGATCCAGATATGATCTGAATACTTTGTTCATTAAGTCCATAAATACTGTTGGCACATTCGTCAATCCAAAAGGCATAACTAAAAACTCGTAATGCCCGTATCTTGTCCTGAATGCAGTCTTCGATACATCCTCTGGTCGAACTAACAGTTGGTGATATCCAGAACGCAGATCGATTTTTGAAAAGATCCTGGATCCTTGTAACTGGTCGAATAGGTCATCTATCCGAGGTAGTGGATATCTATTCTTGATCGTAACCTTGTTCAACTCCCTGTAGTCTATACAGAGTTGAAGTGTTCCGTGTTTCTTCTTCACAAACAGAACTGGTGCTCCCCAAGGTGACGTACTTGGGCGAATAAATCCTAAATCTTCAAGTTCCTGAACTTGCTTCTTCAGTTCCAACATCTCAGTTGGCGCCATCCTATATGGAGTCTTAGATATCGGTAACGTACCAGGTACTAATTCCACACAAAAGTCTATTTCTCTTTTTGGCGGAAGTCCTTTAACATCCTGAAATACATCCTGAAAATCTTGTACAATAGGAATCGGATCCATCGTGAGTTCTGTACTCGTACTCCCGATCGTAGCCAAACTACTCGTAAGAAACATATCACTCATCGGCTGACACTGAAATCTAATCGTCGATTTTCCTTGTCTCGAAAATACAATCGACTTAGTAGGGCAATCCAAATTGGCACTGTACTTAGTTAACCAATCCATCCCTAGGATAACATCAAATCCTGACATTGACAGAACTATCAAGTCTGCAGGAAGATTCCTATCTCCCAAGGTCAATGGGCAATCTTTACACACTTTACTCAACTTAACTGTCACTCCCAACGGTGACACTGCATTCAGTGTTGACTCAAGTGTCTGGGGTTTTAAACCCAATTGACGCACAATCTTAACAGCAACAAATGAGCGTGCAGCTCCAGTATCAAATAAAGCTTTAACTGGCCTATGAAAGAGTACAAGCGTACCTTCCAAATGTTGCTGCTCATTAGCGTTAAAGCCTGCTTCTCCTGGGATAATAGCATTCATCCTTGTCTGATCTGGAGGTCCTTGTATCCCTTGAATCGATGCTCCATAGTACCCTCCTTGTGGTGCACGACAATCCTTGCTCAAGTGCCTTGGCTTGTTGCAATTCCGACAGACAATATCCATTCTGTGGTTAACTCTAGGGGCTGTACAGAATCTGGTAACGTGCCCTGGCTTTCCGCAATTAAAACATCCTCCGCTATTGCTTGGCGGCGCTGTCAGTAGTGCCTGCGGTTGTGATCCTTGCTGGCGATATTGTTGGGGTCGAGTATAGCCCTGTTGTGGCTTTCTGGTTCCTTCCCAAGTTCTCTTGTTCCTTTGGAAATTACTCTGAGGTCTCCAACCTTGAGTATTCCTTGGTGGCAGGTTATGGAAATTCTTCTGTTGAAAACTTCTAGATGCCTGAGGTCGATTCATCTGTGGTTGTTGTGCTGGATAATCATCCTTTTCCAACCCTGCTGCAAATCTAGCAATCCCTTCAAATGATTGATTCAGATGACCAACCATCATATGTCTGAGGTGGGGATTCAATCCTTGGTGAAATCTCTTCACCTTCTTCTGTGGCGTGTCTATCATATGTTGATCAAATCTGGATAGATGCTCGAACTGTGTTGTGTATTCTCGTACAGTCCATCCTCGTACCAGATTGAGAAAGTTCCTTTCCTGTTGATCTCTCTCATCCTCTGGGAAATACTTCTCCAAAAATCATCCTTTGAATGTCTCCCATGGCATAGCTTTAGCAGTATCGATCCCAATAGTGGCTCGCTCGGCTTCCCACCAATCTGCGGCGGCATAAGTAAGCTGAAACGTAGCAAGACGACGCTTCTCTTGTTCGCTGCATTCCAACGCTTCGAATATCAACTCCATATCTCATATCCATTGTTCCGCTTTCCAAGGTTCTGTTAGTCCATCAAACTTCTCAGGACGTAACCTACGAAAATTTGCTAACAACTTATCTCCAGTCTATCTTGGTGGCGGGGGTGCAAGAGGTCTCTGGTGAGTCGAATGATTATAAGTATCTCCCACATACTCCATCCTCTGCATGAAGGCTTCGAAAATTCCCGTCGGATCCATCCCTTCCGGAATAGGTGCTCCATTACGCGCTTGGTGATTTCTCAAGGGTCCTACCATGATAATAACGAGTATCGCCTATAAGAGACATATCAATTAGCTGAAAGTCTTCTCACATAAACGAATCCAAGATAGAACGAGAAGTAGCAAAAGCTAACAGTTCTACAAAACAACACATCAAACAACCAACAATCAATATCAAAAGTACTGCTCGTATATATATAGATATCAAAAGATGTACCATGGAGTACACAGTAACCATACCATGTACTACGTGGGACATAAGCAAACACAGCACTAAGGTCAACTACTAATACTACTGCTAACATCTATACAAAGTTTGGCCAAATAGCTATCTCTCAAGCTCCCAAAAATCTAGTGGACAACATGTCCTTGTAAAACTAACAAAACTAAGCCCTGCAGGTCCTGACTCAAAAGTCGTCAGCATCTGATCCTGCTGGTGGTGCCTCGTCCTCTGAATCAATCTCCATCTCCTCGAGTGGATCATCCTCGACTGGTGTAACAAGATCTCCAACTACTACCCCTATATCCCAATCCTCTATCATCTCTGCATCATCGTCCTCCATCACGTCCACTATCGCCTGGTTAGCGACATCGACTGCAACTGCGGCGAATCCGTCGGCTATATCAAGAGCTCCTGCTATCGTGGCCTCTCCTATAACAAAACCTGTTGGCTAAGCGACCATCTGAGCTATCCATCCTACTGCCATATCGGCCATGGCTGCCATATGCATAATAGGTCCAGCTGGTATCTGAAGCACAACTGGTACCTCTGGCACAACTATCTCCTCATCGGGCGCATCCTCATCTACTACTATGTCTGCCTCAATAGCCTCTGGGTCTGGTACTGGATCCTCTGGCTCCTCGGGGTCATCCTCAGGCTCATCATCATCTGTATCGTCTGCATGCTCATCCTCTACTGGGTCCTCGTCGTCTATCGGCTCCTCCTCTCCGTCCCCGTCCATGTCCTCATCGGCATGCTCATCCTCAGGCTCCAGGTCCTCATCCTCTTGAATCGGCTCAGGCTCTGGAACTGGTACGTCGGGTACCGATGATGGTGGTGCTGCTGCAACTACAGGCTCTGGTGGACCGGCTACAATAGCTCTCAACTCAATCTCATCCATCTCGGGCTTACTCTGAACTAACCGTAATATCTCCTGGCAAATGTCTCTACCAATCCTCGCGGTATGGTAAGCATCCATACGCATCTGTGTCGGGTGAGTCCTCTCTGTCACATAAAGTGCTCTCCACATGTCCTCCTCCAAATGCCTCCTAGCTATCTGGCATACACGCTCACGATAAAACTCTGGGTCAGCTGGCTCCACGGTATCCCCATGGATCACGTGTCCTCCATAAGCATCGGTAACAAACTGATGGAACTCTGGATCCATGCTATCCTGCAAAGGAAAACTATCTATCGTCAGGAAGACGAACTTATCTTATACTCATATCTCATCTCAGGAAATCTTAACATACTAGGACCAGATGGTGTGGGATCCATCAGTGAATGACAATATCAGAACCTAACCGTAATATAACCAGGGGCTCTGATACCAAAAACCCTGTCACGCCCCGGAGCAGCATAAATAGAGAAAAATAAATTTCCTTTATGGGTCCATAGGGAATGACAAGTGAAAGTCACTGATAATCCACACCACATAGTACTAGTCCACAAGAACAACAGGAACAGTAAAACAACTGAAATATAAACACGGTTCTATCTATTACAAACATCAGAGTATGGTCCACAAGATCACAACAGGTCTGGAGACAATATATGCCCAAGTACCAGTTAAACTACAAAGTACAACAGTAAAAGAAAAGTAGTAATATAAACTACTATCTATCTTCAGGCCTTCAGCTAGCGTACGGATAGGCGTCAGCATAACTGGCATCAGTGGGGCCATTCTCTACCAGTGCTCTTGTTCACTGCTATACCACTTTTAAGAACTCTTGCGAGCACCCATACATCGTTCTCATATAACGACTGGTCCATGGATGTACCCATACTCTTGTTCACCACTTTTAAAAACTCTTACTGTTCACCGCTTTTAAGAACGCTTGATGGTACTATACATACATAGCTCTGGTAATTCAAATCATGGGCGTGCCACATCTACTCTTGTTCACCGCTTTTAAGAACTCTTACTGTTCACCGCTTTTAAGAACGCTTGCGAGTACTGTGCACCCATAATTCTCACGGTCCTGATCAAATCCTTGACATACACTTATTGGATTCAACCTGAGCGAATCATCAGCTCGACTCACACAACCTTGAACCTACCAATCATCTTACTGACTTAACTCCCAGTTATCCAATACTACCCAGTATTATCATCTCAAACTTACTCCGTTATCGCGTCGTACTATTACTAATGTTCCGAAACCCGACTACGTTACTCACTATGTTATCTCAATCTCATTATCGTATCCCATTACCTCCGTAATCCATAATATCGCATAATAGGAACATGAAACAACAATTAAACAACTACACACTATGCATTATAAACTGAAAGGAATACATTCATGTTCTGCTCGGGTTCGTTCGATTGAGGTCCTCTCGATCGATTGAGGAAAGGTGATGTTCGATCGATTGAAGTCTTCTCGATCGATCGAAGAAAGGTGATCTCGATCGATTGAACTTATTTCGATCGATTGAGACTTAGTGATGTTCGATCGATTGAACTCTGTTCGATCGGTCAAACTTCGTCTTCCACAGATTCTTCCTGTGAACGTGCAGAATGTGCTAGGGGTGTTTGGGTTATAATTTATACGTCCAGAATATGTAAAACATCATAACTAAGTTACCGAGTGAGTTTGAAACTCACCGAAAGTTGTTAAGGGCGCGTTTGGCTCGTCAAACTTCTCCGAGCTTTAATGGCCGCCACTCTCTCTCCTCTGCTCTTCTCTTTTTCTTTCTTTCCTTCTTCTTCTGATCTTTCTTCTTCTTTTCTGTTACTCTCTCTTCTCCAAGCTGTGTATATATATATATAGATATATGTGGGTATGTGTATATATATAGATATATGGAGGTATGTGTATATATATGTACCAACACACAAGCACACACTCTCAACTCTCTCTTAAGCACAAGGTTCAGCAACCTTACATTACACACGAATGCAATGTATATATAGGGGAAATGGGAGTGTAGGTGGCAGCATTTGCGCAGAAACTGGAATTCTGATAATTACATTCTCGATCGATCAAAGGATGCTCGATCTATCGAACTCAGATCGGTCAGTTAGATCGATTGAAAAAGGGTTTGATCAATCGAAGTGGGGACCACGTTTTAAATTTATGTCGGTAGGGTTTCGATCGATTAAACAAGTTTCGATCGCTTGAACTACTGGGATTCTCGATCGCTCGAACTATCTTCGATCGATCGAAGATGAAATTGCATGAGTGGTCAAGGAAAGTATATAGAACCTCTCTGCATTAAATATTTATTGAAAATACGGGGTATTACATATGTAAACTTCCATGAACTATCCGATCATGTCATGGAAGATTGAATTCATTGCCCGTTGATATGTGGCTCCAGCATTCTTCAGCCCGAAAGGCATGACAACCCACTCAAAGGTTCCAATTGCCCCCGGGCACCGAAAAGCAGTCTTCGGAACATCCTCTTCGGCGATGTAGATCTGGTTATATCCCGAATGCCCGTCCATGAATGACAGAATTTTGTGTTTAGCGGCCGAGTCGATTAACTGATCGGCCATAGGCATGGGATACTCATCTTTTGGGGTAGCTAAGTTCAAGTTCCTGAAGTCAATGCAGACCCTTAGCTTCCCATTCTTCTTTACAACCGGTGCCACATTCGAGACCCATTCAACATATCGGGCTGTCCGAATGAAGCCGGCGTTCAATAGTCTCTCGATCTCTTCTTTCACCTTCAATGTCAGCTCTGGTGACATGCGCCGAGGTAGCTGTTTGAACGGCCTAAACCCTGATTTAATTGGTAATCGGTGTTCAACTAGTTCCCTAGATAAACCAGGCATCTCGTCATATTCCCAGGCAAAACAATCCTTGTACTTGTGAAGGAGTGCAATCAACTCGGTCTGACACTGAGGATCCAGCATCTGACTTATATAGGTAGGTTTGTGCTCTCCTTCCCTGCCTAGGTTGATTTCCAAGAGAGGGTCTTGGACATCGGCCTTGAGATCATCCAACTTCGCCGTGGCCGTTTCCAACTCGTGTATCTGAATCTCTTCTTCTCTCTGCGCTTCCTCTTCGTAAATACAATCAGCCAGGTTGATCATTTCGTCGCAAGGGCCGATTTCCAACCTTCTATCGACCAAGAATGCACACCATCTGGCCATGCTGGCCCTCAAGGCCTGCAGCTTCCTTTCTTCAATTATCGGAGTCCCCATGGACATCTTCTTGTTCAACGATCTCAATCGGCCTTGACTCTTCTGTCCGACTGAGATTATGGAAATATGCTTTGATGTCCGACGAACTTCCTTTAAGGAAGGTCGCTGAATTTGGTCTTCCCATTTTGTTGCACCTTAGCAACTTAACTGGTCCGATGTCATCTTCATACAAAACTGCATCGGCCGTCTGCACCCGGGCTACAAATGGCTTGGTGTCTGCCCCTACTACTTCTACCTCATCACCCCTCCAGAAAATCAACAACTGATGGAGTGTGGAGGGGATACAATAATTGGGATGTATCCAGTCTCGGCCTAATAATGCATTATAGGCCGCCGAAGTTTCCACAATGAAAAAAGCAGCCATGACCATTTTACTGCCAACGGTCAGCTCAAGTGGTAGGATACCCTTGGTTCTTGAAGGTGCCCCCGTGAAGCTCTGGACATTCATCTCGGTCGGAATTAGCTCCGACTCAGACTTCTGCAGGATCCTCAACATAATTTGGGGCATGATGTTAATGGTAGACCCCCCATCCACAAGAATCCTATTTATTGGGACGCCTTCGATGTGCCCTTTCACATACAAAGGCTTTAGGTGCTGGGACATCTGGTGTGTTGGCTTTTCAAACACCACTTTAACCGGTCCAGTCTTCATTCTATCCTCAGTCTGATGTCCTTTCGGCCTCAAGATGGTGATCTTAGGCCGATCGGTCTGATTGTCAGTGGCGTCTACATTTTTACTCGTGGCTTCCACCACTCTAGGCTTAACGGTCTCTCCCCCATTCCAACAGATTTCTTCCATCACGGCCGAGTCCTTAGCTAGGCCTTCTACTACATCCCCTTCCATGGCCGATGGCTGGTCCGGCTTGGCCATGAAGGACATAGGTAGGGTGAATACCATGTTGGATGACAAACCTAGTGGAATCGTCCCGAATTGTATTGGCGAAAAACTTGAGTCCGACACATCCTCATCGGACTCAATCATCTTATCCAAGGTAACTCCACCTTCTTCCTGTGATCTTTCTTGTCGGACTCTTTCCCTTGGGTTCTCAGTGGCAACACGCATCGCTCTCGTGGAAAGTCCTTGGTCATCGGACACTTTGGGCTCTGTGGGCGCAGGAGGGTTTCCAGCCTGATTCATAAAAAACTGACGTTCTCGCTCGGCCTGTCTCATCCTCTGATACCTCATTTTCTGAGACTTACTATAATGTGACCGTGCTGGAAATTTAGAGTGTTCAGCTCTGTGCCACTTTTGATCTTGTACCCGAGGTGGTAGCACCATCCTCGGGCTCCTGCCAGAGGTTGTTGCTTGCATCTGAGGCCCTGGGACCGTCTGGGAACTTCTTGCCCCCAGTCGGCCATATTCGCCTTGGCCGACTCGCTGCACCAACTGATGTTTTGCCCGCCACTCGGGCTTGGCCTGACCTTGCCATGGTATTGACAATCTCTCATGTACAGACCGTCTCGGGCTTGATTCCAGGTGTTCATAGCTTCTCGGCCTCTTGCTCGGGCTTGAGACTTCCTTCTTGACGTCAGCTTTACACCTCGGGCATAAGCCTTGTTCAATGATTTCCAGCTGTCTCCGTAGATCCGCTATCAAATTGTCCATATTGGATTTGGTCGTTTCTTCCTCGGCCTTTCGGGCTTCTGCCTTGCGTTCTTGATAGCTCTTTTGGAGGTCATGAATTGTCACCTTCGGCCCATCAGTAGCCGAAACAGCAATTTGCTTACCCTCCCTTTGTTTTGGAACCTCTTCGTCAGACAAGTCTATCTTCAGTCTCGGCCTTGAAAGCTTGGTTAAATCGGGCATCACCATGTTAGCGCCCGTAATCTGAGGAAAAGGATTTGAATCGATCCCCATAGCTTTGTCCGAGAATTTGAAGACTCCCTTTTCTACGTTTTCCTGTATGAAATTACGAAAAACAACACAATTGTTAGTAGAATGCTTCCAAGAATTGTGCCATTTACAGTATTCTTTATTTTTCATGTCATCGGCCTTAGGGATCCGATGACCTTCACTTAGCTTGATCACTTTATCGGCCAACAAGGCATCGAATATTTGATCCGCCATAGTGATATCAAAAGTGTAGTTTTTTCCCGCCTCGAACGCCATTTTCTTTGCAGCGGCGTTGTTGTTTACTGGCTTATTCAAGGCGTTACATATGACAGGCCGTTTGCAAATTAACTCGGCCATATCGCTTTCTACTTCGAGGTCACATTCTGCCAAATGGACCTCGTAATTGGGGTCTTTATAATATGTTCCCTTGGAGGAGTTCTTCTTCTCCTGCTCGTCCAAAAGAATGCGCTCGTAGCGACCGGCCCGTGTGGCAAGCTCGAATAGGTCACGGAAGTCAGTTCCCTCAAACCTCTTGCGAAGTTCGAAAGACATGCCCCCCATGGCCATCTTTGCATACTCTTCCTCAGGCAAAACTGTCTTACACCGATATTTTGCCTTTCGGAAACGGGCTATGTAGGTTTCCACGGTCTCTCCTTCTAGTTGCATCATTCTTGACAAATCTGCCAATGACGTCTCAGGCTCAGTCCTATAGAACTGGCCGTAAAATAATTCTTCCATCCCTTGCTAAGTTAACACAGAATTGGCTGGGAGGTTAACATACCACAAAAACGCCATGCCCGTTAGCGAGTTTGGGAATAGTCTTAACTTTAATGGGTCACTGTGACCCACATGGCCGCATTGAACGATAAAACGACCAATGTGCTCAACTGAGGATTGTTCACTCTCTCCTGAAAACAGAGTGAAATTTGGTACTTTGTACCCCTGAGGAAATATGACTTGGTCAATTTCAGGGGGGTACGGCCGTCTGTACGTCGGCCTTTCTAGTCTTCGCATAAACGGGCCATACTCCTCGTGTATGGCCGCTACCAGTTCTTCCCTATTTATGGGTTGGGCTACGGGCTGAACATTCCTTATCGGGGTTACCAACGGTGGCGGTCCGTGCTGTTGGTTATGGGCCTGATGAGTCCAAAACCCACCGTTGTTCCTTTGCCCCCCATGGCCGTGGCCTAGGGGCAGTGAGTGGCCGACTGAACTGTCAGTGTGGCCTGTTGACCTACCAAAACCTGGAGTCGCCGATCCGTTGGGATCGGTAACTGCTGAATCGCTTGCTATACCGCCTGTGACTCCGACTGCCTGCCTGAGCCATTACCCTCTCTTAGGTTTGGACAGACATACGGCGGGTCCTTCGGTTTATCAGACTCAAGCAAAGTGCCCGAGCCTGATCCGTTGACCTGTTCTTTGTTGCTTCCGGCCTTATAGGTTTCAACCAGCCTTCCGATTGCTTCCGTCAGGCGGTCCAACTTTATATGGGTGGTCCTGGTTTCTAGGACCAATTCAGCCTGACTCTTATGAACATCGGCCGTTTGGTTCATGACCGATTTAAGATTGCCCATAGAGCCTATAAGTGCGTTGTACTCTTGCCACATGGGCTCTACGTTGGCTCTCATGGCCTCTGATATTGCCTCGAGAGTGATGCTGCCATCTTGGGGAGAATGGCCGGTGCTCTCCTCCACATGTGGATCTGTGGGCTGATCGTCCTGGCCGTTCTTCGTCATCTTATCTCTCTTTGGTGGCATGATTTGACACTGTTGGTCCCACCGGGCGTGCCAAAATGTTTGCTTGTAATTTGCTCGAGTGTGCCAGAACCAATGGTGGTTCGGTGTGTGTATATGTGCAAACCAATTTCCTATTTTGCTCGAGTGAGTGATACTCAAGGCTTGGTGAATCTAACTTCTAAACAGGGTGATTGTGTATAGTGAGTAGGAAAGTACCCTCACTAAAAGTCCTTTAGCAGTACTGAAGCACACAAGCTAAAAAGTGTCAAGTTTAAACGGGTAAACAAAATCACAAACGGTTTAATAAAAACAGATTTTTATTAAATGCTTGGAAAGATTAAAACAGATCTTAGGAACACACCAGAAAAGGTTGGATATTCAAAAGAACAAAAGAAAAAAAGTAATAACAAAAGGACAGACCTAATTGCTACTAAAGCTGAGAAAAACAAAGACTTGAAGAAAGTGCTCTGAATGCTTCGAATGTGCTGAATGCTGAATGCTGTGTATGCTGTTTTCAAAAGAGACGCGGAGTCCTTTGCTTGGAGGGCCTGCCTCAATATTTATAGCGGCCAAGGTTGATTTCTACTTGGACTATGATTCCTTATCTTACGCCCCAAGCTGTTAATTGATTGGTTAATTGAAGAAATCCTTTTATATCAATGATTCCTACCTTATCAAGAACTTGATTGCATCAATCCCTTTAATTTAGGGATCAGACGCATCAATCCAGCTGGCAACGAACAATTCCTTTCCTGAACGGACTCTTGTTTCTAAAACTCTTGAAGGTGATGTCATCCTGCCAGCTGTGAACAGCACCGCCCTCTTTTCATCAATCGGCCTCATCATTGCTCCTCCTGGATGAATCGGGCTCTGTTGGTTTCCATGCCCAATTATCTTTCTTCAACCGCCCATAGCCAATCGGACTTAGATTCTGACTTTACCTCTCATCTTCATTACGCATTGTCCGATTGGCTATCCTGCTGCCGCTTTCCACCATCGGGCTTTCAACATGATAAGTTATGTTTTCCCATAGCCCGATGAACCTTACCACAATCCCATATCCCATCGGGCTCTACTTGTCACACCAACCGGCCTTAACCCAATCATTGCTCTTATGTCTGTACTTGAGCCCGATAAGTCATTCACTCCTTAGCCCGGCCTCTCCTCTAACATAAATCGGACTCAAAACCCATTGACGGTTTTTGGGTGCAAACAATAATCTAGGTTTGAATTTCAAAACACTGATTTATGGGAGTAGGGTTATATTGGTCCTCAAAATAGGTGAGGACTAATTTCTAAGTTGACTTGTAGAATGGATCAATTTTTAGAAACGACTACAACAAAGGATTGAAATCTAAAGGACCCTAACTAAAATTTACCTTAGAGATAATTCCATTCTACCCCTAACAACTAAACATTTTACAGTTTATTCCAACTCTAAAATTCGGATTCTCACACACATACACGTATATGTATATATGAACTAGAAATTAAGAAATTGCTACCTTTTTGGCCTCAATCGCATCAAAAGAGTTGGGAAACACTAGCTGATTCTCTACTGGCAGATACAACAGAGTTGTTTCATACCGAGATTGAAGAACACAACAATAAAAGAAACGCAAAGCTTAAACTTAGCCCTAATCACAACCAATATGTGAATGTGATGAAGAGAGAGAGAGAGAGAGAGAGAGAGAGAGAGAGAGAGAGAGAGAGGAGGGGGGGGGGGGGGAAGGGGATATATATATATATATATGAACAGATATATAGAGAGAAACTCAACGGTCCATGGCAGTTTAAGAGCAAGAGATGAGTTGCAGAGAAAAATTGAGAGTGACGATGGGCCGAGAGGGAGACAATCGGGCAAGAATTAGTGTGGAGGCATTTATGTTCAATAAAAATTGAGGGACTTATTAATACACATTTTTTTTAATTTTAATTAAACCAAACTAATTATCATATACTATTCTTATATGAAAAATTTAGTGGGAAATCCTATTCTACCAATGTTTGTTATAATAGACCCACTAATTGGTACTTTCCAATAAGAGACCCTATAATTGTGAATGTTGTTAGAGATTAGTCCACAATCCCTAATTATAGATAGTTTTAGTGACTTTTTTACCCCTATACATATACACAGGCATACATAGGCATACATATATAGAAATATATATATATATATATATGGTAATAACTCTATTATTCCATTGATTTGCATATCAAATATATGGAAATAAAATCTCATAACTTTAGCCTTGTACATTATGGGTCTTTTGAATATTTCTAACGCCATTTTTATGTGGGTATCCCATTTTTGTATGTTCTACCAATAATCATTGATCACATAACATATTAATCTGTTATTATGCACCATACATTTATGCGAGTATTGAATTTTACACTGCAACTAGTTCGTTTTACACTGCAATTGGTTCATTAGTGTGAAATTTTACACTGCAACTGGTTTGTTTTTACATTGCAACTAGTTCATTAGTGTGAAAATTTTATACTGCAATTGGTCAAACTCAATCCCATAATCTTGCATATATTTTGGGAAGTTACCAAACTTATTTTATACTGCAATTGGTCAAACTCAATCTCATAATTTTGGGAAGTTACTAAATCTTGCATATATTTTAGGAATTAAGTTATTAAATGCCATAATTGTAGGGCTTTATACGTTAGAATCTGTTTAATATTACACATATCTTTTTTAATTTCGTATTTCACCATTCTTGGGTGATCTAACAGTCATTCATCACCATCACCCAAAAAAAATTGTGTTAAATTTCACACTAGAATGAATATAAGTGTTAAATTTCACACTCATATTCGAGTTATTCATCAACAAAAGGAACACTGTCTTATCACAAATTCATTTGCACATTCATTTTTACACTGACTGCAATATTTCATTGACATCACATTTTTTATTCACATAGTATACAATTTCGCAGCATAACATGTGAAACCAAGAACATGAGTGTTAAATTTTACACTACAACCTTTTGGACCACAACCTTTGAACCACAACATAATATACAATCGGGTTCCATTGTATAGCTTGAGAGAGAGCAGATCCGGTATTGCCATTGTTGTTGAAACCCAGAAAGCTTCCAAGAATCATAAGTCAAAACATCAACTGGGTTCGAAACAATCACCAACATCGAATCGGGCGAGTACTACGCAAGTTGGGGCACAATAATCAAGAACACCCTTGTTCCTCTGTATCAAGTTCAGCCTGGACTCGCCGGGGTTCTGCCTAGCGCCGGCGATGACGATACAAAGAGCGGATCCGACGATGATCTTGGTCCTCGAGTAGTCCAAGTCGGCCATGATCTTGGTCCCAGGGAGGAGCGCGGCGGCGTGTTTGAGACTGAGCATCTCGCCATGGAGTTTATCTGGCTTGCGTCGACTAGCGTGGGGTCGCCAGAGAGGTCCTGTGTGAGGATGATTTGAGTTATGGCCTGAGCTTTCTCTCTCTAAACAGGGAGAGAGAGAGAGAGATGCATATATAATGTGATTTATTATCATTTAGGTATTTGAGATTTGAATTTTGAAAACCCCTAAAATAGTTGGGGTTATTAATTGCAGTTTTGAATGAGAAATGGAAAGGGTAGTTTGGTCCAAATTTTGTGGTGTGGACTTCAGACGAAATTGTTTCATACGCTGGGCCTATTGCAAGAAACCTAGAGTAAAATGGACATTATACTAATTAACTCTCCTTATATTTAATTGATCCGATAAAAGTAGTACCCTGGGTTTGCGAAAAAACTGCCCAAAAGTCAGATCATGCTAGGCTAAATCAAAAATCTCTTGAAGAAAATATAGACATCCAGCTACAGTAGATTGTGATTGTGATTGTGGTAGACGAGGACCACACCGTATACACCGGTCCAACTGTGGTGGACCGAAGTTGATGTCTACATAGACTGAAAATCTCAAAAATGAGGATTTTGAGGAGCAAATTTGATTTAAATTCCAGAGAGATAGATAATAGTATATCATAGATATAGATATAGATATCCCAAGATATTTTTTATTGGGGAATGTGATTGGCCTTTTTCTTTTGTCCACAAAAATTGGCTGTTCTGTTTGGGTTGACTCACTCCTTGTTCCTGCTACATTTTGAGAGAGAGAGAGAATGGGTTTGGCCTCAGCTACTCCATTGTTATCGGCGGCATCAATTAGCAGCAGCAGCAGCAGCAGCTTGTTCATCGGAAGGCGGTTTAGCCACCAACACCAAAACCAACTGCTTTTGACATTTTGTTCTCCTAAGCTGCTTCTCTTTTCTGTACGTTTTTTTTTTCCTTCTTCTCTCTCTTACCCATTCATCTAATTTTTTAATTTTTAATTTTTTTTTTGTTTACTGCTTGAGTTATATCATATGCATAAGGTTCAGAATCAGACCCAGTATCACTTTTTGCTTGGTTTTCTGAGAATCTGTATTGTGTTGGTTTGATAATGTTATAGTTTTTGGGGTACTTTTAAGTCACGCACAGAATCCTTCTGAAAGCAGTTTCACAGACATCTAACTATTTAGAGCTGTTCTTTTTCTTAACTATTCAAAACCAGTTCTTGTGAGTTTTCTTCATTGGATATTGATTTGAAAGAACTTTGGATAGTTGGTGGTTGATTATCTGGATATACACATGTAACTTCTATGGTATTCTGATTTTTGAATTAAATGGGCAGACCTTTTTCGACTTCCCTTTAAGAAAGGTTGTACGATCATAATGACTGAAAGAAATTGCATCAAGGAATTGGTTTGTTTGTGTGGCCACCAGATAGGAGCTGATCGAAGCAAAGGAGTAATGAATACAAACATTTTGGTATTGTCACTTAAAAATGTTAAGTGCTTTGATGGAAGTAACTATTTGGAGACAATGTTGTCTTGCGCCTAATTTTATGATTCTGAGAAATGCATTTCTTCTGAAGGAGTAAATATTCATCTGCTTCTGATAATTGGAAAACATGTATGGCCTGTTTGGACGTCCCATGATTTTGAATTGGCTAGTTCACAATTCGTAAAGCATGTTAACATGTAAATCTCTCATCTTGAATAAGTAAATCCGCGAACGTGGAAAACTTCTTGCCTTTTGTGTTGCTTTCATAAGATGATATCATTGATAAGTGTAAAAAAGAAACTCTTACATAACTGCCATTTTTTAAACGGCCTCATTCAAGATGATGGATTTTTAGTTTTTACATTGAAATGGTGTATAATTTGTGAATAGTCTAACTCAAATTCATGGTATGCACAAACATGCCATTATAGAGGATTACATCACCAGATTGACATTTTGGGCAGAAGCATTTGTAAAAGTTTCAATTTAAACATTTTCAATTAGTTGAAGCCTAAGAAGCACTAGTGCGGCAACCTTAGTGCGCACTAAGTGCGTGTGGATTCCATTTGAGTTCTTTGCCATGTTTGAGTGCAGCTGGAGTGTGGAGGAGTACGACCGAAGTGCAGAGGAAAGGGGAAGAAAGGCAGATTCAAATACCTAGCTAATATATGTGCTTCTTCTTCTTATTCTTCGATTCTTCTTCTTCTTCTTCGTCTTCGATCTTCTTCTTCGAATGGATAAATGTGTATGTTATTAAATTTGAAAACAGTATAGTGGTGGAATAGTTTGTGCGCCTCAAAAGAAAAAATACTTTGTATATACTACTATATAAATGCCATATAAAATATATTTTAAATATTTTACCTAAGTACCCCCACCGCACTCGTATTCATGATTTTGAGAAAATTGCCGAACTCCCCGCACTCGCATCCCTGCATCCGCACTAGTGCTTCCTAGGTTGAAGCTCATAATAGATGTGATTCGTTATAGGGAGACTTCAAATTTTTGCAGATGTGATATTGAAATTTTTTCTTCAACCTTTATCAATTTTGGAGGAGTTGGCTATCATAAAAACAGAACGTTTAAAGGCATATCTACTCCTAAAGAGCAGCTGCTACAACACATGGTGTCACAAATCAATACCCAAATTAGATCTAAGTGGAAACAACACCCCCAGCTTAATTTATATGTTAATCCCTGGATATAGGGTGGTGTTTGTTTGGTTTAGATGTTTCTTCTATTTGCGTTGGTTATTGGTGTTTGGAGATGACTATACTGTGTAGTATATCTAGTTTGTGTATTTAGTGGTCCTTGTCACTGCTAGTCCTCCTGCTGCGCTTCTTGTTTATCATGGGGTATGTCCCTTGTGCATTTGTACATCCCTTTTTTGGAATACATTTACCTCTTTCCGAAAAAAAAAAAAACGTTACTCTTGTGAGTCTTGTACCAGTAAGAAAATGTAAGAAACAAGAGTTTCAACGACTTTTATTAGCTATTATGATTCTTTTTGATTACTACCTTAATGGCCCATCTAGGACACTTAACCACCGAGCATACTACTAGCCAGATGTGAAACTCTGAAGTTGCTCTCTTTCTCGTGTCCTTTTTTATCCTTTGCCATGTCTTATCGACATTTTGCAAAGCAACTATTGATACTGGCATATTGCCTATAAGGCTTTGTTTGGTCCATGGATTTGGTGAGGGAAAGGAAAGGATAGAAAAACCATCTTCTTTGTTTGGTTAATAAGGAAAACTGCAAGGGAAAGAAAATGTAGTGGTAAACACATTGAAGATTTTGAATTTTCTGCGTGGAATCCCTCCCGGTTTTCTTTAGTGACAATTGTATTTTAAAGTTTTTAATGTTATTTGTGCTTGGAGGAAAACACAAGGGATTTGGTTTTTCTCCTTATTTTCCTTTACTTTTTCTTTTGCTTCTCTGAATCCGTAAACCAAACAGAGCCTAATTTACATTCAGAATCCTTACCCAACAATTTTTCTAAAAATTTTGGCTTTTTTGGTAGAGTAATTCTATACTTCCCAAATTTTGTATCTCAAATGGGTTCAAACACATGTAGCAGTGGGACCACCTTCAATAATGGTGCGACCACTTCAACATCCTTTAAAAATCAACTGGTTCCACCTTCAATAATGGTGGAACCACTTCAACATCCTCCAAAGTCCAATCAAAATCAACTGGGTCCACTGCTACATGTGTTTGGAAACCATTTGGGACACAAACTTTAGGAAGCATAGCATGCTATTCTTTTATGTATTTTGTGAATAGCATGCCACGTTCTAAATGTACAACCAATAGGTCAAGATTGAAAGTATTAGGTTTAAAGGAAAAGCATAATTGCATCATAATGTGTTGAGTTCTAATCAACGATACAAGAAGTGGAACTTTCTCTCTCGAACTCTCCAATTGCTCTATAAATTTTGGTGTTGTGATTTATGTGAAAAATTGTAGATCTACTTATGGCTTTTCTTCGCGTTCATGGATTTGAAAATTGCCTTGTCTATAATTTGTTTTTGAGTTTGATGTAGAAATCACACATATTTGGAAAAATGCAAAAAACTACAAATTTTTACTGTTAAGCTTCAGTTGTCCAGAAAATCTGCAGATTAAATCTTCGGAGATCGTCATCATCATTTACAGAAGATAAAACCTTCAAAGTATCTTGCTGCCAAATGAAAGTTGAGGACAATGTAAATGATGAGGCGTGTGAGTTAGTGAATGGAGTGGAGGTCTCAATAGGGGAAGGAGCTGATAGTGTCCGTGCTTATCTTTTCACCGCAGTGAAGAACAACAATCAAACTGGCATATTGTTCTTGTCCGATATCTTTGGGTTTGAAGACTCATCTACTAGAGATTTTGCATATCGCGTTGCCTGCAATGGTTACAAGTATGTTTCCTTATCTTATGCCTCGTATGTTTTCCGGATAGGATAAATAGGTATTATATAAACTGTAGCTAGTTATCCTAGATTATAACCACAGACGGATAGGATAAACGGGTATTATATAAACTGTAGCTAGTTATCCTAGATAATAACCACAGAATAAAACAATGCACTATTATTTTTATACTGTATTTGGTGCAACCGGATTATATTGGGGATAAAACTCAAATAGTCCAATATTGTGTTTGGATGACCATGGTATAACCTGGATAAATCTGTAACTTTCCATAAATGCCCCTTTTGTTAAAAAAATAACCAAATTGCCATGAATATACCAAAATACCTTCACAACATTTTTTTAGAACATTAACATTTTTTTTTCTTTTCTTTTTTGTTTCCGTATTATTTATTTTTTTCTTATATTTTCGCGTAATCCTCCCTGACTGATTATTGCTATTATAAATTGTGCTTTGGTCAGCCAGTTTTCTTGCACCCCACTATGGCAGCTGTAAGAACCAGTTAACTTTTTGCTCTATAGAATGCATATATCCATCCTCAGATTTTGTTTTTTTAAAATGAAATGGTCCAGAATATTGCAAGAATGCATAGATGTGTTTGTCTTTTAGTAATAATGGCTGTAAGATGTGAACTTGAATTAGGATGTTGTTTTGTTCCTATTTGTGAAAGTATGCTATGTTAGGACATATTATCGATAGCGTTATTATGTAATATATTTTTCTTGTCACTTTTGCGTGAAACTGAAGTCGAGTATGAGATCTAGAAACATGAAAACCCTAGATTATGAAACCCTAGTTTCAGAAAAATGTCATGAAATCTAAGATAATTGTAGATCTAGCATAGATCTAAGTAGTATAACACAGAACCTTTTTACATCTAGGATTTTGATCAAGCATTTCGGCAAATGCAACTTCGGAGATCGTCATCATCATTTACTGAAGATAAGAATATAAGGAAGAATAAGGAAACAAAAAAGGAGATGAAAAAAAATGTTTCCAATATATTTTTCTTATCACTTCTGCATGCAACCGAAGTCGAGTATGAGATCTAGAAACATGAAAACCCTAGATTGTAGTTTCAGAAAAATGTCATGAAATCCAAGATAATTGTAGATCTAGCATAGATCTAAGTAGGAAAACGCACAACTTTTGTACATCTAGCATTTTGATCAAGCATTTCAACAAATACAACTTCAGAATCGAAAAAAAAAAAAAAAAAGGAATACTGAATCGAACCTCTTCGCCGGCATTGACTAGTTAGAGAGAAAGAGATTGGTGATGTTGTCGCTGGCGTTGCCTACTACGGCGTCTGCGATCGTCGCTCTTGTCTGCTTCACCTCTATCGCCTGCTGCGCGACTGCTCACAGATCTGAAGTTCTGAGAAAAATTGTAAATGGATAAGGGGTATGCATATGGCAGGGGGAGTATGGTCTTTTTACACCACAATCCCACTAGATCGTTATCCGCGCATTTTTAATACTACCCACACATCCCCCCCCCCCCCCCCCCTTCACACTTGAGTTACATAATACTGTAAACGCCCAAACAAACAACACAGTATAAACCTGGATTGCACTAATTTAGTCCAATCCCCCTTAGTTATCTGCCAAATAAACGAGGCCTTAGGACATTGTTTATTTGGAAATATCTCTCTATTTTATGCATCCTATCAGAGACACGGAGGCTCTGTTTGGTTCATGGATTTACTAACGGAAAAGAAAAGAAAACAAATGAAGCACTTTTCTTTGTTTGGTTGATTTGGGAAACATCGAGGTAGATTAGAAGTGAAGAAACATAAGGTGAAAAACAAATTAAAATTTTTTCAAATTCTATGAGCCACTTACCTTGCTCTTTCCTATTACATGTTGAAAAATCTTCAACTTCAACCAAACGGAGCCTAAATTTGTAAGACAGTTAAAGACTGACGAAAATGTGACGGGATGTTTTGATGTCTAATAGCATTTGTTTTGTTATCTTCTATAACTTTCATTACATTATTTTACCTCTTGTGAAACGTCAGTTCTTCTAGTTATTACTGAAAAGACCCCACTATATACCTACATAACTATTTAGATGGTGTTTCTTAAACACTTGGCAGTGTGCTAGTACCGGACTTGTTTCGCGGGGATCCTTGGGTAAATGACAGGCCCAAGTCTGTCTATGAAGAATGGCTAGCTAGACAGAACCCCCAACGGGTTTTAAACGACATTGCCACATCAGCAAAATGGATGGTCAACGAGTTTCTGGCAGCAGGAATTTCTAGCAAGCTTGGGGTCATTGGG
Organism: Hydrangea macrophylla; assembly: GCA_033977485.1. Classification (NCBI taxonomy): domain Eukaryota; kingdom Viridiplantae; phylum Streptophyta; class Magnoliopsida; order Cornales; family Hydrangeaceae; genus Hydrangea; species Hydrangea macrophylla. Next base: position 23,979,717 of record CM066993.1, read on the forward strand.
TTTTGCTATGGAGGTGGGCGTGTAATGGACTTGCTAGCACAAGACCGAGGATCCTATTTTGGCATCGGGGTCTCATTTTATGGCACGAAGATTGATCCATCTACTGCACCAAATGTAAAAGTGCCTGTGTTGTTTGTAGCAGGGGATAATGACCCACTTTGTCCGATCAGTGTCCTGAACGACATCGATAATAGGATCAGTATGAAGGGGTCTAGAGTGGTAATTTACAATGGGAGAGGTCATGGGTTTGCTCACAGGCCTCAATCTCCCGAGGAAGATGAAGATGCTGACGAGGCTTTCAATCTCATGAGAAATTGGCTGCACGATGGCTTGGTTGTGCACAGCTGAATGCTTCTTCCATCCATATATGCATTTTGGGTATTCCATTCTGGAAAGTTCAATTTTTTTGGTTACTTTTTTTTAATTGCATCTAAAGCTAAACTTCATGCTTTGGTACTGCTGCTGTTGGTGATGACGATGGGTCATTTCTCACAGCGTAGTTTGTTGTAAGGTTTTCATGGTTATGTTATAATTTCGGAGTTGATGGAATGATCTGATTAAAGGCTTGCATTCATCAGATGTTGGTTGTGATCTTATTATATTTCCTTTTTTTGCTATAAAAACACTGAAACATAGTTGTGTCGGGCATAACGTTTAGTTGTAAATATTTAAGTCAGAGTCTGTCTTTTAGAGCCAATTTGCAAATTAAATTACGAAGTCCCAAGGCCACTAATCTCAGAAAGGTGTGACTGTTGGGATTGCCCTTAAGGTCACTCGTTAAGACATTTTATTGAATTTATTATCGATTGTTATTACATATTATGGGTATACTTGTATCATTTCAATACATGAGCAGTGTATTGATGTGTTCTCAAGTTGAATTGTAGTTGATCTAGGTGTATTGAAAAGATTTACACACGGGAGTTTGTGATCATCAGTTCATTTCAACTTGAAACTTGGTTCACATTTAGTGTGAATTTGGGACAATGTATACGGACGACTGTAACATATAGTTGCTACATGGTGGGGTGACATAACTCTGTCATTTGAGTGATTGAACTCACAACTTTTATGTTAATGTGGTTGATGCGTTGAACATGATCGCTAACTAGATTATTGCACTAAATGACTGTCTCTTAAGTGTTTGTTTATCTAATTCATTAAATTGTAAATTACTCTTAATTCTGAGGAGATAAATGGTCTTAGCATTCTTATGCTAGTTACTTTGATATACTACATAGTGAGATCTTATGATCAATACCTCGGTATTTTCGGTGATTGGTATACGAGGTTTGTGAACGTGTATCTTCAATATGAAATCCATGTTGGATAACTTTTGGATGGTTTCATTCAATCACAGAAATCTGAGTACTCAGTTGGGTTTTTTCTAAACCAGTTTGTATATATATTATTTATAGTTAAATAGTAATTATTTGCAAAAGGGTAGTATGGTCTTTCCATACGTTATCGATTGCGGATAACTAGAGTTTTCAAAAGTGGTAAATAATATGTGACCAAAAATGTAGATAATCAATTAATATTTTACCTTGTGTGGAGGGGTATATTTGCACATAAATTTAGTGAGTTGGGCCATAATATAATTTCTATTTTCTTGGAGTGCAATTACAGCATTGTAGTAGGGTGTATCTGTAATTAATCAGTTTTAGTTATGTCACGCCCCGGAGCAGCAAAAATAGAGAAAAAAAAATTTCCTTTTTAGCTACATAGGGAGTGACAAGTGAAATATCCACACCACACAGTACTAGTTCACAAGATAAACAGAAATAGTAACAACTGAATATAATAACAGAAATACTATTACAAACATCAGAGTGTGGTCCGCAGGATCACAATAGGTTTGGAGACAACATATGCCCAAGCACCCGTTGGACTAAAGCTCAACAGAAATAACGGAAATATAAACTAGATAAAATTATCTTCAGATCTTCAGCTGACATAAGGGTACTGTCAGCATAACAGCCTTCTCCAATATAACCGGCATCAGTGGGGCTACCCTCAGCAAAATCCCCCTCAGGATAGTGGCTGTCATCATAAGCTCCCTCACCTGCATTGAAAGGGACATGGTAGTCTAGACGGGGAATGTTCAAGCAATAACGACCGTTAGCTTATTGAGAGCTGAGTGAATAGAAACTCACAGAGTATCAATGATATAACCTATAACAAGTTATTGAAGTCATAAGATATAGTTCTACTACATAATATCTTCTCTGTATTCCAACATCATGAATCAACCCTTATCGTCTTTTTATCCTTAGACCGATAATCAACATACTCTGCTTAGAAAGAACAGACTCAATCGTTTCACATATATAGACATACCATCATTCTGTCCATTGCTCGTTAAGGATATCTACCATCCACCGTAATCATAGACACTACATCAGTCCATCCCCCACTCATTAAGGATATAAACCATCTACCGCATGTCAGGGATACGACAATTCGAACAACAGCACATCAAATCTATTTGCCACGACTCATCGTTGTATACAAGTGATCCCCATCCACCGCTCGTTAAGAATATGACATGGATCATCTGGCTATCTTAGGACTTCATGGTCCTGCCCACTGCTCATTAAGGATATAAACCATCCACCGCATGTGAGAGCATCATGACCAGGCGTCCGCCCACGTACCATTTCTAGAACTTATCAAACCTACTAAACTCAGTACTACTATCGATACATGACAATTCCCATGCGGCCTGACTACTCTGATTGAAATGAACGGATATCGAACTCATACATGAACCGAAATCATCTAACGTTATTACATGAATTCATTAATCTTAAGCATACTTATCTATTTTGTCACATTATCTCGGATTAACCCGTAATTGCATAATAGAAGTCAGACTCGAGAATCAAACATCCGAACCTCTTATATGATAACCAAAAGAACTAAACCATGTTCTGCGAAGTTCGATCGATTAAAACCATTTCGATCGATTGAGGAAAAAAAATGTTCGAGCGATCGAAGTCTGTTCAATCGATTGAACCTAATTGATCGAACTCAGTTCAATCAATTGAACTCAGTTCAATCGCTCGAGAGTTGTCTTCTCCAGCAGATTCGTAAACAACAATATATAAACGTCTTATGGACGTGTTAATTACGTCTAAACATACCAAAAACTTGTAAAAATATTATATAAATGAGACCAAGTGAGTAAAGACTCACCGAACATCGTAAGGGCGCGTTTGGGTGTATGTTTGGCTATGGAGGCCAAGCTTTCTCTCTCTTCTCTTCTCTTTCTCTCTGTCTCCTTCTCTTCTGTTTTTCTTCTCTTTCTTCTTCTTCTGCTCCTCTCTTTCTTTTCTTGGCAGTGTATATATATGTATATCTATGATTGTATCTATATATAGATGTATGTATATATAAATACAAGCACACACACACTCTCTCTCTGGTTTCAAGAACCCAAAACTTACAAGCACAACACATATATATAGAAGAGATGGGCTGCAGGTGGCTGCCTTTGCGTGAAACCTGGAAATCTCATGATTATAGGTTCAATCGATCGAAAGTAGTTTGATCACTCGAGAGCAAATCGGTCAGGTTTGATCGATTGAAGTGGGGACCACGTATTAAATTTATGCAGTAGGGTTTCGATCTATTGAACAAGGTTCGATCGCTTAAACTTTAAAATGCTCGATCGCTCGAAATAGCTTAGATCGACTAAAAGTGAAATTTCAAGTTTGGTCAAGGGAAGTATATAGAATCTCTCTACATAAATAATGATTGAAAATACAGGGTATTACATCATCCACCACTCATCCAGGATTTCGTCCTCGAAATCAAAATATGCAAGGTATAAAACAGAAATGGAACCTTCTCGTGCATCTCTGACTCTAGCTCCCATGAAGCTTCTCGTTCATTATGATGCTTCCACTAGATCTTGACTAACAGAATCCTTGTTCCTAAGCTTCTTGATCCCCATGATCTAGAATCTGCACTAGTCCTTCGTTGAATGTAACGTTATTATTGACTTCGATATCTTTGAAGTTGATCTCGTGCGCTGGGTTATGAGCACACTTCCTTAGCATACTGATGTGAAATACGTTGTGCACTCCTGACATCTTCGACGGCAACGCAAGTCAATAAGCAACCTTCCCAAACACGCTCTAGAATCTCGAATGGTCCGATGAATCGCGGTGATAGCTTGCCTTTCTTCTGACCAAAGCATCCCTCGAACGGGTGAAACTTTTGAGCAGCACATGATCTCCAACGGCAAATTCCAAGTCATTGTGTCGCTTATTAGCGTAGCTCTTGTGTCGGGTCTAAGCCGTCCTCATCTTCTCACATACAATCTGAATCTTCTCGCTGGTTTCTCATACCATCTCTGGACCAAGAAGTTGATTATCTATGACTTCGGCTCAACATCGCGGCGATCGGCAAGGTCTTCCGTACAAAGCTTTAAATGGTGCCATCCCTATGCTCGTATGATAACTGTTGTTGTAGATGAACTCGATCAACGATAGGTGCGTCTCCTAAGAACTCTTAAAACTAATAACGCAAGTGCGTAGCATATCTTCCATCACTTGATTGACTTGTTCAGTCTGTCCATCGGTCTGCGGATGAAAAGCTGAACTCAAGTTTAGTGTTGTTCCCATCGCTATCTGGAGACTCTTCCAAAACGCTGCAGTAAAGTGTGAATCTCGATCTGACATGATAGAAACAGGTACACCGTATAATCGTACCACGTGCTGTAGATACATTTGGCTCAAACGTTCTACTGCATACGTCATACTGTAGGCGATAAAATGTGCCATCTTTGTGAGTCGATCTACAATCACCCAAATAGTGTCGTGGTTCTGCTGTGACTTCAAAAAACCTACCATGAAATCCATGGTTATATGTTCCCATTACCATTGAGGAATCGGTAACGGCTGTAGAAGTCTAGGTGGTCTCTGATGTTCTGCCTTTACTTGTTTACAAGTAAGACATTGGGCTACATACTCAGCCACTTCTCACTTCATTCCTTCCCACCAAAAGTTTCTCTTCAAATCCTTTTACATCTTCGTACCTCCAGGATGAATCGTCATCCTTGACTTATGCGCTTCTTCCAATATTTCTTTCCAGGGATTTTCTTCGTCGGGTACACAGAGTCTACCTTTACATCGTAAGGCTCCGTCTGTGCTAATATTCCAGACTTCTGGCTCCTTGGTTAACATTTTGGCGAACCATTACTTCAAAATTTCCGTCGTCTGCTGAGCTTCTATGATACGGTTGATCAAAGTTGGCTGTACCATAAGACATCCAACATGTTGTCTTTCCATTGGTTCCACTGGTTGAAGATCGAATTCAGCTAAAACTTCTAATGCACTCCATTCTTGAATTAATAATGCAGCGATCACTAGCCAAGGTTTACAACTCAAAACATCTGCTACGACATTTGCTTGACCTGGATGGTATTGCAACGAAAAGTCATAGTCTTTGAGTAACTCCATTCATCTTCGTTGTCGTATGTTTAACTCCTTCTGAGAGAATAGATATTTTAAGTTCTTATGATCGGAAAACAGATCAAACTTTTCTCTAAAGAGATAGTGTCTCCAAATCTTCAATGCAAACACTATTGTTGTTAATTCCAGATTATGCGTAGGATAATTCTTCTTATGTACCTTCAATTGTCTGGATCCGTATACAATGACATTCCCGTCTTGCATAAGTACATACCCAAGTCCTTGGTGCGATGCATCACTATAGATCACATACCTTTCTCCACTATGAGGTATCGCGTGTACTGGTGTAGCAGTCAATCTTTCTTTTAACTCCTGAAATGCACCCTCATACTTGTCTGTCCATTCGTACTTCATCTCCTTTCTCGTCAAATTTGTTAAAGGTCCTGCTATCCTAGAGAAATTCCTTCTACGAATTTTCTGTAATATCCTACTAGACCTAGAAACTTCTAACTTCCGTAGCATTAGTTGGTCTGTTCCAGCTTAAAACTGCATCAATCTTAGATGAGTCCACTGAGATGCCGTCCTGAGATATAACTTGTCCCAAGAATTTTTCCTCTTGTCTCACACTTACTGAACTTAGTATACAACTTACTATTTTGAAGCGTCTGTAAGGCAATTTGTAAGTGCTCCTTGTGATCTCTTTCCGTCTTTGAGTAGATCAAGATGTTGTCGATTAATACTATAATAAATTTATCTGGATATGGTCTGAATACTCTATTCATTAAGTCCATGAACACTACTGGCGCATTTGTCAATCTAAAAGGCATGACTAGAAACTCATAACGCATGTATCTTGTCCTGAATGCAGTCTTTGATACATCTTCCGGTCGAACTAATAGTTGATGATATCTCGAACATAGATCGATCTTGGAAAATATCCTTGATCCTTGTAACTAGTCAAATAGGTCATCTATCCGAGGAAGTGGATATCTATTCTTGATCGTTACCTTGTTCAACTCCCTGTAGTCTATACAGAGTCGAAGTGTTCCGTCCTTCTTCTTCACAAATAGAAATGGTGCTCCCCAAGGTGACGTACTTGGATGAACAAAACCTAAATCTTCAAGCTCCTGAAACAAAATCAAGATAGAACTAGAAGCAACCAGCAGTTCTACTAATCAGCATAAAACACCCAAACATACAATTAATATTAAAAGTACTGCTCGTATATATGTATATATCAAAAGATGTACCATGGTGTACACAGTAACCGTACCATGTACTATGTGGAACATAAGAAAATATAGTGCTAAGGGCAATTATACTAGTGGCATCTAGCTATACAATAAAGCTATGGTCAAATAGCTATCTCTCAAGCTCCCAAAAATCTGGTGGACAACATGTCTTGATACAAAACTAACAAAAACTAAACCCTGCCGATACCGACTCAAAAGTCGTCAGCATTTGATCCTGCTAGTGGTGCCTCGTCCTCTGAATCGATATATATCTCCTCAAATGGATCATCCTCAACTGGTGCAGCGAGATCTCCGACTACCACTCTGAAATCCCAATCCTCAACTACGTCATCTACCATCATTGCCTGATTAGCGATGTCGATGGCTACAGCTACAGCAATGAATCTATCAGCTATATCAAAAGCTCCAACTAATGTAGCCTCTCCCATAACAAAACCAACTGGCTGTCCAAGCATCTCAGCTATCCATCCTCCTGCCATATCGACCATGGCTGCCATGTGCACTATCGGTCCGGCGGGTAACTGATGCAATACGGTTACCTCCGGTACAACTATCTCCTCATCTGGAACGTCCCCCTCTACTACCTGCATGATCATATCTCCCTCTACTACTATATCTGTTGGGTTTGTGCCCTAAAACCATTACTTTATATATATGAGACATTGACATTTTAATATATGGATATCAGCTTTACATTTAGTTATGTATGTTTCTTTCATGAGATGATTGTTATCCTTAAGTATCATAGTAAGTAATTCGTGTATGTATGAGATACATATAAGTGAGATACGAATTACTATTCTTTCTTACTTAGAATGTGTCACAGTGGATGATGAGACTGGATATCTCATCAGGTTTACACTGTAGCATGATTAACTACCATTGGATGGAGTGATTAATCTCAATCACTAGAGTTTAACTCTTAGTTAACATGCTAGTGCTTATAGTGCATTGACGGACCTGAGCTTTCCTTTGACATTCAAGACTGTCAATCAGTCGATAGGAACTCATAACTTGTATAAGGTACGTGTTCTTAATCTTGAGACGATTATGAACACAGACTGTGGACATGGCTGCTTTGACTTACCAATCAGTGAGGTCTATAGAAGATCAACACCTGGGTATCTTGGGTATGTCATATTCATAGGGTTGTGAACATATATTGTTAAGACAGAATCTACCCTCTGTTTCAGAGTAAGCATTCCCTTGAGAATGTCACCAAGTCGATTACTGAGTACTGCAGTCTTGTTGATAAGAGTTATCAACATATTTGGTAATCATGAGAGGTGAATGGGACTCAAGGAATACAAGAAGTAATCATGATTCAGGTTGACAGTAATAGTTATCCGACTACCTGAATATGATTACGAATGCTGAAGGTAGAGGGACATTAGTACAACATACAAGTTTAGTTATCGCTTCGGATGTGTTCTTTTGCGTTGGAGTTCAGTTATCATTTTATAGTGGAGTAAACGTTAACTGATCAGTGAGTTAGTTTGCTGATCAAAGAGTTTGGTCACGGTAATTAACAAACTGGTTTGAGCCAACAATAAAGAGCCTAGGAGGTCCCACTCTTAGCTCCGCTAGGATACTTGGAAAGACACATGAGGAAGTTGTCAAGAAAAGTTCGATCGATTGAAGTATGTTCGATCGATTGAAGTCTTGGCAGTCTCGATCGATCGAGAATGGTTCGATCGATCGAAGGTTCGATCGATCAAAGATCTTTGATCGCTCGAACACTAGGTCAGTTCTGGAAATCTATAAATAGGGAAGCTGCGTTCTGGAAAAGGAGTTCGTCATTTTAGAACGTCAGAAGCTACAGAAACTATTTTTAGAGCCCCAAACCTTCTTTTTCCTCTCTATTAGAGATCCCACCATCTCTAGTCTCTCCGGCAAGCATCCGCAGGAGACATAAGGGTGAAGACAACCTAGTGGAGGCTGCTGCATCACCAAGGAAGAAGAAGAAAATAAGAATTGGGTTCAAGACACTAAGGTATAACTCTTGTCCCCTCTTGTGCGCATCTACGGAATTAACGAGTAGTTGATCCTGGGCTACCATTAAGTTTTTATAACTTGACTTTTTCGCTGCGCGTTTAAACTTTTAACTTAAACCGATTTTTTCCATCAATTGGTATCAGAGCCACGCTTGTTTGGATCTATAGATGCGTTTTGGAACACTAGTTTTGATTTGCATGTTGATTTTAGAACTGTTTTTGAAACGGCATTGTCATAGATCTGTTTCTGTAGTGTTATCGTAGCAGAGTACAAATCTGTGATTGCATAGGATGCAAGGCGGGTTCGATTAATCGAACATGTTTCGATAGATCGAATATCCTCTGTACTCGAGCGATCGAACAGTCTTCGATCGATCGAAACCTTCTGGTGTTCAATCGATCGAATGAAGTTAGATCGATCGAGACAGATTCTTTGTCAGGCTCTCTGTTTCACAGTTTTAAGGAGTTTAAAAATTAAAAGCTTTATTTTTAAAGTATTATGCAAATTTTTAAAATCATTCTGTGAACAGAAAGTTTAAGCGATTGAACAGAGTTCAATCGATCGAAGGTTCGAACGATCGAACGGTCTTCGATCGATCGAACAGTGACAGAGAAGAAAGATGCTGTTTTAAGTTCTAATTCAGTGCGTAAAGGGTTTATACACTGTGTGAATCAATTGGGGGTTCCAATAGTTAGATATATTTGTTATATATGTGTGGATGCATGTACGACTAACCCTTTTGCAGCAAGTTTAGTCGCTATCTCCCATGGCACCAAGATCTATTTAAATTTTGGTATTTGAATGTTTTGAGATTGATGTATACATGTTTATTATTGTTTTGGTTTTAAGGCATATGTAAAGGGCGCTGCGATTTCAATCCTACAAAAAGGAAAGTCGCACCGGTTTTCCTAGCCTTTTTATTTTATTGTTACTGTTGCATTTTCTATTTCTAGATAAATTGTAAGCTTCGAAAGAAGCATAGGACCAATGTAATAGAATTAGAAAATCCATAAAGAAGGAAGAGCAAGCCGTTGTCCATGAAGATGGAGCAGGAGGCGACCAAACCAAGAGGAGGTTCTATGGAGATAGAGCCATGGGAGATAGAGGCATCGTTTGGATGTCTTTATTTTCATTTTAGTTTTTTGTTTTATGTGCTTGTTTTGTCATTGGCATTTAATTATATTGTTACTACTTACATGCGCGTAAAACAAGTTTTCTAAAATAAAATTCAAAAACCGTTTTTAACGCATTAATAAACATTAGATGTTTATGGGTAATGTATAAAAACAAATTTTTCTTTAAAAGCAAAATCCTTAATTTACCAAATCTAGTGGGAGGGGGTCTTATTTATTGACACCCACAATCTTCCATTAACGGTTCACTGTAAGATGAGTAGTGCATTCTGTGTCACCTCGCCAGGGGTGATCATTCCATACGGATGGTGCATTACTCATTGGTTACTAGATGTGAACTTCTTTTGATAGGATCAATCAGACGTGTTAGAGGGTGACCACCACATGGAGGCGCTACTTGAGACGGTTGTGATTGGATCTTAGTTAATGGTACACACTAGCTAAGCTATGGATAAGGGATCCCACACGGGACATTATTCAGAAACTTAGAGATCAAAAGGGATCGGGAGTCATAACTTGTTTTGCAAGAGTTGCATAGAGGACAAGTCTTGATTAATCGAAAAATCAAAAATTGACCACCACACGGAGGCTTTATTCTTTTGTTTCGATATTCCGGCGACTTTGTTTTAAAATAAGAGTTTTAATGATTCTTTTATTTCAAACTGTCAAATCTGATATTCATATTTATTTTGTCTTTTGATTTTACAGTAAATCATAATGTCTGGATCTACATTTAGTCCACTTGCCACCATACTCACTCAAAACAAGTTAACTGGAAATAACTACACTGAATGGAAATGAAACCTTGACATTGTATTAACTGCGGAGGATCACATATATGTCCTCACCACCTCATGCCCCGAAGAACCCGCGGCAAATGCTTCGGCAGCTACCAGACGCGAGTTCGACAAATGGAAGAAGTCAATGGAATGGCTCGTTGCTATATTCTGGCCTCAATGGCTGGTGTGTTGTAACACCAATTCCAATCGAATGATTCTGCTAGTGACATTATCACATCCCTGAAAAAGATGTTCGGGGAGCATGGCAGGCTTGCTAGACAGGTAGCCATGCAAAAGATAATGAGTGCAAAGATGTCGGAAGGGACTCCAGTCAAGGAACATGTTTTAAAAATGATTGGTTATTTAAACGAGCTGGAGACCCTAGGTGCCAACATCGATGCACAGACCCAAGTTGATATGATCCTCAATTTGCTGTCGCCTTCATTCGCTCAATTTAAACTTAACTATAATATGAATCAAATGAATTTTTCAATGAGTGAATTGATGAGTTCTCTTTTGGCAGCGGAAGGGGTGATCAAACCTGGGGTCAACGCCTTGAACATTGAGAAAAGCGCTTCCTCTTCTCAATCAACACTGAAAGGAAAGAAAGGGAAGAAGAAGGCTGGCACTGGTGGTCCAAGTGTTGGACCGATCCCTAAGATTGCAAAATCTAAGGGAAAAGGTAAGGGCAAAGAGAAGGTGGGTGGCCAAGGCAAAGGAAAGTGTTTCCAATGCGGTGAGAAGGGCCACTGGAAGAGGAACTGTCCAGAATTCTTAGCTACAAGAGTTCAAGGTATGATTGAATCACATGTGATTGAAGTAAGTTTTATTACGGATACTTCAAACACTTGGTGCATTGATTCTGGTGCGACTAACCATATCTGTAATTCATTGCAGGGGTTCAGATCAACCAGGAGGTGCAGTGATGGGGAAATCATACTTACTCTAGGTTCTAGTGCAACCGTTTCTGCGATTGCTATAGGAGTCGTAGTTTTAGAATTTCTAGACAATAAAGTTTTGATTTTATCAGATGTACTTTACGTCCCTTCAATGAGACGCAATTTAATTTCAGTTTCTAATTTATCGAATAATGGTTATTCTTTTCATTTTGGAACTGAAGTTATTAAAAGAAATAGTTCTTTTATATGTTCTGCTGTTAAATCAAATGGTTTGTATGTGATCACTCCCAATATTTCTAAAGATTCTTGCTTGGAACTTAATAACTCAATGGTAACTATACCATCTAAAAGAAAAGAACCTTCCACTAATCCAACAAGGCTTTGGCATATGAGGCTTGGCCCTATCAATCTAAATAGGATTGGCAGACTAGTCAAAGAAGGGGTCTTAGGCGATTTGGTTCTCGAACCAATGGAAGTCTGCGAGTCTTGTTTAGAGGGTAAGATGACCAAAAGGCCCTTTCCTACAAAGGGCAATAGAACCAATGCATTGTTGGAATTAGTTCATACTGATGTGTGTGGACCAATAAATATTAGAGCAAGGGGTGGTTATGAGTATTTCATAACATTTACTGATGACCACTCTAGGTATGGATATGTGTACCTAATGCAGCACAAGTCTGAAGCCTTTGAAAAGTTCAAAGAGTTTAGGGCTGAAGTGGAGAAGCAATTGGGCTCACATATCAAGGCCATTCGATCTGATCGAGGTGGCGAGTACCTCTCTAATGAGTTTATTGATCACCTCATACAGAATGAGATTCTGTCACAGTTGACTGCACCTGGCACGCCTCAGCAGAATGGTGTAGTGGAGAGAAGGAACCGGACTCTTTTAGACATGACTAGGTCAATGATGAGTTATTCAGAGTTGCCATTATTCCTTTGGGGTTATGCTTTGGAAACTGCTGCATACATACAAAATCTAGTACCAAGCAAATCTATTCCCAGGACACCACGGGAGATGTGGATTGGGCGCAAGCCTTCTTTGCAACATCTCCGGATATGGGGGTGTCCGGCACATGTGCTGAAAGGAAAGATGAGTAAGTTGGATTCTAGATCAGAAGTATGTTATTTTGTAGGGTATCCAAAGGATACTTATGGATGGTATTTTTATGATCCAAGAGAACAGAAAGTGTTTGTTAGTACAAATGCTGTTTCTTAGAGGATAATTATATCATGAACCATAAACCTAAGGGAAGAATAGATCTGAGAGAAATAGAAGGAGAGCCCTCAGTCCAACCCGCAGTTAATAACGATGTAAATCAAGAAAATACCACTTCTTCACCCATTTTCCGCACTGGTACCTCGTCGTAGTAGGAGGATTATCAGTGCAAAGCGGGGGTATTTGTAAAATACAACCGCGCTAAAAGGAAGAATTGTATTAGTTTTTATCACAACTTCCCGTTTTATCTGCGATTTGCATTGCAAGGCTAATTTTCATACAATATGATTAATCTATGACAAGTTGTATTGTTTTAGCTGTTGTTGGTGCAGATTACTGCTGTGTGGACTAAACAGATGAACATCAGAATAAATGGAATGCTGGAATGAAAACAAAAGAAGTCAAAGCTGAAATGTGGATCTCGATCGATCTAAGACGGTTCGATCGATCGAGCGTTCGATCGCTTGAAGAGTGTTGAAGCGCTTGAGGCTTAAGCGTTCGATCGATCGAGGGCAGTTCGATCGATCGAACGGGGTATTTCCAGTAACATTCGTGTGCGCAGCAGATGCGGGTTTTAACCCTAGTTTCTTAGGTTTTCTTATATATATGTGTATTGTACACGTCCAGAGGGACGCCCACTTTACATTTTTTTTACAGTTTTAGAGAGAGAGATAGAGAGTTTTGTGTTTGGTTTTGTAGGTTTTGCATTGAAGTTTCATTTGTGCAGTGGATTTCTTAAGTTTAATACAAGTTTTCTTTGTTTCAGGTGATTTATATATTATTTATTTAGATTCAGCACTTGGTAGTCGTAGTTTAATCGTTCATCTTATAGTATTGCATGCTAAATATTCGTAAAACCATAGTTTTTAGATTTTCCATGAAAAACTCGCAACCAAACAAGGTGTTAATGTTTTTTTACGTTAAATATCAATCTGTGACATCCCAGACGATGTCTGAGTAGTCCCAGGTTGGGAGAACACGATGAAACAGTGATCTCCAGCTTCTGCCATGCAGCAGAATAATCGCTGTGTTCGATCGATCGAAGTTAGTTCGATCGATCGAACCAGAGACAGTCAATCGATCGAAGTCAGTTCGATCGATTGAGGGATGAAGGTCTTCGATCGATCGAAAGCGCGTCGATCGATCGAACTCTCTGATTCTTGAGGATGTTCCCTTCAGTATTCCAGGACCTTTTTGTTTTAAGATTTGTTATCATTCTGTCCCAAAAAAATGCTCAGTCTGTCAAAACAGTTTTTAAAACTAAGGCCCTAAGGCATTTTCTTTCAATACATTTTGCAAACCATCTTCAATGCTAACACCATTGAGGATGCGAGTCTTAACTATTGGATTAAACCGCTTTTACGTATTTTAATTTAATTGTGATGATATGGTCCCGGTCATGAAAGGGCCATGGATTCTCCATCTTTAGAGGAATACGGAAAACTGTGGGTAATGTACTCCTTTGTGCTTCAAGGCAACTGCATGGTAGACAGCTAGATTACTGCAGATTCGTGTAATCCCAACACTTTCTTTTTAAAGTTAAACATCCTAATTTAGAGTACTGTTTTAAGTAGCTAGTTAGATCGTTAATCATTTTCCTTAGTAATCTTAGCCGTGGAACTTTGTGTTCCGCACCATTGCTTAATCTTATTCATTTTATTTTGCTTTCTTTTGAGGTTAGTCTAATTCAATAGGTCAACACCTTCCCTGTGGGATCGACCTGGTCTTACCAGATATTACTTGCACGTCTACCTATACTTGGGTATTGCACAAGAGCGCACAGAAAAATTCTCGTGTCAAGTTTTTGGCGCCGTTGCCGGGGAAGGCGACGATCAATTCTTTAGATCACCTCGGTCTCTCTTCATCTCTTTCTATTTTTACTTTCTCTTCTTTTCAGTTCTTTTGGTAAGCACTCACCCTAGGGACTCTCCCAGTTCATGTCCAATAATTCTATTGAAGGAATTTTTGGAAATCCTTTCTACCTGTCTGACTCTGATAGTTCCATCAACCCGATAGCCACTCCAACTGCATCAATGGATGATCATCAGAGCGAAAATGGTGACAATGTTGTGGTACCAATTGATGAGGCACTCCGTCCTCTTTGCGATCTCATGCAACCAGAACATGCACCTACGCCCTCTTGCATTCAAATCCCACCGCATAATGGCGAATTTCAGTTTCGCAATGGGATGATTCAACTGCTTCCCACCTTTCATGGGATAGAAAGTGAGAAGGCGTATTTACATATCACTGACTTCGAGGATGTTTGCAAAACATTCTCGCAAAATTGTCCTAGGGAGGTGACGAATCTAATGCTATTCCCCTTCACTTTGAAAGATAAAGCGAAGGCGTGGCTCCACTCCCTAAAACCTAATTCAATTTTCACCTGGCATGCAATGAGCACTGCGTTTCTGAAGAAATTCTATCCTACTCGCATGACCACAGACCTTCAGCGTCAAATCAATTCCTATAAACAAAAGAGCAATGAAACCTTCACACAAGCGTGGGAGCATTTCAAAGATTTGCTTCTCTCGTGCCCACACCATGGGTTTGAGAAATGGCGAACTATCAGCTTCTTTTATCAAGGATTAAATGGTGAAACAAAGAAGTTGGTGGAAACGATGAGCTCTGGACCATTTCTGCGTAAAAACACTGAAGAGGCTGAAGCTCATTTCGAATGGTTAGCTGAATACGCTCATGAATGGTCAAATTCTGACAATGTCTCACGCTCACAGATATCCTGTGTAGAAGAGAAAAGCCTATACCAGCTAACCAGTGAAGATCACCTCATGACTAAGTATGCAGAGCTAGCAAAGAAGGTAGAAGAGTTAAGCATGAAAGGAGAGAGCTCTAGGCAAGTCTTGCCTGAGGAACCATGTGGCACATGCAACATGTTGGGACATACAACTCAGTATTGTCCTAATGTGCCATATTTTCAAGAGCAAGCCCCTATAGAGATGAATGCCATGCAAGGTTTTCGAGGGGCGGGGAATTCCAACAATAACTTTCAAAGTAACAATAGATGGAATCACCCCGGTTTTGATTGGAGAAATAATGCTGGGACCCAAAATCAATATCAACAGCAGCCCTACAACAATAATCAATATCAAGGGCAAAACAATAAGCCGTTCCAGCAATACAATCAAAACAGAACCAATAATTACAACCAAGCTCAACCCTCCAATGCACCACAAACCAATACCTATGTGCCACCGCACAAGAAGGTACAAGAAGAAGAGCCACTTGCTAATGCCAATCTAACGCAGCAACTCATACAGATGATGAGTAGAATGTCTGCCACATTAGAAAGGATAGATGCACGGCAAGAGGGCGCAGGAGGAACATTCCCTGCCCAACCACTTCCAAATCCAAAGGGACATAACAATGGTCCTAACAATCAAGAACATGCTAAAGCTGTGACTACATTGAGAAGTGGAAAAATCATAGAGAAAAGCATGCCTCTGTCCACTCCCGAAGTGTACAAAGAGGAGGAAGTGGTGGATGAAGAAGTTGAGCTACCATCTACTCAAGAGGAGGAGCTGTCTACTAATGACGAGGCAATAAAGGTAAACATTGAAGCTCCTAGAGTAGAAGAAAAAGTTGAGCGAAGGCCTGGGAAGGAGTCTGTTAAGGAGGAACCACCAAAATGCCCCTTTCCTGCACCTTATCCTCAACGGTTGAAGAAACCCAAGAATGAGACCAAGAATCAGGAGTTTCTGGAATTGTTCAAGCAGGTTAAAATTAACCTTCCACTCCTAGATGCTATCAAGCAAGTGCCGGCCTATGCTAAGTATCTCAAAGATCTATGCACGGTCAAGAGGAGGCAAAGCGTGAAAAAACATGCGTATGTCGCATGCCAAGCAAGCGCGATCATTCAAAATGAGTTGCCTCCAAAACTCAAAGATCCCGGTACACCTACTGTCTCATGCAGAATTGGGAATCAAAAGATAGATAACGCACTCCTCGATCTAGGAGCAAGCGTGAACCTGCTGCCATTTTCAGTTTATAAACAGCTAGGGTTGGGTAAACTCAAACCCACTCGAGTCGCTTTGCAATTGGCAGACAGATCTGTGAAGTACCCTAGAGGGGTGTTGGAGGACGTCCTTGTCCAAATAGACTCTTTTGTCTTTCCGGTTGATTTCGTGATATTGGACACAGAACCTGTGTCTAATCCTGGTGCACATATCCCGGTCATTTTTGGACGTCCATTCCTCAACACCATTGATGCCACAATCAAGATTAGAACTGGTATCATGACTATCGTATTCGGGAACATGACGTTGAATATCAAGATCTTTTCTAATCCCCGACCTGAAGAATACGATGATGAGGAAGAAATCCATTACATAGACACGGTCATTGAAGATGAAGCTGACTTGGTCGACTACAAAGATCCTTTGGAAGTTGTGATGACTCAATTTGGCGATATCTATCAGCCTGCAGAGTCCACCCCATTGGATGCTGACCTGAACCAGACGTGTCTTATGATGGATACGATAGAGGAGGATAGAGCCGATTGCATGTGGGTACAACCATATGAACAACTGCCTCCTAAAACCAAGTTGGTAATGCCCTCTAGTTTCCAGTTTCCGGAGTTAGAATTGAAGGAGCTTCCCAAAGAGCTAAAATACGCATTCCTAGGGACTGGAAAAACTTATCCTGTGATCATTTCATCTGCTTTAACTTATGAACAGGAAAGTAAGCTAGTGGAAATGCTTACCAAGCATAAGGATGCTATGGGATGGACAATTGCTGACCTCAAAGGCATAAGCCCATCCATATGCACGCATAAGATATATCTGGAGGAAGACGCTAAACCCTCAAGGCAAATGCAAAGGCGTCTGAATCCCAACATGCAAGAAGTAGTTAAAAAGGAAGTGCTTAAACTACTTGATGTTGGGATGATATATCCGATATCTGATAGTCCTTGGGTCAGTCCTACCCAAGTAGTTCCAAAGAAAGCAGGCATAACAGTCATCCCGAACAAAGATGGTGAATTAGTACCAACACGCGTCCCCACTGGATGGAGGATGTGTATTGACTACAGGAAGTTAAATACTGTGACCCAAAAGGACCATTTTCCTTTGCCATTCATGGACCAAATGCTAGAACGTGTGGCGGGTCACAAGTATTACTGCTTCTTGGATGGATATAGTGGATATAATCAAATTGAAATTGCTCTTGAAGATCAGGAGAAAACCACATTCACTTGTCCATTTGGTACATTTGCCTATCGACGAATGCCGTTTGGCTTATGTAATGCACCGACTACCTTTCAGCGGTGCATGCTAAGCATCTTTAGTGACATGGCCGAAAACATCCTTGAAGTCTTCATGGATGATTTTTCAGTGTTTGGCCATAGCTTTGAAGATTGCCTCAGCAATCTCGAGCAAGTTCTAATGAGGTGTGAGGACAAACACCTAGTCTTAAATTGGGAGAAGTGTCACTTTATGGTGACTAAGGGAATAGTCCTCGGCCACACAATATCAGATGAAGGAATCCAAGTGGATAAGGCTAAAATCGACATAATCTCAAATCTACCTGTCCCCCGCACAGTGAGAGACATCCGTTCATTCTTGGGGCATGCAGGTTTTTATCGTCGGTTTATCCAGAATTTCAGTGCAATCTCTCGACCCCTTTGTCAACTTCTTGTTAAAGATGCACCATTCGAGTGGTCAGAGAGTTGCCAAAAGTCCTTTGAGGATCTAAAAGAGCTCCTCACCTCCGCACCTATAATACAGGCACCCGACTGGAGTTTGCCTTTTGAATTAATGTGCGATGCTAGTGATTACGCCATTGGCGCAGTGCTAGGCCAGAGAAAGGACAATAAGCCATATGTGATATACTACGCCAGCCGAACTTTGAATGACGCTCAAATGAATTACACTACCACTGAGAAGGAGCTGCTGGCTGTAGTATTCGCCCTGGACAAGTTTAGGTCTTATCTGATAGGGTCACCAATCGTCTGTTTTACAGATCATTCGGCCCTCAAGTTTCTTTTATCAAAGAAAGACGCTAAACAACGGCTTATTCACTGGATACTCTTACTCCAAGAGTTTGATTTAACAATTAAAGACAAGAAAGGGGTAGAGAATGTGGTTGCGGATCATTTGTCCCGGTTGACTTTTGTCGACAACACTGAATCCCAAACCATTAAGGACGAGTTCCCAGACGAACAGCTACTGGCAGTAAGTAGTCTGCCTTGGTATGCTGATATTGTAAACTACCTCGTCACGGGTGAAACACCAACTCATTGGTCGAACCAAGATAGGAAACGGTTCCTCTCCTTCGCGCGCCATTTCTTCTTTGATGACCCATACCTTTTCAAGTACTGTGCTGATCAGGTCATCAGGCGCTGCGTCCCCAATGAGGATATAACCGTAATATTAGCATCATGCCATTCTGAGGCATGCAGTGGCCACTTTGCATCACAGAAGACTGCACAAAAAGTCCTACAAAGCAGGTTTTACTGGCCCACAGTCTTCAAAGATGCTTATTCCTTTTGCAAGACATGCCAACGCTGTCAAAAGCTTGGAACGATTTCTAAAAGGAATTCTATGCCTTTAACCCCTATCATCACAATTGAGATATTTGATTGTTGGGGCATAGATTTTATGGGTCCATTTCCTAAGTCTAACAACTGCGAATACATACTCCTTGCTGTGGAGTATGTATCAAAATGGGTAGAAGCGATATCAACGAGACGAAATGACCACAGAACGGTCATGTCATTTCTGAGAGAGCATATTTTGTCTCGTTTTGGTACTCCGAAAGCTTTACTAAGTGACCAAGGCAAGCATTTCTGCAATAGGCCCTTGGAGTCACTTCTCAAGAAATACGGAGTCCATCATAAAATCGCTCTTGCCTATCATCCACAGTCAAATGGGCAAGCAGAATTGGCTAACCGTGAAATCAAGCATATTCTCGAAAAGACGGTTAGTTCCAATCGAAAAGACTGGGCATACAAATTGACTGACGCATTATGGGCATACCGTACTGCGTATAAGACGAATCTTGGTATGTCCCCGTATAGACTGGTTTACGGGAAAGCTTGCCACCTTCCTGTTGAAATTGAACATAAAGCTTACTAGGCAACGCGCTCATTGAACTTTGATATTCAAGAGGGAGGTCAGCTACGCAAGCTCCAGCTTGCAGAGCTAGAGGAAATACGACGAGATGCATATGACTCTGCAAAGTTGCATAAGGAAAAGTTGAAGGCTCGCCACGATCGTACGATTTTTCGTAAATCATTTGAGCCGGGGCAGAAAGTTTTGCTGTATGACTCTCGCCTCCACCTTTTTCCAGGAAAACTCCGTTCCCGTTGGACAGGCCCGTTCATCGTAAAAACTGTTTTTCCACATGGGGCGGTTGAAATCGTCAATCCAAAGAACGATGATTGTTTCAAGGTCAATGGCCAAAGATTGAAACCGTTCTTAGAAAACTTCCACACTGAAGTTGAGCACATCCAGCTGGATGAGCCCAGCTATTCTCATACTTAAAAAATCCAAAGTGAAGTTCCAAATTGTTGTTGTATTTCTTTTCTTTCCTTGCATTTTAGTTTCTCTCTCTTTTGTTTCTTTTTGGTTTTCGTTCTTTATTTCGTGTTTGTGATCTAGTTCTAATCCATTATACCTTAAACCACTCTGTTGCAGGTGCATAGATGCGAGGTGATGATGTTCATTCTGTCGGTTCTTGGGCTGATTCAGAATGTCGTTGTGGTACCTGGACTGAGGGTGAACTCACACCCTGCCCCTTGCTTCATCAAGATTCTGAAGCTCATTCTCTTATTGATGCTGCTCAAGGGTACATTCCATATCCACCAGCCCTCCTGGACATCAATCCATACGAAAATATGGGATTTCAGGATGACGATGATGTGGAGGAGGATGAAGACCTGTACATGGGACGTATGGTGGATGAGGCACTCATGGCCCAATGGGAAAATGATGATATGTGGGAGCCATGGGAAGATCATGACCTCCAGGATGTCGTCCCAGACCGCCATAATGCCATCTTTGTGTTCGTGGATGATTTCCTTGTTCCTGAGTTGGTCCCATACCGTTACGTGCACCAGAGCTACCTGCTATTCAGGCTCCAATGCCCATTACCAGCCAATGCATTTTGGGAACCTATGCCAATAGTGAGGTTGGAACTTGTCACATTTCTTTGTTTCTTTTGTTTCTGTTCATTGTTTTTCTTTTCGTGTTAATCCGTGTTTCTTGTGTTCTGTTATTTTAATTTCGGTTTGTTGCCTTTTGTCCAGGATTGTCACTATGTTCCTAAATGGTATTCCGGTATTCCTCCCACATCAACTGATTCATGGTCTTGGGCCCTACATAAGGCCCCCACACACTCCGCCGCAAGAGGACAGTCCGTTGCGAAATTATACCCCTTTATCCATGTCTCCATCCAGATCACCTCTTGTATGGGCTTTCAATTCTTTGGAGACGCCAGACTTGTTTGATGATGTCCTTGCTGCTTTTCGGTTGTTCAGGGAAAGGGAATCATCGAGTTTGGACTTCACTTCTGAAGATTTGGCGAGTTATGAAGAGATTGTGGAAGAGGAAATCTTTATACTCGAAGATTAGTGCTGCATTTCAGTTGTTTTTGTTCAATTTCATCTTTTCATTTATCAACTGGAGTGTAATCCTTGACAGAGTTTTTATTAGTTTTAGTTTTAGTTTTATTTTTGGTTTTCTTGAGTTAAATAAGGTTTTAACCACAGTTGGGGATAATAATGTTGCAATTTGGATGCAATCATAAAGTTTTAAATCTATATAAATTGCAATTTTCTATTCTGAGGATGAATTTTTGTTCTACATGCCTGTAATTCAACTGCTTTTCAGTCTCTCTGTATGTCCAGAATTGTTTCTGATAGTTGGGGGTGATGTGTTTATGTTTTCCATGGAATTCAGAAATTTTTGTGTTCGATCGATCGAACTCATTTCGATCGGTCGACACCTGGAGGTTCAAGCGCTTGTATTTTATGTTCAATCGATTGAGGGATTTGTTTTCGATCGATCGACCATGGTTCGATCGATCGAACGCAGCGTTTAAACGAAGCGTCTTCAGAACACTTCTTCAATTCCCTCACTTTCACTCTCGAGCGCTCGAACACAAAGGAGGGGGCGACTCGGAAATTTTCGATTCCTTGCACTCAATAAGACGCCTAGATCATCCCTCTATTCATCCTCATCGTCCTCTCAACATCCCTTCCACCTCCACTGTGTGCTTCAACACCGAGGTAGGCCCACGATTGTTTTTACTTGTGTTTTCTCTCTCTTTTCGTTAGAAATCCCAAGGGGGTGTCCCCTTGGTCTTAGTTTTCACTTCTTTATCCTTGTTCTCATTCTTTTCGTTGTTTCCGTTTTGATTCTGCGATCGCTGCACACCGCTGTGTTCGATCGCTCGAACTGGTTTTGAGCGATCGAAGGGGAACTGTTCGAGCGATCGAACAATGTTCAAGCGATCGAAGCCTACTCCAGTTCAATCGATCGAACCCAGTTCAATCGATCGAACTCAAGCAGTGGCAGTTTTGTTTCTTTTTCTCCCTGTTCTTATCTGTATCATGTTGTGTTTTATTTTCAGGGCTGCCGCTATGAATCCAGTGACGGGCTACCATAAGTCCAAGCCTCTCAGCCTTATTATACCAGATCCGGTACCCGCATATGGGTTCCGGAATGACGAGGATAGGCTGTGGTACGAGCGACACTTTCAGACGAGGATGGTGATGGTCGAGCGCCCTATTGAGTATGTCTGGACGGAGAGCCCATGGTTCCTGATGCGGATCCGATCTATGCCTCACTGGTTCCATCTCCTTTCATTGGCCAAGAGTGTCAATCTGTCCTGGATTCGCGGTGCTTGTGCGACTATGATCCGCGACCCGGTTGCACCATTCACCTACCATGCCTTCTTCCGGAGTCGCTCATTCATTATCAGTCCAGCTACTGTTTCAGCAGCGTTGGGGGTACCAGAGGTACCTGATTATGTTTGCCCCCACCGGCCTGATGCACCCGTGACCCCACCATCCGCTATTATCTGTGAGCTCACTGGAGGCGCTGTTCCGTCTTAGGATGGCGATGCTTTGATTGAGGACCATTTTCTCACTGATGGCTACCACATGATCCACTTGGTCCTCAGCAACTGCCTCCTAGTGACTTCCTATCGAGAGAAGATCGCGGCTTGGTATGCGCGAGTCTTATATGCAGTGGGGACGGGACAGCCAGTTTGCATACCACGCCTCTATATTGACTTTATGGTCCACCCCACCCATTTTATCTCGTCTAAGAAGCACCTGAAGGGTGCTTGGGCTATTCAGAGGGTGATGGCTGAGGCTGGTTTCCCCGTGCTTGCTGGCGATGATGTTCGCCCTTCTCCCCGCAGATTTAGCGAGGCGGCTGCTCGCCGCTCTGACGCTCAGAAGAGGAAGCGAAAGGGAAAAGGGAAATCGCGGGTGAGGGAGAGGAAGAAGAGGCGTGGTGGGACGGACACGGAGGCGGGAGCTTCAGGGACACCCACCGAGGTGGAGGAGCTTGATTCTGATGATGATGAGGATGATCCAGTTGCTGCAGTTCGGCAGTTTGAGCTGCGACAGCGGTCGCAGACTCAGGCCCAGGGAGAGTCTTCTTCCTCTGTGCCTCTCCCGACAGTTCACGAGCTACTATTGGAAGAGAGAGAGGCCAGGATTAGACTCGAGGGCCGGATAGACCATCTCCAGACTTTGCTGGAGTCCATATTGATTCAGATTGGGGTTGATCAGGCCGTTCACTCTACTCAGCATCCATCGATGGCCTCGTCTGCACCACCTACTACTGATCCATCCACTTCTTCTGCTGCAGCCGATCCACCACTTGCCGATCCATCTGCTGCAGCCCCTGCTACTACCTCGTTGCCGCCTGCTCCTATCGATATCCCTTCTGATGTAGTTGATGATGCACCGTCCGGGGTCGATTAGTTTTAGTTGGGGAGGTGGTGTTTTTGTTTTTTTTTGGTTAGTTGTACTATTTTTGGGTATGATTTTGGTTGGATGGACTGGTTGGTTGTTTTGGTTAGACTATTTGGTTGGTTGATTTTATATGGACAGTATTTATCCCTGCTTTTATTTTATTTTATTCTGTTCATATTACAGTGGTTTAGATTGCTTGGATCATGGTTTTTAGCGTGTTACTCTTATCTATTGATCCTGTTTGTTTTGGAGATTGTGTTCTGTTTTTCTATGCTAGGTTGCTTTGCTTGTGATCATCCATTTGCTCCATACAGGTGATACCCATCTATTTTATTTATTGAAAATCAACTTCTGGGGACTTTGTTGTTTTCAGTTGGGGGTAGGAGATAATAGATAAGTATACTCCCGACACCCGTAATGATCAGGTTTTGCACTTAGATATGTTTCAAATTTAATGAGAACACAGTCTGTTAAAATTTTGAAAATTTTTAATCGTATTGTTAGAATAACTCTGAATAATCTCTTCTGCTTGTTGATTAGACAATGACACATTTGTAGTATTCTCATCTTTTTATGGATTAAATCCACGCGTTTTCTGTATCACTGAAAGGAATTGCATTTGTAAAGCTATTTATGTACCCAATACTTTTGCGCACTAATTGGCAGCTATGTAGAAAACCTGAAAATTGAGTTAATATGAATATTGTGCAAAAAGAACAAGTAGTGGAGGCTAATAACCCTTTGTGAGCTATTGAGCCAATCGTCATTTCTGAGGGGATTCTCATATATTGTCGAATGGTCTTTCTTGCATATACTTGGTGAATTCGTTGTTAAGTCTCAGTTTTCTTTAAAAGTTTTGACTGTTTGTTAGAGGAGAACGTTCAGGATTTACCAATTACACTCAATGAACACTTAAGTGCTAAAAATTGAAAGTTGAGAAAATGATTCAAGCCATCGTTTACCCATTCTTTTACCTGATATGACTTTCACCTACATTCATTGAATTGTTTCATCCCCGATCCCACACCAATTAAATATTTCCAATGTAATCACAAGAATCCATACCCTTGATCTATACCTTGACCTCATTGAGCCGTTTGATATATTTGTTGAGAATGAGTCATCAAAGTATGTGAAATGGAAGAAAGTAGTTGTGGGATATTTAAAAAAAAAAAATATGAAAAAAAAAAGGATGAATGAAGGAGAAGAAAAAAAAGAGCATACGAAATGAATGGGAGATTGGGTGGAGAAAAGAATGAAGAATAAAAAGAGAAGTTGAAATTCCATCACATACTAAAAAGCACACTCTTCTCTACAACACTCTCCCCTACTAAATAAAAGTCGCAAGTCAAAGTCTTGAAGATTCTCAATAATTGATTTGAACATGGAAGTGTGAGTTGAGTTATCCACGGTATTTCGCTCCTCTAGTAAGTAGTGTTCCATTCCTGAGACTATACACTCTTAAATGTCCGTTTTTCATAGAGTCAAGTATGAAAGCATAAGCACTTATAATATCATCCTTATCAAAGCTTTCATACGATGTGTGATCATTGTAAAGCAAGTTTCTGAGAGACGTTCTTTTTTAGTGTGACTAATGTGAGAATTGAGCTAAAACTGCAAGTTTTCCAAAGTACAATAGTCTAGATAACTCTTAATAGGGTTGGACGCATGGTTGTTAATTTCACACACACACGGGTGCATGATGGTAATACATTTGTTTTATTTTACTTGGTGATATAGGGGAGCATGTAGGTCTCTTTCATGGGTTGATAGAGGATAGTATATTATTGTGGAGCTTAATTAACAATTGAATGGAAGGGGGGATTCTACAAGTTATTCTAAATCTTTTTGAGCTTAAAATTGGAGAATTTTGTGGGTATATTCACTGCAAACCCTCACGAGACAACACTCGTCCACTAGGGGGAACCTAGGGGTTTAACGGCTTGTTGCATTTGCTAAATGCAACCGCGATTCCTGCGAAAGTGAGTTAGGATTTTTCTTTCTATCTTAGTTTAGGTTGTTTTTAGTTTTCCTTTGTTTTCTTAGTTGTGGTAGTATTAGTTTAGGAGTTTGTATTTTATTTTATTTTATTTTCGCTTTATCGCTAGGGACTAGCAATAAGCTAGTTGGGGGTTGTGCAAAGCGGGGGTATTTGTAAAATACAACCGCGCTAAAAGGAAGAATTGTATTAGTTTTTATCACAACTTCCCGTTTTATCTGCGATTTGCATTGCAAGGCTAATTTTCATACAATATGATTAATCTATGACAAGTTGTATTGTTTTAGCTGTTGTTGGTGCAGATTACTGCTGTGTGGACTAAACAGATGAACATCAGAATAAATGGAATGCTGGAATGAAAACAAAAGAAGTCAAAGCTGAAATGTGGATCTCGATCGATCTAAGACGGTTCGATCGATCGAGCGTTCGATCGCTTGAAGAGTGTTGAAGCACTTGAGGCTTAAGCGTTCGATCGATCGAGAGCAGTTCGATCGATCGAACGGGGTATTTCCAGTAACATTCGTGTGCGCAGCAGATGCGGGTTTTAACCCTAGTTTCTTAGGTTTTCTTATATATATGTGTATTGTACACGTCCAGAGGGACGCCCACTTTACATTTTTTTTACAGTTTTAGAGAGAGAGATAGAGAGTTTTGTGTTTGGTTTTGTAGGTTTTGCATTGAAGTTTCATTTGTGCAGTGGATTTCTTAAGTTTAATACAAGTTTTCTTTGTTCCAGGTGATTTATATATTATTTATTTAGATTCAGCACTTGGTAGTCGTAGTTTAGTCGTTCATCTTATAGTATTGCATGCTAAATATTCGTAAAACTATAGTTTTTAGATTTTCCATGAAAAACTCGCAACCAAACAAGGTGTTAATGTTTTTTTACGTTAAATATCAATCTGTGACATCCCAGACGATGTCTGAGTAGTCCCAGGTTGGGAGAACACGATGAAACAGTGATCTCCAGCTTCTGCCATGCAGCAGAATAATCGCTGTGTTCGATCGATCGAAGTTAGTTCGATCGATCGAACCAGAGACAGTCAATCGATCGAAGTCAGTTCGATCGATTGAGGGATGAAGGTCTTCGATCGATCGAAAGCGCGTCGATCGATCAAACTCTCTGATTCTTGAGGATGTTCCCTGCAGTATTCCAGGACCTTTTTGTTTTAAGATTTGTTATCATTCTGTCCCAAAAAAATGCTCAGTCTGTCAAAACAGTTTTTAAAACTAAGGCCCTAAGGCATTTTCTTTCAATACATTTTGCAAACCATCTTCAATGCTAACACCATTGAGGATGCGAGTCTTAACTATTGGATTAAACCGCTTTTACGTATTTTAATTTAATTGTGATGATATGGTCCCGGTCATGAAAGGGCCATGGATTCTCCATCTTTAGAGGAATACGGAAAACTGTGGGTAATGTACTCCTTTGTGCTTCAAGGCAACTGCATGGTAGACAGCTAGATTACTGTAGATTCGTGTAATGCCAACACTTTCTTTTTAAAGTTAAACATCCTAATTTAGAGTACTGTTTTAAGTAGCTAGTTAGATCGTTAATCATTTTCCTTAGTAATCTTAGCCGTGGAACTTTGTGTTCCGCACCATTGCTTAATCTTATTCATTTTATTTTGCTTTCTTTTGAGGTTAGTTTAATTCAATAGGTCAACACCTTCCCTGTGGGATCGACCTGGTCTTACCAGATATTACTTGCACGTCTACCTACACTTGGGTATTGCACAAGAGCGCACAGAAAAATTCTCGTGTCAATCAGCCAACCTGATAGATACATGTTCTTAGGAGAAGTTTTTGAAGCTGTCTCCATAGAATCTGAATCTGCTCCTGCCACATATGAAGAGGCAATGGCTGATGTTGATTCATATCATTGGGTTAAAGCTATGAAGGCTGAGTTAGAATCTATGGATTCTAATCAGGTCTGGGATCTTGTAGAACTTCCAACCAATATTAAACCCATTGGTTGTAAGTGGGTCTACAAGAGGAAAAGAGCATCTGATGGAAAGGTTGAGACCTATAAGGCTAGGCTTGTAGCGAAAGGTTATACTCAGAGGGAGGGCATTGACTATGAGGAAACCTTCTCGTCGGTGGCCATGCTCAAGTCCATCAGGATACTCCTATCCATTGCTGCATGCCTAGATTATGAGATCTGGCAGATGGATGTCAAGACTGCATTCTTGAATGGCAATCTTGAGGAGGACATCTATATGCAACAACCAGAAGGGTTCATAGCTGGTCGAAAAGGTAACTTGGTATGCAAGCTGCAAAAGTCCATTTATGGGCTTAAGCAGGCATCCAGGAGTTGGAACATCCGATTTGACCAAGCGGTCAAGTCGTTTGGATTCATACAGAATCTGGATGAACCTTGTGTATACAAGAAGTGTGAAGGGAAAACGGTGGCTTTTCTTGTGCTTTACGTTGACGACATTCTACTCATTGGAAATGATGTAGCAGCATTGTCAACGGTCAAGGTTTGGCTAGCTAGTAGTTTTGATATGAAGGATCTAGGAGAGGCGAGCTATATTCTAGGGATAAAGCTCTTTCGGGATCGCAAGTGAAAGATAATGGGATTATCTCAAGCTGGTTATATCGATAAAGTGTTAACTAGGTTTTCAATGGATAATTCGAAGAAAGGTTTGTTACCTTTCAGGCATGGTTTAGCGTTCTCTAAGGACCAGTGTCCTAAGACACAGGAGGAGAGGAATCGCATGGCAGGAATTCCATATGCTTCGGCAGTTGGAAGTCTCATGTATGCAATGTTATGCACTAAACCAGATATCTGTTTTTCTATTGGCATGGTTAGCAGATATCAATCGAATCCAGGTCCAGAGCACTAGACAGCCGTGAAGCACATTCTTAAGTACTTGAGAAGGACTAAAGATTACATGCTTATGTACGACGGTAGTGAGTTAATTCCAGTAGGATATACTGACTCGGACTTTATGTCAGATAAAGATTCGAGAAAGTCAACATCCGGACATCTCTTTACCTTGGGAAGTGGTGCTGTTAGTTGGAGGAGCATTAAGCAGAAATGCATTGCAGACTGAGAGAGAGAAAGAGAGAGAGAGAGAAAGAGAGAGAGAGAGAGAACATGAGACAAAGAGAGAAGAGGCAACCCTAGTCACCTAGAAGGAGAAGAAAAAGAGAAGAGAAGAGAAAAGAAGGGAGTTCACCATCATCAACATCATCTTGCTTTTCCCAATTTGGTGAGTAAACATGTAGATTTGTAGGGTTGATTCGTAGTTTGATTGATTTTCGATTTGTGTTCAGTATAGTTTGAATAAATCGTATCGATGGGTGTTTATATAATACGGATCTATAGTGATACATACATATACATTTATATATTTATATATATATCAAAGGTTAGATATAAGTTATTTAGAAAATTGAACAAAAAAAAAAAAAAAGAAGAAGACTAACACAAATTCGGATTTGGGTAAAATTGAAGAAAACTCTCAGTTCTGTTTTAGAAAATAATTCGTATTAATTCATACATTTTGTTTTTGGTAAAACTGTTCGCTTTGGTCAATGTAAAACGCGATTCTGCACGTTTTTCGTCTAATGGTATTTTTCTCAATTCTGCACCGTTTGGGCAGAAAATTCATATTACAGTAGCAGTAAATGTTAACTCCGAATTTCGAATTATGTTTATGAAAATTGTTAGAGATGTTTCTTTGTACGGTATTATTATGAAGAACAATTTCAACCCATGCTGGTTTTGGGGCTGTTTAATATAAGGTTTGTTTGGGACCGTTTTAAATAGTACTGTTGAATGTCGATTTTAAATGCTATGACTTATGCTATGTGTAGTATTAAATGATGATTGTGGAAATACTACGTTAGAGACGTGAATAGAAGTTTGGCGCAAGGGCCTTATTGTGAATAATCGGATAATGATAATCCATGTAATAAATGATAAATTTCCAAAGTGGTTAATGATGTGATTAAATCCTCATGAATGGTACTTGTGTGAATTAACGTAGATGGTAAAAAAAAAAAAGTGGTTTCAAGTTCCTTAGTGTTCACCGCTCCCCGTTGTGTGATATGTTTTTTTTGGTAGCTCGACTTGCTGAGTGTACCCTTTTGCCAGTGGCTTCGTGATCAAGCTGGCCTAAGCCTTATGCCCGGCTTATTTGTTAGACGTCTAGGCATATTGACTGGCCTTCTGTGTGTATACCTGGTTTGGTTGATACCCCAACCAAACTAGCACCAGAGTGGATGTTAGTAGTATGTCCGGGCACACATGGGATATATGTGTGGGTGTACCATGGAGGGTGACCAAGTGGTGAAGCTAGGAAATTGAATAATGAATCATTCATAAAAAAAAATAAGTTGACCATGAGTAGGGTGACCTTAGTGGTGAACCTAGGGCAAGAAAAAAATGACAGTGATTGTAGAGCGTTAAATGCAAATGGATAAATTGTTGCAAAACATGAAATTGAAAACTCGAAATGGTTACCGTGGTATAATGCGAAGGAAATTGATATAATGATTCGATATTGGAGAATTTCTTATTCTAATACTAAGGATTTGTGCTAACTCTCGAGTTGCAGGATGGTGGGCCCACTAACCATTGTATGCAGGCTTTGGCTCACCATGCTATTTAAGAGTAAGTGTTTCTTTTACTTTGTGGGTGGAACAAACTGCCGCCGTGACTCGAGGAAACTACCGCTTGTCCTCACTCACGTGTGGAACTACAATTCTGCCTACAACTTTGTATGTGTTTGTGGTCAAGAGAGGGAGGGAGTCCAGCGGATTCCCAACCTCCGGGAAATTTATTGGGTATTATTATGTTAATTGATTATTGTTGGGTTGGAGTTGAGGGGACCACAAGTGATCCTTGAGACTGGAGCGTGTTTACTCATACCAGTGTTGTTATACAATGCTGACCCGTGTGATGTTTATCATGCGGGGGCGTTTCTTGGGAAACGCAGCCATTTTGCAGATTAAAGAGTAGGCCAGTATGACAATTGGATTGCATGGATTTGCTTGAGGGCATGAAGACCTTTATTGTTCATTTGCTATTTTCATTTATTTGGCATTGTGGGCCATTATTGTAGTTGGTATTGGGACGTTTAGTAGTTCTGACCAAAGGTTGTAATAGAGGTTATTCTTTCAAAGCTTTAATTGTAAATGAAAAGATTTTTATTTTTAATGAGAATTTAGAAATGTTTATTCAGCTTCCGCTTTTCAATATAAGTGATTTAGTAGTTGTAGCTTTAATCAAATATATTTGAGTATTTTCGGAACCGCATGAATGTTTTTTGTAAAATGGAAATGTGGTGGTTTTGTTTTAAAAACATAAATGGAGATTTATTACAAATATTTTAACCAGGTTTTTAAGAACATCTATTTCCATTAAAAAGTTTTAATAGGATGGGCTTCGTGGTGTTCACTCCGATAGTTAGGCCGTCGAATAGTAGTCTAGATTTAGTTCTATGCTGATTATTTGGCTTTCCAAAAATCGGGGTGTGACAGTTTACAGAAGCTGAGTATGTGGCTGCTTGTGAAGCCGCAAAGGAAGCTGTTTGGCTCAAGAAGTTCCCTATGGAGCTCGAGGTGGTACCAGCGTCATTGTCACCTATTATGCTTTACTGTGATAATAGTGGGGTAGTGGCTCAGTCCAAGGAGCCAAGGAACCACGGGAAGGGAAAGCACGTAGAGCAAAAATATCATCTTATCCGAGATATTGTTCAACGTGGAGATGTGATTGTCACCAAGATTGCCACCGCTGACAATCTTGCTGATCCGTTTATAAAGGCCTTGCCACAGAAGGTCTTTGATCGTCATCTAGATAGTCTAGGTCTTAGATGTAGTTCTGAATGGTTATGAGTGCAAGTGGGAGTTTGTTGGGTTTGTGCCCTCAAACCATTACTTTATATATGAGACATTGACATTTTAATATATGGATATCAGCTTTACATTTAGTTATGTATATTTCTTTCATGAGATGATTGTTATCCTTAAGTATCATAGTAAGTAATTCTTGTATGTATGAGATACATACAAGTGAGATACGAATTACTATTCTTTCTTACTTAGAATGTGTCACAGTGGATGATGAGACTGGATATCTCATCATGTTTACACTGTAGCATGATTAACTACCATTGGATGGAGTGATTAATCTCAATCACTAGAGTTTAACTCTTAGTTAACATGCTAGTGCTTATAGTGCACTGACGGACCTGAGCTTTCCTATTGACACTCAGGACTGTCAATTAGTCGATAAGAACTCATAACTTGTATAAGGTACGTGTTCTTAATCTTGAGACGATTATGAACACAGACTGTGGACATGGCTGCTTTGACTTACCAATCAGTGAGGTCTATAGAAGATCAACACCTGGGTATCTTGGGTATGTCATATTCATAGGGTTGTGAACATATATTGTCAAGACAGAATCTACCCTCTGTTTCAGAGTAAGCATTCCCTTGATAATGTCACCAAGTCGATTACTGAGTACTGCAGTCTTGTTGATAAGAGTTATCAACATGTTTGGTAATCATGAGAGTGAATGGGACTCAAGGAATACAAGAAGTAATCATGATTCAGGTTGACAGTAACAGTTATCCGACTACCTGAATATGATTACGAATGCTGAAGGTAGAGGGACATTAGTACAACATACAAGTCTAGTTATCGCTTTGGATATGTTCTTTTGCGTTGGAGTTCAGTTATCGTTTTATAGTGGAGTAAACGTTAACTGATCAGTTAGTTAGTTTGCTGATCAAAAAGTTTGGTCACGGTAATTAACAAACTGGTCTGAGCCAACAATAAAGAGCATAGGAGGTCCCACTCTTAGCTCTGCCAGGATACTTGGAAAGACACATGAGGAAGTTGTCAAGACAAGTTCGATCGATTGAAGTATGTTCGATCGATTGAAGTCTTGGCAGTTTTGATCGATCGAGAATGGTTCGATCGATCGAATATCTTCGATCGCTCAAAGTCTAGGTTGGTTCTGAAAATCTATAAATAGGGCAGCTGCGTTCTGGAAAAGGAGTTCGTCATTTTAGAACGTCAGAAGCTGCAGAAACTATTTTTAGATCCCCAAACCTTCTTTTTCCTCTCTATTAGAGATCCCACCATCTCTAGTCTCTCTGGCAAGCATCCGCATGAGACATAAGGGTGAAGACAACCTAGTGGAGGCTGCTACATCACCAAGGAAGAAGAAGAAAATCAGAATTGGGTTCAAGACACTAAGGTATAACTCTTGTCCCCTCTTGTGCGCATCTATAGAATTAACGAGTAGTAGATCTTGGGCTACCATTAAGTTTTTATAACTTGAATTTTCCGCTGCGCGTTTAAACTTTTAACTTAAACCGGTTTTTCCATCAATATCTGCCTCAACAGCCTCGGGGTCCTCTGGCTCTTGCTCTAGCTCTGGCTCTGGATCTGCATCAGGAACATACTCTGGCTCCTCCAGGTCATCCTCCGGCTCATCATCATTGTCATCGTCTACAGGCTCCTCCTCTACTGGGTCCTCATCATCCATAGGCTCCTCCTCTCCATCCCCATCAATATCCTCGTCAGGATGCTCATCCTCTAGCTCTGGGTCCTCTTCACCTTGAATCGGCTCAGGCTCTGGAACTAATACGTCGAGTACCGGTGATGGTGGGGCTATAGGTGCTGGTGCAGCTACAGGCTCTGGTGGAACAGGCCCGGCTAAAATAGGTCACAACTTAATCTCATCTACCTCTGGCTTACTCAGAATCAATCTACCCATCTCCTGGTATATGGCTGCTCGGGTCATAGCGTATTGATGCACATCCATACGTATCTCTGTCGGGTGTGTCATGCCCACAACATGGAGAGAAGTCCATATCCTCTCCTCTAAATATCTACTAGTGGTCTGGTGAATATGGCTCTGGTATATCTCTGGTATGACTGGCTCTACTATATCACTATGAATAATATATCTGCCAAAAGAGTCATCGACAAACAGGTGGAAATCTGGATCCATGCTAACCTACAAAGGAAACTATCTATCGTCAAAAAGACGAACTTATCTTAAACTAATATCTCATCTCAGGGAATCTCAAATACTAGGATCAGATGGTGTGGAATCGTTTAGTGAACGAAAGTATCACAAACCTAGAGCTCTGATACCAAAAACCCTGTCACGCCCCGGATCGGCAAAAATAAAGAAAAGTAAATTTCCTTTTTAGGTCCATAGGGAATGACAAGTGAAAGTCACTAAATATCCACACCACACAACACTCGTTCACAAGATAAATAGGAATAGTAACAACTAAACATAATAATAGAAACACTATTACAAACATCAGAGTGTGGTCCGCAGGATCACAACAGGCCTAGAGATAACATATGCATAAGTACCCATCGGACTAAAGTTCAACAGAAATAACGGAAATATAAACTAGATAAAACTATCTTCAGATCTTCAGTTGGTGTAAGGGTACTCATCAGCATAATAGCCTTCTCTAATATAACTGGCATCAGTGGGTTCACCCTCTGCGAAATCCCCCTCAGGGTAATAGTTGTCATCATAAGCTCCCTCACTTGAATTGAAAGGAATAGGATAATCTGGACGGGGAATGTCCAGGCAATAACGGCCATCAGCTTACTGAGAGCTGAGTGAATAGAAACTCACAGGGTGTCAATGATATAACCTATAACAAGTTATTAAAGTCATAAGATATAGTTATACTACATGATATTTTCTTTGTTTTCCAACATCGTGAATCAACCCTTATCGTCTTTTTATCCTGAGACCGATAATGAACATACTATACTTAGAAAGAATAGACTCAATCGTTTCACATATATAGACATATCATCATTCTGTCCATTGCTCATTAAGGATAATTCCATCCACCGCAATCGTGAACACCACGTTAGTCCATTCCCCGCTCGTTAAGGATACAAACCATCCACCGCATGTCAGGGATACGACGCTTCGAACAAAAGCACATCAAATTTATTTGCCACGGCTCATCATTGTATACCAGTGATCCCCATCCACCGCTCGCTAAGAATATAAACCATCCACTACTCGTTAAGGATATGACATGGATCATCTGGCTATCTTAGGACTACATGGTCCTGCCCACTGCTCTTTAAGGATATAAACCATCCACCGCATGTGAAAGCATATCATGACCAAGCGTCCGCCCATGTACCATTTCCAAAACTTATCAAACCTACTTAAACTCAGTACTATTATCGATGCAGGACAATTCCCATATGACCTGACTACTCTGATTGAAATGAACGGATATCGAACTCATACACAAACCGAAATCATCTAACGTTATTACGTGAATTCATTAATCTTAAGCATACTTATCTGTTTTGTCACATTATCCAGGATTAACCCATAATCGCATAATAGAAGTCCGAATCGAGAATCAAACATCCAAACCTCTTATATAATAACCAAAAGAACTAAACCATGTTCTGTAAAGTTCGATCAATTGAAACCATTTTGATCGATTGAGGAAAAGAAATGTTTGAGCGATCGAAGTCTGTTCGATCGATTGAACCTTCGATCAATTGAACTTAGTTCAATTGCTCGAGAACTTCTCCAACAGATTCGTAAATAGCGAAATCTAAATGTTTTAGGGAAGTGTTAAATATGTCTAAACATACCAAAAACTTGTAAAAACATTATATAAATGAGACCAAGTGAGTAAAGACTCACTGAATGTCATATGGGTGCGTTTGGGTGTATGTTTGGCTATGGAGGCCAAGCTTTCTCTCTCTTCTCTTCACTTTCTCTCTATCTCCTTCTCTTCTGTCTTTCTTCTCTTTCTTCTTCTTCTACTCGTTTCTCTCTTTTATTGAAAGTACATATATGAGTGTATCTACATATATGGATATATGTATATATATATAAATACAAGCGCGCGCACACACACACACACATACACACACATACACATACACACACACACACACACTCTCTACACTCTCTACACTTTCTCTGTGGTTTCAACAACCCAAAACGTACAAGCACAACACATGTATATAGAAGAGATGGGGGTGCAGGTGGCTGTCTTTGCGTAAAACCTAGAAATGTCATGATTACAGGTTCGATCGATCAAAAGTAGTTTGATCGCTCGAGAGCAGATCGGTCAGGTTTGATCGATTGAAAAGGGTTTGATCAATTGAAGTGGGGACCACATATTAAATTTATGTCGGTAGGGTTTCGATCGATTGAACAAGGGACGTCGCTTGAACTTTAAAATGCTCGATCGCTCGAAATAGCTTCGATCAATTGAAGGTGAAATTTCAAGTTTGGTCAAGGGAAGTATATAGAATCTCTCTGCATAAATAATTATTGAAAATACAGGGTGTTACAAGTTAGATCAAGAATTGGTCAAATTGGCTAAGATGTGATTGGAAGCCCGAAAAAAGGATAGCCATCAGATCCCATCGTTGGCTCCTAACCGTAGGGTGCTTACTAAAGCTGTGTATAGTGTTTGTATATATCAGATTGTATTTATGTATAATTATATGGATAATTTATCTTTTTATAAAGATAAATATATGTATATATATTAAATTTAAATTAATTTTTAATTTAAATTTGAAAGAGATAAGAGATTTAGTGCTACTATATCTCTGTATCCATATCTTATATATACATGCATATCTGTTAGGAAAAACTAACGTTCTGAAAAATCACATACACCATATTGAGAGCTTTGAGTGGCTTTGGAGATTCCTACCATCTTCCTGTGCATCTGGAGGTTGGAGAACAATGGTGAAGGTCCGATGGTGACAACGGCTACATACTGTATCATCTTCAACTTCAGAATTTGAGGTAACGAATAAAAATAGTATTATTTTGCTTAATCGTTTGATTAATCAACCACTGTGAGGATCCAGAAAAATTTTGAAATCCTTTCGCTGTATTTTCTATAATATTTCTAATAGTGACAACGTGCTTCAAAAAATGCCCTAGTTCAAGTTATTAGTAGCAAACTTGTGATACTTTATAACTCAACTGCACTTTTTACACAACTAATGTGGGAGGTATCATAATCTCCTCCACTTGAGAGGTCCTTGTCACAGATAAGGGCCATGGCCCAATATCTTCTCTTTATCAGTCAATGTAAGACATCATACACTCCTTCTCCAGGCCCATTCCCCATAATCTGTCACACTGGTGTGCCATGTGTCCCATGTGGGTAACCGCAAGTAGAGGAGTGCATCACCTGGATTAAGGACATTGATACCATTTGTAGTTCTCTAAGCAACCGGACTCAATATCTAAAGATATGGTATAACAAAATTGCTCAAAATACTTTAAAGCTCAATTTACTAATAAGCAACCTTGAATTTATATGCCAAATGCACTTTTTCACAAAATCCGATATGGGATGTCATATTATGGTTTCACACACAGGTTCTAAAATCAAGAATGTCACTTACAATTGACTATGGATCGTCGGCAGCAAGATTAGGTGCTGCTAACCGGACAGCACCAATAATGTGTTGACAACACCATTTCTTTTCTTTTTATTAAAAAAAGATAATAAATGGTATGATGTCAACTGGGTTGGTAACACCAATCTAGCTGTCTACCATGATCTGCTCCCTATTCAGTCCCCAGCAATTGTAGGCTTGATATGCGAACAAGGTCAACTACTGATGATGCCAAAAATTAGGCAAGAATAAGAAGATGAGGACAAAGAAAGTTTCTATATGGTTCGACCCTATTAACTAGGTGACCTACATCCACGTGTGCGTCGGAGCGCGTTCACTAACAATTCACCGGCGGCCTTTGGTGGACCAACAAGGAGGGAGGCACTACCAGAAACTGGCTGGGTATATGCGGATGAGTGATATATATTACTATTCCATGAAATAAGAATGAAATCCCCTTTCATGGAGGTGAGTGGTGTCTTTTAGATGTAAGAGACCACCTGCACAAGGTAACTAAATAGATTAGGAAATCCAATCTAATAACAATTGATTGATACCAATTAAAGGAGTTTCCTAAGTGGATTAGGAAACAACTTGCACCTTCCAATAGTCCTCTAACTGAGATAGGCAATTGTCTGAAACCTTGTAGAGCAAGTTACGGGAAAGGCCCAGGTCGAGTGAGTCCACTGGGGGACGAGTCTGTATCGCAAGCCGAGCTATGATCCCAGATCGGGCGGTCTTGACCGGAAAACCCAGGATGGTTGAGTAATGAGTGCCCACTCTAGATGACTTGGCATTTCCCTACTGAGGTGGAAGTTTGACCTTGACCTGGAATTTTTTGCACATATCAGGTGCCCCTCATTTTCAAAGTTGATGTGATGCTTCATTAGACGAGGATTGAAAATTAGTACTGGTCTGCAAACCGTTCAGGAACGAGGTCAGGAACTCGCCGAGGTAAGACCCGCAGCAAACGTCAGCCGGGGTCTAGACCGACCGGTGGTGCCTAGGGCTCGGGGCTGGTACATACCACGTGTCATTTAGTGGTTGGTCTGGTTAAGATCTAACGAGCCTGGTATGAATGTAATCGAACAGTTGCGTCATAACCAGACCGACACATCGTGTATTTAATGCACATGCCTTTTGAGGAGTCGCTTCACGTGCTTGAGGTGACAATTATCAGACAATTTAGGCGGGAAGATTTCCTGGCCATTGGATCTGATCTGATCTGGACCATTCATGCTTCCTATATAAGGGACAATTGTTCATTTCTTCCATTCTTGCTGTCCAGAGATAGATCATCGAGTGGTTTTGAGAGCAAAAAGTTCCCGGCCAAGCTTCCCGTGTTCTTTTTTGTGCTTGATTCCTAAAAGTTTTCGCCTTCCCAACCTTCAAATTTCACTGTTCTTTCATTATCTTCCTCTTTCTAGTCAACGTTCCCGCTCGAGGCTGGAGAACTGGAACCCTTTAGGATTCACGAGGGAGTAGGACTTTTTATTCCTTAGATTCATCTCCCTTTTTAGGTCAGGTAGCACAATATGGCAATTGAACTGATCGGGTTGTCCGGGGTTAGTTCTGACCGAGTGCCACCTCACCTTGAAGACCTTGTACACTTTTCCTTTTAGGTTTGTAACCTTGCCTCCTCTGTACCTCAGACTTGGAGTCTCTAACCCTTACCTAGGTTGCCAATTATTCCTTCGTCCAGTCACAGGAACCTTAGAGATATATCATTCTGGTTTTGACTCGTCTTCCCGGTTAGAGGACAAGCAGTCGCGATCAAGGACTCCGGATACGAGTTTAGATCCACCTTTTGCGACCCCGTCTGACCAGCATAGCGAGGGTAGGATTACCATTTAGGTATCCGATGATGAAGTAGCTCAGGATATCCCCGTTGTCTCGGTGTCTAGGGGCTTGGGTGACGAGGGGTTGGTACTGAATAGCACCGATGTAATCTTTTCTTGTGAGTTAATCGCCAGTAGCTTGCGCACCCAGGACCTAGGTCAGATCAGGGATATGTACAGTATTCCCGACCATTATTCCTTGGGAGTACACGACGGTAGGGTCCACTTTCACCAGTCGAGTTTTGTCACTCTTTACGAGGACGCTCTTATGGCGGGCCTTCGCCTTCCTCTTCACCCTCTTGCCCCGGACGTGCTTATATATCTCAGGATTGCCCCCAGGCAACTCACCCCGAATGGGTGGAGGTTTTTGATGGGGGCCATCTCCCTATGGCCTCAAGTTCTTGGGTACAAACTCACCATACAAACATTTTTCTGGACCCATCGACGATTTTCGGTACACGGGGAGGTCGCTTCTTTTCGCTAGGTTCCAGGCAAGGGAGGAAAATAATAGTCAACAGCCCGAGCAATAATAGTGGGTGGAAGAAGAAATTCTTCCAAGTATCCACCCTTGGGCATTGCGAGAAGGCGCCGAGAATACAGTTTGAGGACTTCCTGGGCAGGGAAGTTGAGGAATAAGCTCCCGTCTTTTTCCTTGTTTTATTTTACTTTGTTGTCCTTGCTGAACTAACGACCCTTTGCTCTGCAGTGGGATCAGCCGACCTACCCAATATTTTCGATGAGTGCCAGACTAGGATTCTGTCATTGGCTGAGGACCCCACGGACATCAACAAATTCCTAACCCGAGCAGGGGATAAGAAAAACTCCTAACAGCCTAAGCACCGATTCGTAGCTCTTATTTTTCCTCCGATCATCGCTAGTACGTTTTACGGCCATTTTTTGGTTTCCTCTGTTTGATTGAATTCTAATGCGATTTTCTTATGCCTTTCCTTAGTCTTATAGAGATGGTTCCCAGGGACATGGCGACTTTGAAGGAAAAGGAGGTTGCTCTGGCCACCCGGGCAGGCCAAAGAAGAAAGAGGCAGGGCCGCACTGAGGGCCAAGTGGTCTGAGGAAGGGTCTGACCCGAGCTATTGCAGAGCCAGGTGGACAAGTACTCCGGGTTGTGTCCCAGGCACTAATTGGTTGGCTGTACAACGTCAGCCACATGGTAAGTAGCCTTGCATACATTTTTTCTTGTTCTCACTATTTGGAAATATTGATGGCTCCTATTTCCTTCCTACAGGTTGGCTGTTTGGCGGCGGGGGTTGAGGCTTACCTGCCCGGGGTAGCTAAAAGACTATCTGCCACTAAGGCCGCCCTGGCTATGGAGAGGGCAGCATGGGAGTCTTCGGACTTTGCTCTCACCGTGGAGGAGGAGAAGTCGAGGCCCCTGGCACTGGAGTTGGGGAAAGCCCGCGAGTTCCTTGCTACCGAGCGGGCAGCCTGGAAGGCCACAGAAGCAAAAGCGGCGACTGCAGAGGCCAAGAAAGAGCCCATGGAAGTCGAGAAGCTGTCTCTCTCTGAGTCTATCGCAGCCCATGTGGAAGGGGCAAAGGATGCCGAGGAGGAATTTGAAGCTGGCTTCCTCGCAGGCTACGCTGACCTGTCTGAGCGGGCGACTGCCGACCACCCCGACTGGGACCTCTCGGGCTACTCCTAGGTGGAGTCCAACTACTGGAAGGAGGAGTTGACCGCTTAGGAGACTCCTACTGAAGATGTTGCTCTGGACGGGAATGCTGCCCTAGGAGAAGAGGCTGGTGAGACCGAGGATGTGGTCGTCATGGTCGACACGTAGCTTTTGTACCTATTTTTTAAATTTAATTTAATTATTTTAGGGGAAGCTGCTCCAATTGCCCCCCAGGCACTATACATATATTTTTTGTTAATGAAAAGGCCCTCTGAGGTTGCCTTTTGCACCAACGGTTTTGCATTTTTGCACTTTGTATGCCTGTATTTATAATTACCTGTGCCCGACCGATTGTAAGTCTTGTCAAAACCATGCCTTAGCAAAAGCTTTAGGACTGTGACCGGTGGAGAGCACTTGGTCTTCTAGGGACATGTACTAATAAACTTAGGTTTGAAAGTCCCGTTCGGTATAGTGTAGGATTTTGTTTCTGTTATTGCCCGGACAGCTTCTCTGGGCACTATAGGTACTTAGGAATGTTTTGAAATTCTCAGCCCTGTTAGTGTTCGGTGTGATTTCCTATTTTAGCCCAGTATCCCCCCCCCCCCCCCCCCCCCCCAATATTTTGCTAAGGCGGGCGTTGGTAGAGGGATTGACCGTAGGGAACCAACCTAGAATGTGGGTGGTTGTAGGGTCTTTTGAAGCTTGCTGTCATTAGCCACCTAAGGGGATTTGCCCCCATTATTGGTTATGGATCTAAGCGAAGCCTGTGCCTCGGATGTGACCCCAAGGTCTTATGTGCCTCGGGTTTGGTCCTGAGGTTATTTGTGCCTCGGATGCGATCCCAAGGTCTTTTGTGCCTTGGTTATGGTCCCGATGTCTTCTTCTTCTTTTTTTTTTTTTTTGGGCACGAAACACTGGTAGGGGTCATCAAAAATAAAAAATGCTTATTCCTTTTGAAAATCATAATAGTTTCTCGAGGAGAGCTACAAATTTCCTAACCAATGCTAACCCGCTCTTATCCAAGCATTACTAAAAATACTTGCAGAGATGCTGTATGTTCCAAGGGTGAGATAGATCATGCCCGTCCAAAGTCTGTAACCAATAAGTGCCCAACCAGTTGACCTGGGTAAACCTGTATGGTCCTTCCCAGTTTTGCCCTGATTTTCCATTGCTCGGGACTTTGGTAGACTGGTATACTACCTTAAGAATGAGGTCTCCTATCTGAAAATTGCGGTGCATGACTTTGCTGTTGAAATACCGCGAGACTACTGTTTATAGGCTGCTACTTTCAGATACGCCCGGTCCCTTTTCTTTTCTAATAAGTCGAGCTCTCCTCTAAGGCTTCCTCGTTGCCCTGCTCGCTGAAATTTGCTACTCGGTAAGTCAGTAATCCAAGTTTATGGGGACAACTGCCTCAAATCTGTATGTGAGGGAGAAGGGGGTTTCCCATGTGGCCGCTCGAGGAGTCGTATGATATGCCCACAGAAGGGTTGGTA
The DNA here is from genome assembly GCA_033977485.1 of Hydrangea macrophylla. NCBI lineage: Eukaryota > Viridiplantae > Streptophyta > Magnoliopsida > Cornales > Hydrangeaceae > Hydrangea > Hydrangea macrophylla. The sequence goes on from CM066993.1 coordinate 24,021,730, forward strand.
GCTCTTCAGCCTAGAGTCCCTTAACATTTTCAAGTCTGGTTTAAATGGATTGTAGGATTGTTCGATTTGTCGGCCTGTCCATTGGCCTGAGGGTGCTGAGGGGAAGAGTAGTGATATGATATTCCATAGCCCGAGCAGAATTGCTTGAACACCGAGGTATCGAACTGTCTGCCGTTGTTGCTGACCAGGACCCTGGGGATGCCAAACCTGCTGAGGATGTTTCTCTCGACGAAGCTTTCCATCTTTTTCTCGGTGATCATTGCCAAGGATTCGGCTTTTGCCCACTTAGTGAAATAGTCCACGGCGATGACTGCGAGCTTGACTTGTCCTTTTCCTGTTGGAAGGGGACTGACAGGTAAAGTACCAGTAATGAGGAATATCATGATCAGATCCATACAGCTGGGGCCTAAAGCGACCGGTTCGACCTCCATGCCTTTTGAGTTGACCAAACTATGCTCGGGTAAGTATTCTATCCTTATCCCAGGTAGGTCTGAGTCGGAGGATGAAGTAAAGTGGGCTAACTCGTCAGTTCTCGTATTCTCTTCCCTCGGGAACTGTGTGATGGAGAACCCCTTAAGCTTCTTTGAGACCGTACGGACAAGGGCTAGGTAAGCGACCATGTTATCCTCTCGAGCTTCGTACTCCTCTTTGACTTGATTGACCACGAGCTAGGAGTCATTGTATCCCTGAATTTTTTGCATGCCCATCGAGTTGGCAAACTATAGCCCAACCAACAAAGCTTCATACTCGGCCTCGTTACTGGAGGCCTGAAATCTGAACCTTAGCGCATACTCCAGCTGAATTCCATCGAGTATGGTCAAGATGATCCCTGCCCCGCTACCCTGTTTATTGGAGGACCCGTCCATATAAAGTATCCAGGTTAGGGCAGGCCGTATACCGGGCGGCACTGCGGGCGGGGCGAGGTCCTCGACCGGATCTTCTGAGTATGTGAACTCTATGAGGAAATCCGCTATGACGTGTCCTTTGATTTTCGTTTGGGGCCTATAGACCACTTCGAACTCCTCCAACTCCAATGCCCATTTTACAAGCCCCCCCGATGTTTCAGGCCTGCTTAGGATTTGGCGAAGAGGCTGATTTGGGAGACCATGATGATGTGGGCCTAAAAGTATGGGTGGAGTCTCCTGGCAGAAGTGATAAGGGCAAGGCAAGCTTCTCGATGCGAGAATACCGACTTTCCGTGCCTTGAAGTTCCCGACTGGTGTAATAAACCAGGAATTGTATCCCATGCTCCTCCCGGATGAGCGCCGAGCTTTTCGCTAAATGTGACACTACCAAGTAAAGAAATAGTTCCTCTTTCAGTACAGGTGTTGAGAACAGGTGAGGCGATGTCAGGTATTTCTTGAGATCCTGAAATGCCTCCTCACACTCTTCCCATTGAAATGCTTTACAGAGGACTTTACAGAATGGCAGGCATCGGTTAATAGCTCGAGAGACGAACCTGTTCAGTGCGGTTACCTGCCTGGCTAGACTCTGAACTTCTTTGGTTGACCAGGGCGACCGTACGTTGTTAATAGCCTGAATTTTTTGGGGGTTCGCTTCGATTCCCCGCCTGCTGACCATACATCCCAAGAACTTCTTGGACGAGACTCCAAATGTGCACTTGGCCAGGTTCAACCTCATCCTAAACGTTTTTAAGATGCTGAAGGCCCGACCAGGTGCTCGACATGGTTGGACTCGTCTCGACTTTTGACCAAGAGGTCGTCCATGTACACCTCTATCGATTTCCCGATCAAATCTTTGAACATATGATTAAATAGACGTTGATAAGTTGCCCCGACATTTTTGAGGCCGAAGGGCATTACTTTTTAGTAGTACATCCCCTGGTCTGTGATGAAAGAAGACTTCTCTTTGTCCCCAGTATACATGCTGATCTGGTTGTACCCCGAGTAGGCATCCATGAACGAAAGAAGTGAGTGATCGATCATGGAGTCCACAAGGAGGTCTATTCTAGGCAGCAGATAGCAATCCTTGGGGTAGGCCTTGTTCAGATCGATAAAATCCACAAACATTCTCCACTTCCTATTACTTTTCTTGACTAGTACCACGTTTGCCAACCAATCGGGATAGTGGACCTCTCGGACGGACTTCGCCTTTAGGAGCTTTTCAATTTCTTCATGTACTGTTGCTTGTCCTTCAGGGGCCATGCCCTTCCTCTTCTACTTAACTGGCCAGGAGCTCGGGTCGATGTTGAGATGGTGGGACATGACCCGGGGATCAATCCCAGGCATGTCTTCATGGCACCAGGCGAAGATGTCCTGGCTCTATCGTAGGAACTAGATTAATTTCCCTCTAAGACCCAACTCCAGAAGAGTGCCAATATTGATGGACCAATCGGGGAGTTGGGGGTCCAGTACCACTTGCTCCAGCTCTTCTACCGGTCATACTCCATCCCTCATGTCCCTCAGATTCATCTCCTGAATGTTCAACATTTCTGTTACTGCTTATCTACGTAAGGAGCTGACATAATAGCTCTGGGTAGTTACTTGGTCTTCACGCAAGCTTTTGGGACACTAGAGGGTTGGAAACTTGATCACTAAGCCATATGTTGACACTACTGCCTTGGCCTTGTTGAGCGTCGGCCTTCCTAGGATAACATTATAGGCGGACTGGGCTTCTACCACCAAAAAGTTTGTAAGTATGGAGACTTGCTGGTGGTAGGTCCCTATAAGGACTGGAAGCTCGATCGTACCGAGCAATTGTGTGCTGGATCAATTGAACCCTACCAGGGGAGTGGCTACTGGTCGGAGCCATTCCCTTGATATCCCAAACTAATCGAAGGTTGAGATGAACAAAATATCAGAGGAGCTTCCCTTGTCCACTAACACCCTCTTGACCACATAATTCGCTATGGAGAGTGTCATCACTAGCGGATTGTCCTGGGGGCAATGCAGATCCTTTATATCGTCGGATGAGAATGTTAGAATGTCAGTCGATGGGGTGCTGGCTGGTCAGACATGTAGGACATCTGCTCGGGATGCCCGAGTATGCCTCTTACTAGCCGATTGTGAGTCCCCTCCGCCAGATGTTCCTCTAGAGATCACGTTGATTTGACCGATGGGTTGGGGTTGCTTAAGAGCTCGGGCATCTGGCCGGGGTCATCTATCTACGGCAATGAACTCGGCGAGGTGGCCCTGCTTGATAAGCTTCTCAATGGCAATCTTTAGCTTAAAGTAGTCCTCTGTGTCGTGACCATGATCTTTGTGGTACTGGAAAAATTTGTCCCGATTTCTCTTCTCAGGTAGGCTCTTCAGCTTCGTCAGTTGTTTGAGCTTCCTCTGAGTCTTGGCGGCGGCCATGACCTCGTGAATAAGCCAGGAAAGAGGTGCGAAGGCAATCGGGCCTAAACCCAACTGCCTCTCTGCAGATCCTACTTTAGTTTCTTCCCCGAGCCCTTCTCAAAGCCCTCACGTTTGTATTGGATTTCGGGCACTCATCTCCTGCAAAGCTGGCATGCTTGAACTTTAGGAACTCCTCCATATCAATGTACTTTCCAACCCTCTCTGAGAGTTCAACCAAGGTGGCCGATCGGTCATGGTGAAACAACGTGGCAACCTTGGTGTGCTGTACTCCCGTGCAGAAGGCCGTGATAGCGATCGTTTCATTCAGGTGGCGAATCTGGAGCCTTTGCTGATTGAAATGATTGACGTAATCTTTAAGGGATTCTCCCTTATGCTGCTTGACGGCCAACAGTTGGGTGTCGGGTTGTGATCGTTCGAGCATCTCCACAAATTGGCTGATGAAGAGTTTGCTGAGTGCCTTTGAAATCATCGACCGTTCGGGGTTGAGAGCATGAAACCATTGTGCAGCTGGCCCCTTGAGGGTGCTAGAAAAGGCTAGGTACAGTAGCTCGTCGATGGTGGTGACCAGCGCCATCTGTGGCTTATAATTCCGGACATGATCCACTCGGCTCCCTGAACCGCCATAAGAATCAAGATGTAGTGGTTTGAATTTTGGGATGGAAAATCCGGTGATCCACATGGTAAAGGGTGACTCTGTTTCGCTGTTGGTGTGATAATGGCCGGGTTTGGGGCTAATCTTCTCAATTTGTTTCTGTAGATCTTTAATTTGAGCCTTAACGTCTTCCCGATCGCCATCGCGCTCGAGCTTAGTACACTTGGTGTTGTGTGCGGACGCACGACGGTAAGTCAGGTCGAATGGGGAGGCTTCCTCCTCAAAGTGCGCTGTCTTTAGGGATAGGGCTCGGCTCTGGCTACGGTTAATCGCGTGTCTCAGATCGCTCTGGTTCCTAACTGAGCGGTCCTGGACTAATTCCAGGGCATGTCGCTCTTGCTCTTCCTCTCTGGCAGCGCATCTGTTGTTGATGATGTCCCGGGCATCCCTCGTGTGGTTTTGATTGGCCCGGGCATGTTGCCTGGTCTGTATAGGATCCCGGTCATGCTCGTCATTCTTGACCCGCTCAACCTTCTGGGGAGATGTTGGCGCGGTATAGGCACGCCGTCTGGTATGCCGGGGTACCTGACCACGTTCGTCGTTCTCGGGCTCCACCCAGGTTTATGGGGGCTTGTTCTGTCGAGCCAACAGAGCCTCAATTTGTCGCTAGGTCTGGCGCTGGCCCTCCATGTCATGCCTCGAAGTACCAAAAATAGGGAAAAATAAATTTCCTTTATGGGTTGGTAGACACGTGACTGGTTGTGAATGTCACCTGATTATCCAAACATGCTTATAACCATAACATAATATGGGAAGATGACTATGTTCAGCAGAAGCAGGAAACTAAAACATTCAAGTCTTACATCAGTAGTATATTACAGACCCAAAGATAACCAAAAGATACAGATTACAAGTTCATCCAAGCTATCACATCATTAACATATTAGTAACAGAAATATGACTAAAGAAAAGCTCCAAGAACTTCAGCTGGCGAAACCGTAGCCTTCCTCGAAGTATTATTCACCAGCATATTCTTTAGTAGTAAGGTCCACATCTTGATAGCAGTCGGCTCCGTCTGAACCTGCAAAGGCTGGACGTGGAAGGTCCAGCGGTATGAAAAGCCATTAGCGGTTTAGCTAAGTGAGGGTCCCCTTAAGGTTACCACCACCAAGGTAAGTTATTCATCATCATTCCTTATTCCCCATACCATGTTTCGTTCATACCCAACCATTCCCTTTCGAAACTTAGTCCAGAACTGAACTAATCAACGGAATTGATCGAAAGAAGACTTAACTCCAAACGTATTTACGGGTCAAGAAAGAACAATACTTGACAATGAATCGCTTGATCGAACACGTCACTGACGATCCTCAGGTCACCCGTAAGATTGAACACGTCATGACGATCTTCAGATCAATAATGCGGGATATTAACAAACACTTGATCGAACACGTCATTGACGATCCTCAGGTCACCCGCACGTAACCAAAAACATCATGACGATCCTCAGATCAAGGGTATAAAACCTTTCACAACTCCTGCAGGATGTTAACATTCACTTGGTCGAACACATCATGCCGATCCTCAGGTCACCCGCACGTAACCGAAACTTTATGCCGATCCTCAGACCAAGGGTGCGGAAAACTATTTAACTACTTGATCGAACACGTCATGACGATCCTCAGGTCATCCACACTTGGTCGAATACATCATGCCGATCCTCAGATCAAGAACATACACATAACTCTCCAATCGACTCCATGGAATTATCGAAAGACCAACTTTGCAAGAAATATCCAAACACGACACGAAAGTTCATGAATCAACTTTGACCGGTAGTCACACGACTAAAAACGAGGCCCAATGTACCTTATTCGCATAAAATCTGTTATTGAAGGTTTTATCGTTATTTACACGTTCGTACATTTCGTAGTTTAGTTTATTAATATCATCCATTTATAACCGTCAATATTTCGCTATACGTGCGACATTCCGTTTTACCTCTCAATATACTTATGATGAGAACTTACCCAATCATTATCAACGCAATAATCGTGCCATACAACATACTTATAGTTTGGGTATGAACTTCCAACGGTCATTAAACTATATTCATAACAATGGAAAACATAGCACGTAGCTCTTAGATTTATAACATGAATTTAATACCAATAAACATATAGATGAAACCCTTAACATACTCATCTATGCGATAGCACTACCATAGCACAAGATTTTCATAACAGCACATGTACCGAAAAACTAGCATCAACAATCAACACCATGCCTAAACAAAACATTATACAAAAAGCTGCATAATCTGCCAGGATACATTTTCACTGTGTTGACTGAAATAATATGATTTATTTGGGCATGATAAATTACTTTGTAGATTAAACTCAAAACTAGAACCCTATAGGTATTTGGATCATCTTCATGTACAAAAAAAATCTAGCTTCAATTACATTTTTGAGCTACTCAAAATATTTATTACACAAGACATTTCTTATATCTCGGACTGTTCTGTCCCAGATTTTTAGCACTGTGTTATACGTGAATTTTACCTATGAAGGGGTCATTTTTAGACCAGACTATAGAGGAGTTATTTGTAGATAAATGAGTTAGATTTCTCGACAAAAACACCTAGCTTAATTCTCATTTTTGAGCTGCTCCAAACGTTGATTTTACTAAACTACATTCTGCTGAAAGTTTCTGTTTCCCAGATTCATAACACTGCATTGTACATGCATTTCACCCATGAAGGAGTGATTTCTAGACTGCACTAAAACTTTATTTGTAGATATATGAGTTAACTTTCTCCACAAAAAAACCTAGCTTAATTCGGATTTTTGAGCTGCACAAAACATTCATTTTACTAAGCTACATTCTGCTGGAAGTTTCTGTTTCTCAGAATCATAACAATGCGTCGTACATGCATTTCACCCATGAAGGATTGATTTCTAGACTGAGCTATAGAAGAGTTATTTGTAGATATATGAGTTGCCTTTCCCCACAAAAAAACCTAGTTTAATTTAGATTTTTGAACTGCACAAAACATTCATTTTACTAAGCTACATTCTGCTGGAAGTTTCTATTTCTCAGATTTAAGGATTTGTCTTGCATGTCATGAAAACTTCAACACAATAACATCAAACTCCTATAAACATTAATCCATGCTATATATGTTATAAATTGAGTTAGATTACTCACAAACAATTTACTCACTATTTACTCACCAAAGCTTGAAATTAAGCTTGATGTTGTTCTTGAGCTTGATGGAACTTTAACTTTAACTTCAAGGATGACTTCTTCTCTTCTTTCTCTCAAGAATTAAAACTCTAGCTCTCTCTCATAGATTTTAAGTGCTAGTCATGGAGACAAAGTATGTATAATGCATGCTATATGCATGCTTATATAGAAATCCTAGGAGCTAGGTGTCATGTGACATGTGTATATGCCATGACATGTGTCCTACTAGTGGACATGTGTCCTAGAGGGTGGCATATGGCTGCCACATGGCCGGCCATGTGGGCCCACCTTGGATTTGTGTGCCACTTTCTCTATTTACATGCATAAATTTCTAGATATACGTGTCAGTCTCGGTTTATGTGCAAACAGGTATTGTTTCTAATGTCCGGGTCCGGGTACGGGACTAAGTTTATTCTTATTACAGCTGAGTCAGTATAGTTACTGCAGTCTAATATGATAATACTACAACACGTCCATACCGTCACATAATTAAAATAATAATATCATAATATAGTCAGTCCAATCTAGAAATTCAAAAACTGATATTATTAATGAAAAGAAAATCACAGGTGTTACACTCCAGAAGTTACTCCAGAGTTGTAGTGACTTGCTCAGGAGTCATGGAGGCCACTGACTAGCTGGCCGGTGGGTCTGCCTGACTCGACGGTTGAGCATTCTTCTTGTTTTTACAAGGAGCCATGGCAGTCATTCAAGAGATTTGTTTATGGAGAAATCTGTTGATTCCCACAGACGGTGCCAAACTGATGATGCCAAAAATTGGGTAAGAACAAGAAGATGAGGATAAAGAAAGTTTGTATGTGGTTCGGCCCCGTTGACTAGGTGACCTACGTCTACATGTGCGTCAGAGCGCATTCATTAACAAATCACCGGCGACCTTTGGTGAACCAACAAGGAGGACGGTACTACCAGAATTCGGCCGGGTATATGCGGATGAGTGACATATATTGCTATTCTGTGAAATAAGAATGCTGTCTCCTTTCATGGGGATGAGTGGTCTCTTTTATAGATGTAAGAGACCACCCGTACAAGGTAACTAAACAGATTAGGAAATCCAATCTAATTACAATTGATTGATACCAATCATGGGAGTTTCCTAAGTGGTTTAGGAAACAACTTGCAGTTTCCAATTGTCCTCTAACTAAGACAGGCAAGTGTCTGAAACCTTATAGAGAAAGTCATGGGACAGGCCCGGGTCGAGTCCATTGGGGGATAAGTCTGTATCGCAAGCTCGAGCTGTGGTCCCAGACCGGGCGATCTTGGCCGGATAACCTGGGATGGTTGAGTAATGAGTGCCCACTTCAGATGACTTGGCATTTCCATGCTGAGGTAGCAGTTTGACCTTGACTTGACATTTTTGCACATATCAACTACCACTGACCAAAACATGACAAGTGCCACATGACGGCATGAGTACGGATGATTAACTATTAATAGTGCCTAACTGGGAAACATAATTTCCAGAATGTACTCTTTGATATGCACTTGAATAAAGTCGTGGGGCATATACAACACCCTTTTTTTCTTCCCAATTTTGGAGTTCGCTTTAACATGCAATCTACAAAGTGTGAAAGTTCGGCTAAGGGATTTTTTAGGCAACTTCAGTGTTTCTTACTGCAAAGGAAAACATTACGGAAGTAGACAAAAAAACTATATATATATATGCATGTATATAGACAAGAAGAAATCAAAATTGGGTGTAAAGTATTACTTATTAAAAAACCCAATATGTTACACAATATATACAGGAGCAAAGAGAAAGAAAACGGAAAAAAAACATAAAATAAAAGATTACAATGAAATAAAGAAATAAATCACAAAGATCCTAAATTATCTTGACAAATCACAAAGGAAATATTATGAAATATTCCAACAAGACATATGGATAGAGGAAAAAGACTTGGGATATTCCTAATGTTACCTCCTACAAAGAATGACCCTGCTTTCCATACATTGGGAGAAGTAGGCATTCCATGGCGGGAAAACTAGAGTTGACCATGCTACGTATGGATATTATTGAAAACAAATGGAACGAGGAATGTAAAGTCACCAGTTTTCTTTTGGAAATTCTATTCACACCCACCTATTTTATTCACTATACCTACTGATGATGCCAAAATTTGGTAAGATAAATTAAAGCAGTTTAAGGAGAGAGAGAGAGAGAGAGAGAGAGAGAGAGAGAGAGAGAGACCAATTTTTTGTATGTGGTTCGGCCCTGTTAATGAAGGAACCTACTGTAGACACCCCATTTTGTCAGCTATCAGATTTAGGAGACCCATAGCTTGGTGGTTCACAATGATCGAAAAAGACTAAAAAAGGACTCCTGGAAGTTAGTTCTATTTCTCAAAATGCTCAGAATGACCAAAATGCCCTTGAAAGCCCCAAAATACTAGGATATGGACCGAAAGTTTTGGAACCATGCTACGGCACAAAAAAAATACTAAAAATGAGTTTTGAAGCAAAATCAGATGAAATCGTCAGCTCTCAGAGACCCCCGGAAGTCCCAGAAGTTCCCCGAAATTCCCCGTTGACCGGTTTGACCAGGGTTTGACCAAAATCATCCAAATTCTATGAAAAGTTCTGAAATCATTCTAAATAATATGAAAAGTACTAAAACGAGTTTTAAAACAAAATCGGACGAAAATGTCAGCTCCTGGGATCTCCCAGAGGTTCCCGGAACTTCATGGAAATCCTAGGTTTGACCGATTTGACCTAAAAGTGGACTTTAAACCGGAGTGCCGTATCATTTTTCAAACATTTTACATGGATACAAGAGGTCAATATCTTTCCAACGGTATATCGCACATAATTCCTGGATTTAAAATGAATTTATTATAAATTTCCGAAGGTGAAAAAGGCGATCAAATCGGCTTTTATCGCGAATACCGCAAAACTTTTCATAGTGACCTATCTCCGAACTAGTTTTTATGTAAAGTAGACTCCATTACCTTTCCAACGGTATATCACAATCACAGTTTGGAGTTCATGCGCATTTTCTTTGAATTTTGGATAAAATAGGGCCTTTTCGCGAATATCGGAACCTCTAGGGGCCTAAATATGAATTTCTGGGCGTCTGAGGAGTAGTGCCACGGTGGCATTGTGCTACTGCAACGGCGGCACATGGCCAGTGCCACGGCAGCATTCAACCCTCGTAGAAACCATTTTTGTAATTTATTTTGGGATGTCCAAATTGAATAATTAAAAGCCAAAATGACGTAATTTCTTGTTCACAGATGTTTGGGACAAATGGGAGCACTTTCTAAATCCCAAAACCATCCCAAATTGGCCTATATAAATCCCCCTTTTCTCTTCATTTTGGGGGGGCCAAGTGCAAAGTTCATAGAAGTTGTAGAGAGAAAGAGAGATAGAGATAGGTTTAGAAGAAGGAAATGGAGATTCTCCCACTGATTTTCTATAAGAAAGTGAGTTTCAATCTTGTTTTCTCCCATTACTCCTCTTATATTTCACATTCAGGTCTTTCTCGACCACCATTTTTGAGCAATCTTGAGTTAGGAAGCTACTTCCATGTACAAATGTCAATATATATGAGTGAAATACCATGCTACAAGTCCAAAATCACATTGATTATCATCTATTGATTGCTATTACTTGCTTTTTACACTCTTCTTCCCCCATTTCTTCTTGATTTTTCTTTGATTAATTACTTCTTCATCATCATCTAAGTGATGACATGAAGTTTGAGGTGAGTGAATCATTATGGATAGTAGCTCTTGACCTCATAAACATGCTTGATAGATGATGATTCCAACTTCAATACTTCCAAAGTATTCTTGAAGTTATACTCAAATGGAAACAATGCTCTCCAACAATCTTGGAGGTTCTTGATATGAGTTCAATGCTGATATTTCAAGTGGTCATAACTTGCATTTAAATGCTGAAAATATACTCTCAAAACCTATATTTCAAAATCCCTCATAAACCCCTCTTTTTGATTTCAAGAAATAAAACCCTTGTTTTCTCAAGAAATCTTCAAAACAGTGAAAGATCTGAGCTCAAAGATTTCTCTATAACTCAATACTCAATGTATGGATGCAAGACCACTTGGAAAGTCTTCCTAACTCATTATAGAACACCCATAATATTTGGCTTGGCTTGAAAACACTTGGAAGTATTCAATTTTGACCCAAACATTCCATCCAGACATTCTGTTTTTGCTATCACAGCAGCTAGGTACACTTTCAACTTGTTTTACAAAATACTTTTCCAAAACGAGTGGTCCCAACTCATTTTTTCCCTTGAACGTCAGTGTCTTAGGAAACTTTCTGTTTAATATGGGCCTCTAGATATTTTGTTTTCATTTTCCAAGAGTTTTTGACATTTCAGTCGACTGAACGGACTCTGTTTCTGAGTAACCTCTATTGTTTATATGATTTCTCTCAATCTGTAATAGTTATTGAAGATTGGATTTTTGGTATGTGTTCTAGACACAATGAGGATGATCTCCATAAAAAAAATCATGCATTAAAAACATTCCTAACCCCTATTTTCCATTTCTACAAGATCAACTCACTGTTCAGTCCTTTATTCACAGCAAGCATACTTTTACTTTCATTCTTTGATTTAATGCTCACATGTACTCCAAATTAGTTCATATCTTAGGAAGTAGTCCATACTACATTTGTATATATCCTATGATAATTTCCTTCATGCATTCATGCAGACTCTAGACTTCTAAGTCACTTTAGAAAGTCCATGTACACAAACACACTACAACCTTTGCACATTCTAAGATCATACATTGCATCCATGCAAGATTTGGAGTTTTTGTGACTCCTAATCTAAGAAGATCATAAGGAATGAAATCGATCACCCGTTCATGCTCCTCCTGGATCTAATCTTCCTTTGTCATCCATTCCGGGTGATTGAGAGATCATCTTTTCTCAAAGATTAACATGCATCATACCAGCTTGCTAAGCATATTTTGATTTCTTTGATTATTTGTTTCAAGAGCAACTCATGTCCCCCTTTAGATTAGGAGAACTTGATTACTTGATATGTGATTAGACGATTTTTCCTAGGTTCCTTTGTGTGATCTTTCACCTTTGCATTGTGTGATATTTGGCTTAGATCTTATGAATGATATCTTATCTTTAGATCTTCCATTTCAAGTTTCTTATGTGATGTAATATACCTATCATAAATAATAACTGTCGAACCAAACATAGTATAAGGTGATTATTTGGATGCTAATTGAGGCCCATCGAGAGACGGGGCGAGTTGAGGGTGTTTGAGTCGTGACAAAGGCTCCTTCCTCTCTCGTACCAAAACCCCGAGCCAAGTTCTTTGGTTATGAAAGGCCGGTGTCCTTTATCCGTTTGGGTGAGTCAAAATTAGGTTTCTTGGTTCCTTAAAGACCAAGTGGCGACTCTATATCTGTTTCAACAGACCTTCTTTTCTTCAAATCAATTTTGATTTCAAAACTAAAGGAAAATCAATTCCGAAACCTCGCCAGAAACAAGAAACCGGGGGTGGGCTCACGAAGGCCGCGTGTCCACAATCTGGCGACTCTGCTGGGGATTTTTATTTTAAAACAAAATGATACAGAGGTTTGACTCAGAAGAAGAATCCTTAAAATCATCTTTTTACCGTGTCTAGTTCACCGCATTGCACTCTGTATTTTTCCCCTCCGATTGTGTCTGAAACACGGCACTGATATTGTTCAGGTCTTGCTGTACCAGGGCACAAGTCACCGTTGATACTGTACCTTCCAAGGTATATCAAAAAGAGTAAAAACTTTTGTATTGTCTCTCTGACGGTATATTGGAACTCTCATCAACAGACCCTCTTTGACTAAACCCAACCTTTGCATATAGATTCCTGTAGAACCTTTCATAGGATTGTTCATTTATCTTTTCAAAATAGGACAATGCGATATAACTGCTTTATGCCCTGGTAGGATTACCTACACGGTGTAGATGCGTATGTGGCATAGAACAAAGCATCATTTTTATGATCCCCAAGGCAATCACTTACATGTGATTACATTGAGTTGACATGCCTAAGCACCATGACAAGGATGTCTGCTCCATGTTTACAAAGATATACACCGCAAACCTTGTTTGTTGGTCCTAAGACATAGAAGTATGAAAACTTACTAGACAATATGATTACCATCATCACTTGCTTCTTCCAGAAACTCTGTCCAAATCTCCCAGATTTACCAAAATGCACTAGTTTTCCCTAGAAACTCTGTCCCAAATCTCCCAGATTTCCTAAGTGCACCAGTTTCCCCCAGACACTCTATCCATCTCACCCAGATATAACCAGTTTCTCCAATAAACTCTGTCCATATATCTCAGAAATACACAGGATACTAGTTTTTCCTAGAAACTCTGCCTAAATCTCCCAGATTTCCTAAATGTACCAGTTTCTCCCAGAAACTCTTCCTCAATTTCCCAAGAAATGTCTAGATGTACCAGTTTTTCCCAGAAATTTTAATTTTCCAATTTCTCCTACAATCTCTATCCAATCCGCCTAGATTTCCCAAAAATCCCTGTTTATCCCAGAAACCTTGGAATCCCTGCTTTTCCCAGAAACCTTTCCCAATTTTCCTTGTTTCTCCCAGAAACTCTGATTTCCCAATTTCTCCCAAAAACTCTGTCTAACTCACCCAGAAATACCCGTTTCTTTCAAAAACTTTGTCCAAATCACCTAGATTTCCCAGAATCACTGTTTCCTTGAAACCCTGCCAAAATTCACCCAGATTTCCAAAAAATCTCTACTTATAAAATTTCCTGGATCCTCATTCCTCAAAGAGCAAATCTGTTTTCCTCACCCTCCCCATGACGGTGATCATCCTGGAAAGAAAAGTTAGCACACTCTGTATGGTTAGGACCTTACTTGCTTAACTGCTATATGTTAGAAGTAAGGGCATCATATAGATTAGGGCTTGTATCCGCATGCTTGTCTCATGTGCATACACCATTCTCATCAATCTGCACACACTATCTCAGTCAGTCTGTACATAGGTCAGTCCATCTTCGTTAACATCACAGTCATTGTTTGTCTAGTCGTCACTATCAGAATCTAATACACCCCTCCTCTCGAATCTGTAAGTCAGTATAGATTCCCGAAGTCAGCAACTGGGATCCTCATCCTGAGTCAGAAATTTGAACTGTCATTTGGTCAGAATTAGCCCACTAAGTCATTCCAACATGAATAAGGAAGAATTAGAAAACAAAGTCACTGAGTTGGGAGCAACCATAAGCCAAAAATCGAATCGCATGGCCCAAGTTTTGAATTTTATGGAAGAACTGAAATAGCAGCAGCCACAGTACCCACATGGGTTCCCACCACCACCAGTAGGGTTTATGCCACCACCACCACCTGGGTTTGTACCACCTCCCGTTTTTGTACATAAGAATAACTGGGAAGAAGAATGGTTTCATGGGGTCCCACCACCTGTATATGAGAAAAAGTTTCAAGAAAAGATGGATAAAGTAGACAAGCTGGAAAGTGTTCTAAGAAAGAGCAAGGGAGTTAACGATTACATGCTAGATCTGGAAGGCCTGTTTAAACCCGTCAAAGTGAAACTACCTGAGAACTTCAAAATGCCAGAAATTGATCACTTCGAAGGGACCGGGAACCCAAAAAGTCACATCAAGTTGTGCATGAAGATCTTCCAATCTATGGGATGCACTCATGAGCACATAGTTATGTTGTTCCCTCAAACCCTCAAGAATGCCGCACTATCTTGGTTCCTAACTCTTAAAGCCTCCAAGACTCGAGTCTAGGAAGATGTTGCTAGAACTTTTATTGATCTCTACTCTTACAACCAAGAGTTTGATGCCACCATCCGGGACCTAGAGACAACCAGACAGAACTTCAATGAGTCATCTGCTGCGTTCTTCAGTAGATGGAGGAATAAAGTGGCCCAAATGATCCACAGACCTGTTGAGAAAGAGAAAGTACGTATACTGGTCAAGAACTTGCACCCAGTGTACCACGACAAACTATTTTACTAGTCCATCTCAACATTTGAAGAACTGTTTGAAATAGGCACTAGAATAGAGGATGCCATCAGAGAAGGAAAGTTTAAGAATAATGAACCCCATCACCAGTCCAAGAGACCCACCCAACTATCCCCTGGCCTCCTCAGATGTCAGTGCGCATAGTAACCAACCAATGGACTACCCTCTCCATCCATACTAGTCTATTCCGCCAAATCGCCCAAAAGGCCCTTGCGAATTCTCCAAACTTGATGTTCCCCTTTCCACAGCCTTGGACCACCTACTCAGAAATGGCCACCTATAGCTCCTCCCTCACAAGCCGCTACCGGATCCCATACCCTCTCACTACAATATGAGCCTACAATGTGCTTACCACCAAAATCTAGGCCATACCACCGATTAATGCATCCGCCTCCGCCATGACATTCAGAACCTCATAGAGGATGTACCCCTTCCTAATCCTATCCACTATCTTGGCTTGGATCAACCGCTCGAGTGATTCCTTTTGATGATGCCAATGAGTGTTGAAGCTATGCAGTAAAGTGATGGTGTCTGTAACTTCTGCTAAAAAGAAAAAAATAGAATTAGAATAACAAGAGAGTCACCATGACACTCCATTTGAGACCAAGTCAAGCATGTTCTATGTTTCAAATCTATTTCAAGAGTAGTCTTGTGGTCGAGTCCGTCTATTTTTTAAGATCGGTTGAGTCTGTACCAACAAATGCAATCCTTCTCCTTTAATGGAATGAAATGTCATTTTGCTTAATCTGATGTGTCTAGGCATAAATGCATGAATCATCAAACTGAAATGTCACTTTTTAAATTACCATGGATATTACTCTGCTAATAATTTTTCCGCAACAAAACAAAAAAGAATCCTGAATGGTCAAAGTCGATTTCACGCTGACACCGATGAAGAGCTGAGAATTGAATAGTCTTACTTTAAGAATTTAAAGATGCTCTTGCCTCAATCTTGAAAAGACATGCTTGAAACTGACTTAGGGCTTGCCCAACACCCTTTTCCACCATTTCAAAGCCTTGAGCCCAATCCAATGGGAAGCCATACAATCTGTCTGTTGAAAGCAGTGCAGATTTAGCCCTTGATGGTAGCCAAACACTTTCGATGAGTTTCTTCTCCCCTTCAAAAAAAAAAATTAAAAATAAAAACAAAGCAAAAAAAAAAGAAAGAAAAAGAAAGAAAAGAAAAGCTCGCTAGGTTGAAAATTCAAAAGGGCACCTAGGCAAAAGTTAGAGCTGAAAATGTATTGATTTCCAGTCAAAATGATGGAGAAAATGAAAGAAATTTTTTTTGGTGATACAGAGAATTGTACACTTCAAAGTACATCATGAGAACATGCCTAGATCACATTTCAAAAGGCTCGGAACAACCACAAATAAATTCCGAGAGCTGACATGCACATTCTGGAATTATGAGATTGCAGTCAAAAAGATCTCACAAGAATCAACTACATGAAAAGCAAAATTGATTGGCCAGGCGAAAGTGAAAAAGATCAATCCTCAAAATAAAAAGAAAAAAAAACAAAAAGAAAGGGAGATCGAAACTGAATCTTCTCATTCAAGGCTAACACAAGTGACCTAATTTTGAGCTTCTTTGACCATTGGTTTGAAAAACCCTCAACCAATTCCTTTCAAGGCTTGACTTGAACTACGCTCGACCTGATTCCTACTCGGGGATACGTAAGCAACCGCATCGGTTTGGTCGACACTACCATAATCAACCCCTCTTCTTTCAAGCCTTGCCTTGAACTACGCTTGACCTGATTCCCACTCGGGGATACGTAGGCAACCGCATCGGTTCGGTTGGTACCATCATAATATACCCCTTCTTTCAAGACTTTGGCCCGAACTGCGTTGGAGCTAATCCCCGCTCGGGGGTACGTAGGCAGACTTTCAAAAAGAAAAGAAGGATGGCTCGCTAGGTCGAAAATCTAAAAGGATGCCTAGGTAAAAATTAGAGCTAAATCCAGAGTGAGCAATAACAAAAGAGAGAAAATAGCTCGCTAGGTCACTTCACCAGTGCCTAGGCAAAAGTTATGAGCATATGAGAGATTAAAGTCACAGTCCTTCCCTCAAGCCAGAAATCACCTTCCACACTAGGGGCAAACTTTGGCTACCTGCCTCGTTTGCCTGAATTTTACTATCTACCCTTCATATAAGGGGAAAACTTTGGTCACCTACCTCGTTTGCCCAGAACATCCAATAAACCATCATCCAAACTAGGGGCAAACTTCGGTCACCCACCTCGTTTGCCTATGAATTCCACTTCCCACACCTCAAACTAGAGGCAAACTCCGTTTGCCTAAGACGATCCCTTCATACCAAGGGTGAGTTTTCGAGTCACCAAGTTGTTTTGAAAATTTTGAAATAGAGCATCTTTTATTCTAAAAGCTAAGGCACTAATTCAAAGCACTTCCTGGGAGAAGTAGAGAATTGATTGGATCAATAGGGATAAATCTTCAAAAATTGGATTTGTCAGTAAAGTGCTATCATGTTAAGATAAGAAGTGAATATAAAAGATGAGTTGTACATCATTTATGATAGAGGCACATTGGATCATGCCAATTTGAGAAATTCATGTCTAGGTCAATCCTTCTTTGTTTGAGTTAGTAGTAATCTAATCAAAACTATATTAGAGTTTAAGGTTCATACATACCAATCCAACTTTCCTTGTCATCGTTGTTCCTGTCAAGTCCATTTGTCCTTACGGTCTAAAATGTGTGAGTTTAAAGTGATTCCCAATTATAAAACCTGTGGATACAAGCAGAAGTTCGAAACATCATTACTACACTTGTCAAGGCTGCAACATGATAAGTGTCCCAAGAATCTTGAGCATTAGTGGTAGTCACAAGTCAGTCTGTAAGATCCACTGGCAATCTTCTTCTAGTTCCCTAGCAACCAAACCAAAATCATGTCACAAATTTCCTTCATCCCTAGCGGATTTGCTCTATTTCCAGTGCAACCATCCCCTCCCCAGCAAAATTTTCTCATCCCCAGCAAAGTCATCTCTAGAAAAGTTCCCTGAACAAATGTGATGTATCCTAATCAAAACCACATCTGCTCCTCAAAAGAAACCATTTTCATCTCAAAAAGGGTTGTTACCTTCACCACATAATTAGTTCACTCCTAGCAGCATTGTCCCCAAAAGAGATATTCTTCCTTCTACAAGTTCAGTTCATCTTCAGTACAATCATTTACTCCATTAGCCCTCAAAAGAGTCATTTCATCCTTAGCAAATTCAGTTTTATCCCCAGTATGCTTATCGATTAGTACATCGTCAGTCTAATCCATGACAGTCACAGTAGTTCACTATCGACCCGTCATCTCGATTCGTGCATCGCTAGTTCAATCCATGACAGTTACAGTAGTTCACTGTCGACTCGTCATCTCGATTAGTACATCATCAGATCAACCCATGACAGTCACAGTAGTTCACAATCGACTCGTCATCTCAATTTGTACATCGTTAGTTCAATCCATGACAGTCACAGTAGTTCACTGTCGACTCGTTATCTTGATTCGTACATCGTTAGTTCAATCTATAATAGTCACAGTAGTTCACTGTCGACTCGTCATCTCGATTAGTACATCATCAGCTCAATCCATGATAGTCAGAGTAGTTCACTGTCGACTCATCATTTCGATTCGTACATCGTCAGTTCAATCCATGACAGTAATAGTAGTTCACTATCGACTCGTCATCTTGGTTAGTTCAATCATTAGTTCAATCCATGACAGTCATAGTAGTTCACTATCGACTTGTCATCTCGATTCGTACATCGTCAGTTCAATCCATGACAGTCACAGTAGTTCACTATCGACTTGTTATCTCGACTTGTTATCTCGATTCATACATCGTCAGTTCAATCCATGATAGTCATAGTAGTTCACTATCGACTCGTCATCTCTATTCATACATCTTCAGTTCTTCTGATCACGGTTAGTCCAACTGTTGATTTAATCCATGACAGTCACAGTAGTTTACTGTCGACTCATCATCTCGATTCGTGCATCATCAGTTCAATCCATGACAGTCATAGTAGTTCATTGTCGACTCGTCATCTCGGTTAGTCCAACTGTTGATCTAATCCATGACAATCACAGTAGTTCACTGTCGACTCATCATCGTCAGTCTAATCCATGACAGTCACAGTAGTTCACTATTGACTCGTTACCTTAATTAGTGCATGGTCAGTTCTTCTGATCACGGTTAGTCTAGCCGTTGGTCCAACCCATGACAGTCACAGTAGTTCACTGTCTACTCGCCATCTCGATTCATGATACGTCAGTCCATTAATCATCATTAGTTTACCATCACTCTCATTCAAAATATGTTGTGTTCATCCTTCTCATTCAAAATCTTGGGCTTTCATGTCCATTAATGGTGCTTTCGTGCCCGTCTCTTGACATCTCTGGTTTCATGTCCATCACTTGAATTCTTAGGGTTTCTGTGTCCAGGGCTTCCATGTCCATCGGTTATTAGTCAAACTTCATCTTTGATTAACTTCCTCTGGGACCCCACATCCGATTACATACGCTTGCGAAGCACACTTTCTAAAATTCAGAAGTTTGCTCCAAGACCCAGAGTCTTCAAACCTTGGTGTCCCTATTCGGGTCAATAACTACATCACAGTCAGGAAAACTAGCATGACATAAGTCCACTCGGAGTGCATACACCCCACATCACCAGCTCATACTAGGATCAAAACACTAGGCATTATAGGACTCATGACGTAATTCATATCACATCCACGCATTGCATATCATCCTCATAGCATAGCATCCGCCTGTCTTGTTGTGCATGTGTGATTTGCTCCTTTGTTCCCCGATCTACGTCCTGGTCTGATTCCCCTTGGGATACATAGGTAGCTCACGTATAGCATGACCAACACTGACCTCAGCATCATGATTTTCATCATTGTATCTTTGCAACACTTTTATTCTAAATCTTTAGCCTCCAAAAAGACCTGTCTCTTCAAAGCTTTGGCACTCGATTGTGACATGCATTGTCTCGCAAGTTCACACCAAAGAGGGAAAAACTGTAGACACCCCATTTTGTCAGCTATCAGATTTAGGAGACAAATAGCTTGGTGGTTCACAATGTTTGAAAAAAAGACTCAAAAAAGTGATGAGAATCAACATGGGCCATTGCAAGATCCATTGCATGTTCCAAATGGGCCAATTACAAGAGCAAGGACCAAAAAGATCAAAGAAGCTTTCAATGGGCTGATTCAAGAAATTTGGGCTGATTTTAGCATTCCTAAGAGTGGCCCAAAGGGAAATGAAGACTATGTCAATTTAATTCATGCATGTGAAGATGTGGACTGAATATAACCTCTAAGATATAGCTATATATATTTTATAGATAGTAGTTGAGAGTTGGTTCATGTTTTTAAGTGCATTTAATGAGTTAAACTACTTTTTTGTACTAGCATTTGCTAAAAAACGTGAATGCATTATTTCTTATGGTTGGAGGGTTGTTCCAACTACTTGCATTTATTCCTATGGTTGGAGGGATGTTCCAAGCCTATATATATCCTTGCTTATCTTTTGTAATGGACAGATTTGATAAATTGATAAAAAGTGAGTTTTTACTCCTTCTTC